>VDFB02270651.1:350486455-350693135 GCA_007258455.2 Sequoia sempervirens | reverse complement strand
AGTACAGCTACGGAAGCTCCTCAGGTACATCATTTCCATGAGAGGGATTGAGATAGATCCTACTAAAGTCAAAGCCATTCTCTAAATGGAGGCACCTAAAACACTGAAACAACTTAGGGGTTTACAAGGAAGACTCCAGTCCATTTGTCGATTCATAGAAAAACTAGCAGACAAGGTTTTTCCCTACTATCATCTACTCCACAGGGGGGTAGCATACAAGTGGGATGAAAAGTGTGATCAGGCCTTCAACAAGATCAAAGAATATTTACTCATGCCACCTATCCTCATACTACCAATTCTAGGAAAACCCTTGATCTTATACATATCAGCAACAATGATAGCTCTCAGTTCTCTCCTAGTACAACATGATGAAAATGGAAAAGGAATACCTATCTATTATATCAATAGAACTATGGTGGGCCATGAACTAAACTATACATCAATTGCGAAAGCATGTCTACCAGTTGTATTTGTAGCACAAAAGTTTAGGAATTACATGCTAGCCCATCAAATAAAGCTCATCGCAAAGATAAATCCCCTTAAGTACTTGCTTTCCAAAGAAAAACTTATAGGGTAGATAGAAAAGTGGGTCATGATCCTCATAAATCATGACATAGAGTACGTGGAACGAAAGGCCATCAAAGGACAAGCAATTGTAGTCCAATTGGCAGAGGCACCAATATATGCAGAAAATCCCCTTTGTCTTAGAATTCCCCGATGAATCAATCTTCAACTTTGGAAAATGTATTTTGATGGATCCTACACATAGCATGGGTTAGGAGCAGGGGTCTCCTTCATCACCCCATAAGGATACTACATCCCAAAATCATACAAGTTGTCATTCTCATGTACAAATAACATAGCAAAATATGAAGCTCTTATGATAGGACTAAGAATTGTTGTGCAATGACAGATAATGGCACTTAAGGTCTATAGGGATTCCTAGCTCATAATCAATCAAGTAAATAATGAGTATGAAATAAAGGACAACAAGCTGACTCCCTACAAGAAATTGGTGGAAATTCTTAAGGAGTCCATTGATATTACATTTGACTAGCTACCGAGAGAAAACAATAGAGAAATAGATGCAATGGCCACAATCAGATCACTCCTAGAAATCCCATGCAACATCCCAAAGCAAGAATTCCTCATAGAGTAGCTTCTCATGCTTGCATTCAAGGTACTAGAGTCTGAATTTGTGTGTGAAATTGTTGGTCTCGGTGATCCCTAGTACCATGATATATACACTTACTTAACAATAGGAGTCCTCCCAACAAACATAACCCCGAACCTCAAAAGAGACTTTGTAAAAAAAACTTCCCGTTTTGTCATCCTAGGAGATACCCTTTACCATAGAAGCATTGAGGGAACCTTGTTATGTTGCCTAAATGCTGAGGAGGCATTGACTACCTTAACCGAGGTACATAATGACATTTCTGGTTCACACTCAAGTGGTATGGCCTTGGCCAAGAAATTGCTGAGGGCGGGGTACTATTGGCCTACAATGGAAAGAGAAGCACATGATTATGTCAGAAGGTTTCTACAATGTCAGTAGCACGGGGAACTCATCCATGCACCAATTCAAGAGATTTGATTGTCACACCATGGCCCTTTTCATAGTGGGGGCTCGATCTCATTGGAAAAATCACCCCTACCTCATCTAATGGACACAAATTCATCATCACTACCACTGAGTACTTCACCAAGTGGGTGGAAGCCATCACCATGACTTATATCACTAGAAAGAAAATATCAAATTTCATCTTAAACTACTTAATTTTCCATTATGGTGTCCCTCAAGCCATTATCTCAGATAATGGGACACCTTTCAAGAATCAGGATGTCCATGACCTATGCCACAAGTTCAAAATACATCACTTTTCCACTCTATATTATCCCTAAGGCAACAACCAAGCTAAGGCTACAAACAAGACCATCATAAAAATCCTCAAGAAAATGGTCAATGAAGCTAGTTGTGATTGGCATCTCTAATTGAATCTTTCCCTATGGGCCTATCAAACAAGTATCCGCACACCAACAAGTGCCACCCCTTTCTCCTAGTCTACAAATTAGAAGCCATATTACCCATTGAGATCGAGCTCCCATCACTAAGAATATCATTGCAGAATCTCAACACATATGAAGAATACCGGGTATCACAATTGAATGAGCTCGAATTGCTAGATGAGTAACATACTGATACCTTAAACCATTTACAAGTATACCAGAACCGACTCAAGTAGAGTTATAACAAGAAGATCAAGAGTCACATCTTCCAAGTTGGGGAACTTGTGCTGAAGGAGAACCAAAAAAACATTCTAAATCCAAACAACAAGGGAAAATTTGAACCCAATTGGTTGGGCCTCACATCACAACAAGCCAAGTCGTAAGCATATTAGTTATCAACACCAAGGGGACCTCCTGCAGAGCCCATGAATAGCTCCTATATCTCAAAAAGTTTTATGCCTAATCCTAAGTTATAAACCAAAAATACAAAAAAATAAGAAATGTCCAAAAATGGTCACCTTGATGAAAACTTGGCAAAAAGACATCTAGGTGACAACAAAAAAATCAGAAAAGAAAAAATAAAAAAAAAGGATTAAAAATAGTAAAGAAAAAAATCATCCTCTAGTGAAAACCACTTTGGTGGTGCTTTGGACAAGTAGCTTGGTGAAAACCTAGAAAATAGGCACCTTGTGTAAATAAGCACATTCCATCCACCAAGATCTCCATGGCTTGTTATACATCATCCATCCACCTATCCATCATACATCACCTTCCATATCTCCACCCATCACCCATCTACATCTGCATTATAGCTTGGTCCTGTGTCTGTGTTGTGATCCCTCCTAGTACTACTCGGCCCATTCTCAAGGTTAGTTTATCATACCTCTATCAAAGTAGTCTATTGCATCATGTTGGGGGAATGTTCTATTTGGATCAAATTCATGTATATTCTTGAAGTCTTCCCTAAAATAAAAAAATCCAAAAACATCAAAAAACTAGAAAATTTAAAAAAACATTCATAAAACCAAGAAAATCCCCAAACATTCAAAACATATCAAAATCCAAAACAGGTGAAAATGTTAGTCAAAAATGAAAATTTAACAAATTCATCATGTCGAACTATGTCATCTCTAAGCTTTGAATGTAGGAAAGGTTGATCTTTGATCATCCCCCAAGACACTTAGGCCAGTCCTTTAGGAGTCCATCACAATAAACTGGTAATCCATTTGTTCATATCTCATCAATAATTGAGTTTATGTCAATCAAACTATGTGGTATCTACGTATATAATGTAGGTAAGGATAATCTATTGATCATCCCTTGGGGCCCCTAGGATAGGTCTTTAGGTTAGTCTCTTGGTAAATATCTCAGAAAACCCCCCAAAAAATTGGAAAATTTAAAAAATCAAAACATTGGAAAAATCTTCAAAATACCAAAAACAACCTCAAAACATTTAAGAAAAAACTCCAAAAACATCCAAATATTTGAAAAATCAATCTGACCCCATGCTGCTTTCACCCACAATAAAGCATCACTTATAATAAATCAATCATCATCCTCAAGCTTTGGTGAAACAATCAGAAACAAGTCTACCAGGTTAAAAGGGAAAACTCAAATGTCAAGGTTTTAAGTCTAGGTCAATACATAAACAAGTTGGTCAACTCTTTGTGTCAATATCCTATCATCCAATTAGTCCCAAATCAATCATTTGATATTATCATTTCCTAGGATGCATCCTTCCTACAATGGACATCAACATCATGCATCACCATAGTTTAGTCTTGGATAATGGTATTGAAGAACATTAGCTTGTTTATGTGCTTTATCTTTGTCTTTTGACTTATCTTTTTGTGCTCATTTCAATAACCTCTCGATGATGTCCCAAATGAGGGGATTTAGAGAGAAATAAATGGGACAATAATCATTATCTTTTTATCTACTATGTTTATGGGATATTCTTGAAACATAACTTGGCCATACATGCTTTGTTTGGGTGTAGAGAGGATTTTCTAGTTGTCTTGTTGACCACATAGGAAGGATTTCCTTTCTATGTTTTGGTCTAAGATGTTTGGAATATTTGAACTACATTTTGAATAGGGTTCCATGTGTTAGGTGTGAACAGGAGTACTCCTATCTTATTGTCAAGTCAAATTCCATCACACTAGGTGCAATGCCATCCTAGTTCTTTATACCTTGATGCATCATGCCTATGTGTATTATCATTTGAACATAAGGTAAATGGCCCTTTTAAAGTCCCAATTCCTAGTAAGAAAATAATCATCATCATCATCTTTTGGCCTGTTGGAGTCTCTTAATTTCTTCTATCTTCTTTCCACGCTAACATAGTACCAGAACAGTTAATCACAAATCATCACCATTGCATCTGTCCTACATCCACAAACCATCAACATAGTGCCTAAGTTATCATAACATATAGGAAACATTGACCATATCACATGCATTGCATATCATATCATAACATATAGGAAACATTAACCATCTCACATGCATTACATTCAATCATTGCATAGTATAGATTGGTTATTCTAAGATCTCATAAACCATAAATTTGCATTCATTGCATAAGCATAAAGGGAACCATCACATATGCAATATTAACTCATATCATGTAAATTGTCAAAGCATCCATTGCATCATCACATATACATCATAATATTATTCATTTGTATATAGTACATAATCATATAACATCATATGTATAAACATTTTCATCCATTGGCATCATATCATGTGCATAATTATTTCCTCCATAAATGCATCACCATATCATACATAAGATAGATAACGAAAAAGAAAAAGATTGCATTTCATACATTTTATCATCATCATCCATTAAGCATCATAAATTTGTTAGTCTAAGCATTCACATATCATAAAATTTGCATACATCATCATAAAAGTGCATAGAAAAGATACTAAAAAGGAAATGCATCCATAAATCACTGCATCACATCATAAGCATTATATAACATCATACATTGCATTGCATCATATAAGATAGAATCATTGTATAACATATGGACCATCGCATATAGAAAGTAAAAGCATCCATCATAATGCATAGTTAAAATAGAACAAATCACATAGGATCAAAACATCTCATATCATCTCATATATCATAAAAATAATATACACTGTCATGGTACAAGATCTAGATCAAGTGTATGTATAATCAATATAGTACAATCACCCATGGGGCTATTAAAAATGACCCATGGATCTCAAAAAGAATGATATGAGCTAGCCCTATTGGATACTCCCCTCGCCGCCTGACCTCTCCTTGTGCTCCTCTAGAGGTCTGTACCCTATCTGCTAAGAATAATCAGGAACTCATGTCACTCGAGGCACAACATGATGGTAATGTATAAGATAATGCTTGGCCTCTCAAATAGCATCTTGATATGCCCTCATGGATACTATGCTCTGGGAGGAGGATGCAACCATACTCTCTAATTGTTGCCACCAACCCATCTCTTGTGCAGCCTATAGCTCAAGAGCTTGCCACGGTTGGATGGCCTAGTCCCTCTTCCCCATCAAGTTCAAGACATACTGTCTCGCCTAGCCTCTCTCCACGGTCAATGCAGGTAATTGTTCCTGTAGTTGTAGTATATTCCCATATCTCAGGTCTAGTTGTGGTGGTGGCTAGATAGGTAGCTGGTCCTGGTGACCATCTCTAGGGTGTTTGTTGCCTATCCTAGTCTTGGTGACCATCCTTGGGCTGATCCTAGACATCCCTCTAATCTTTGTGCTTCTTGGGATACTGCTCTGACTAACCTTTGCCTCCTCCTTTTCCTCAACCACCATCCCCATCTTCATCTCCATTGTAGTCTCCCCTGCCTCCTTTACCCCATCCCCATCCTATAGCTCGGCCACTAGGTATCCTCCACAGTAGTTGTGCACTACGCATTGTCAATCAAATTGGAAATCAAAACCAAGCCATGTATGCCTATGCCATGCCTGGGTCCACCCATCCCTAATCATAAGGCCACGACATGGTCACTAACTACATGAAGCTCTACACTGCATTTGTTGCGAGGATTGGTTGACCCCATGTCATCTCCCTCATAGTATGGGTGAAGATAGCCACATACTGGTCATTAGGATGATCCTGTGTATCCCCAAACTAGCAAGCAACATCATCTGGAAGATACTGCTCTATCATGGTATGCTCGTGGCCCTATATCAATCGGTCCTTCCTGGTAAAGAATAAATGTTGAACATCATCATACAAAGCTGGCTGCCCAAGGTAAGGCCTCCAAGTGAAAATTGTCATCTTGTCGATGACCCACCGCTAGTGCCAAATGCCTCCTACCCCTATATCTCCAAATAACTGGATCTTCTAGCTCCATATCAACTGATGTAACTATGATAAGGTAGAGCACTACAATTTTTTCCTAGGCAATGTGAAGTAGTGTCACTCCTAATCCAATAGCCCAGCTATCATAGTATGCAAACTCATGTAGATCATGGTACAAGGAGGCCAACATCACTGGCCCCTAGGAAAAGAACTCCCTTCATCAGAGCATCTACTCCCAAGTAATCCCCCATCCTAGGTTGAAGTATCGGCCTCACTGATCTAGTGCCACAAGCCCTGAGATGATCACAACAACTATCAATCTGAAAGATAGTACCTGGGCCCTATACTGCTCGAGCTCGATCTGTCTCTTTGAGAAGATGATCTCATTGAGGCCCATAACCTCATAGCACATGTCTCTCCCGACATCCACATCATAGATGACTCACTCTTTGTAGGTGGGAAAATGTAGAATGTGCCACACATCCTCTAGGGTCACTATGGCCTCACCTGTGGGAATATGGAATGAGGAAGTCTCATCATGCCAGTGCTCTGCTAATGTTATCATAAGGCCTAGATGTGTCTGGATGAATGGGGCATATGCCATGTACCCTAATCTGATTGCCCCTAGGTGCTCCTAGAGTACCTCATGTAGTGTGGGGTTATAAGCCAATCTGTCCAAAATGGATGATCTATGGTCACATGAATGGATCAACTCCATGTTCTCCTGCATCAGGAGAGTTAGCACATTAGGTTTCGTAAAAAAGTGTGACCCTATTTAACGTTTGTGCAACCAAATCAACATATGCATTGCTATTTGCATATGCATCACAGTTTGAAAAGGTCACCAGTGCTATATGGCGTCACTAAGAGCCTAAAACTTCCAAACTCTGCTGCCACCACACAATTTGAAAGCGACCTAGTTTGACCCCTAAGACCTAAATTCCAAATAGGACCATCACAGTGTTGTTTGAAAGTGCAATACACTTTGAAAACAAAGCCATAATTCTAAACTCCACCATCGTAGTGCAACTCTCATAAGCAGCACAATTTAGGCCCACACAACACTGATTTGAGATTTTTAGTGGCACTATATAGCACTACTTGACTTTGTTGACCCCTAGATGCTAATAAATGCACTCAAAAATTGAAAAAAAATGTTAGGGCAAGATGACTTACCATTGGTCCTATGCCAGGAAGCCTCTGGTACACTTGTACGTGCTCAGAAATGTGGTAGGGAAGCATGCATTGCACCACCTCCATCAGTCCTCAGAGCTCAAATCGTAGGAATTCTAAAGGCTATGTGTGCAAATGAATTGGAAGTGGACCCCCAAGGCCTATTTAAGCCTAAAAGTTAGGGTTTTTTAACCCTGTTTAGCTATCCAGCTAGGGTTTTGGACCCCTGAGCCTATTTTCGCCCAACCGAAGGCCATTTTGCATTATTTTTTCATTTCCACATGTTTTTGGCATTTCAGAGCCTTTCTTGAGCCATTGGGAACCTTGTGCTTTTTTTTCACAAGATCACCCAAAAATCAAAATTTTCGTCCAATCTCTCAAGGGGGTAGTATATCAGCATGTTTCTTCTTGTCAAGGCAGTATTGGTGGATTTTAAAAAATTGAGAAATTTTTGAATTTTGGTTGAGATAAGTTATTCCTTGAACCAATGCAGCGAGTACTTTGCTTCAAAGAGGAGCAAAATGTAAACATAAAAAATGTGCCAATCACACTTGATCTTGATTACTAGCACTAATTCATCCCGAATCATCATCTTTGTTAGTCGTTTAATTGAATGATCCTTATTTGATTAAATTCATCATGTTTCATCCCTTAATTAAAAAAATCAATTTTATCTAATTAAGTCAATATCTCCTGTTAATTGAATAAATCAATGTTATTTAATTAATTAAGTGGCTAAGTAAATATCTCCTGTTAATTGAATAAATCAATGTTATTTAATTATCCCTTTAGTATCTATTTAATTAAATAATCCATTTTATTTAATTAAACTTCTAAAATCATCCTATTAAATTAAATCAATCTTTATTTAGTTTAATCTAACATCATCCCTCTTTAATTAAATAAATCAAAATCTTTATTTAATTAAGTCTAAATTTATATTTCTCTCACTTCGATGTAAATAAATCCACAAATATAAATCAAATTGTCAGATCAACTGATCTTTTAATTTAATCAAATCTTGATTAAATTAATCTTAATCCCCTAAATCCTCTAGATTTTTCCACTTGCTCAATAAATCTTTTCTTTTGATTTAATAAATCTTCTAATTTCTCTCAACATGGCATCAAAAGGGAATATTCCTCCAAGTTTGAAAATACCTCCAAGTGGATTTTCTCCTTCCAACAAGGCATTTGATATCTCTTACATGTCCTTGTGCATTGATCCAAGTGGCATTTAATCCATTTCTTTCTCCCTCCAACATGTCATTTCATAAATTTGAAATTCCACCTAATATCATTTATTGGCACATTCATCAAAATGTGCTCCACTTTTTTCCACTCACATGTTGACAAGTGGAACTTGGTCATTGGTTGGTGTTTGATCCCACATTCATCCCTTTTTCCTCATTCTCCATCATTCTCATCTATAAATAAGAGGATTTTCTTGGTATTTTGGATCCACAACTTCCTGCAAACTCATAATATTTAGATTTTGAATTTTTCTCATCATCATCCATCCATTTTCAAATTTTATAGCTAGGTTATGCAGGATTTTCCCCAAGGAATCATTAAATCTTCATCAAAGTCATCACAAAGCTTACAAGGGATTAGGAAAGGGCCATTTTCCACATCAAAATGGTACCAATTCCCCCATGGGATTGAGAGTTTGCATGCTTTAATAGAATTTAATTGTTTTCTTTGTTGTGTTCTTTATTCATTTCCTATTTTGAGCATCATAAATGAATTCTATGGGGAATCTTAGTTCTAACTTGCATATGTGACTAACATAGTGTTTATTCTTTGTGTTTTTGTAGGTCTAGGATTGGGGTTCATAAGTGCCTATCCAGTTCCATCATCAAGTCCACCTCTACAAACACATTTAGGACTACTAGCTTTCCAAGGTTCAGCCCCCATAAATAACATGTAGGCTTACTAGAATACTACCTATTAAAAGCATACCAGAAAAATTTCCACCCACTCTAAGGCTAGAGCTTTTCACCAATTTCACCAGCACTATTAATTAACCTAGTGGTCATGAAAACTTGGTCTGTAGGTCTTTTGCTAATTAGTGACCTCCTTTCTTTATGTCTCTAGAGGCCTCTTGCATAAACCTTTTTTTTTTTTTTTTTTACACTTCTAGACCTAGTAGACATTGCAGGATTACTTGGTGAAGGGTTGGATACTACAGGTGGTTTCGACTTACCCTTAGCTGAAACATCCTGATTTTAAGTCATTTAACCCTCTTTTTTGGGTTTCCTCTCTAGCCTAATACTAGATTCACTAGGCTCCGAATAACTCATTTCCAATGTAGGAGAACTAGGGTTTATAATTTATTACAGTAAAAAAGAAACCCTTCACAAGTATGAGAACACAAGGCACTACTTTATTGAACAAAAAAATCTCCCCCAAAATTTTCCCCAACACTTATCACCAAATTGAAACTATCAGTAATGGGCAAGTAGACAATCCTCCCAATTTCCTATTAGCTTTCTAAGGTATATAACTTCACTACTTCAGGTAGAAAGAGATATATAGTTGGGTTACCTGGGTCAATGCTATGCCACACTTGTTACTTGTAGTTTTTGGAGCTTCACACACAATTTTCTTAGCTTATGGTATCCTTTTTTCTTGCGAGAAAATCCAAGTACATGATCAACAAAGTATCCACTTTCTTTTATGGTTGAGAGATAGGCATGCTACCATTAATGCTTGATAGTAAGTTCATGCAAGTGAATTGACAATTAGTCATTCACATTTACACCCAGATTGTTGATCACTTGACTTTAAAACTATATCAATGGTTTTCAATTATTCTCTCTACTTTCTTCTTTGCTTTATATGATGTCCTCAGGATTCTACCACGTTGCCTCTTCATGCAATAGTCGTTGCCTATCATTGATATACCTCATCCTTGACCATCTCTATCAGCGATGCAAGCATTCATGTGATGAAATATCAACCCTTGAATCTATGGCCCATCTTTGATTACGTTCATCATCCCATCACACATCATTAATTAAAACTTCACACCTTAAATTATATTAGCAATTAGAGATATACTGAAGAGATTAGATTAAGACACATACACCTACATGAAAAATCAATAGTACAAGAGAAATTGTAGCTAAGATTTATTCAAAGTAGCAAAATAAACTTTAAATAGATAACTCCATTGCTCATTGATAATTTTTCTCATATAGTTTGTGAGCAATTAGTGATGAGAGATCTTCAAAGTGACATTATGTATTGTGTATCATTAATATATAACTTACCACTTTAAACATATATGTGATACATGATGCAAGGGAAATCCATCATATCATTCATTTCTAATTGAAATTTATCATTTCACAACATATCCGTGATGAGTGATGAAGATAAGAACATAAGGCCGGAGGGCATCACTTATCACTATTACAATACTCAAGGCTACAAAGCCATTAGAGATAAGTGATTCCTCAACAATAAAGGGAACATCGCTCATTGCGCATAGATATCAAGAGCTCTAGAAACTATTCATGATGAGAGAAAACAAATATATACTATTCATCACTTGTCACCAATTCAGAACTTAACATTCTGAAGTAATTAGAGATGAGCAATAAGGATAAAATGCTAATGGGACTTAAGTGAAAACATTTAGAAACGTGCTCATAAGTTGTTCTAATGGAGGGGACCCTCTAGGATGATACAATAGAAAGGGCTCAAAGAATCCTAAGTCAAAAAATGTAAAGGATATAAAGGCCAAAAAAGGCCCTTTATTTAACCTTATAAAAATTAAAATACTCAGACCTAGGTGTTGGAGACCAATTACTCAACGATAGTGAATGACATAAGATGTTTTTAAAGTAACCGACAATGAGCTACAAGAAGTGAATAGTGAAATGGACTATTTTTCAAGTATTCAAAGCCAAGGGTTTCATAAGAAAGGATTCCAAGCCAATACAATAACCCTTCAATAGTGATACAAGTATAACCCTAAGCCCATAGGTATCAACCAAAATGTGACAAGGCTTTGAGATGGAACACTAAAATTTTGTAGTTTCCATTAGGACCATTAGTAAAGTTTTGTTGAGTTACAAATCCAAGAGGGATGGAAGATGGATATATGGGTATGGGTGGATTGGGTGAATTTAATGGATTACATGAAGACAATGAGAATGAAGAATTAGGATAAACAAGGTCATTTCTTCATATTTTTCTTTGATAGATACTACCAGTTATTATGGATGAAAAGGAATGGTAGGAGATTAACTTATGATTTTGATTTCCTTTATTTTTTACTTTGATTTTTATTTTTTTGATAACTTTTTGTTTTGATTTTGACTAGATGAATTTTCTTTTCTTTTCTTTTCTTTCCTTTCTAATTTTGGATCTCTATTAGATAAAGGATTTTTTTAGTATTTGATTTATAGCCTTGCTCTTTTGTAATGACATTTGTTGAATTAATTCTAGGAGAGGGATGTAAGTGAATGAGTTAGATGGGTTGTATGAGATGGTAAAGACATGTGATTCATGAAAGGTGTTGGTGATTCAATTGATGGATTCTTTGTGACTATCCTTATTAGAACTATTAATTTCAAAGGATGCTTACATATCCTTAGCAAGTTGGCAAGAAGGCTTACTAGATACATCATTATATGGTTCATAGCCAAACCTACTATGGCAAATGTGGAAGGATGATAGATCATGAGATGGAAGGGGATAATCTTGGATGTCCTCAATAAAATCATGATTAAAGAGTGGATTATCACAGATATCATGATTAAACAACTGATTATCATTGATATCAAAATATTTGGATGGAGTGGATGGTGGTGTGGGATCTTGTTATGCAAAAGAATCTACGTGGAAGGAATGTAGCTCATATTATCCAATACCAAGGTCTTTGATATTATCCTTGATCTCCAGGATAGTGCAAGAGATAGGTAGTAATGAAGGATCAAGATGGTGAGGTGGTATTGGTAGGAAAATGTTGTTGCAAATGGCTATGAATACTTTATAATAATTTATAATATTGGAATGGGTTTGAATCTACATGGATAGTAACTTTAGTTCCATTTTCTAGGAAGTTAATGAATTGATGTAATGTGGATGGAATTGATTTCATGGCATGGATCCATGGGTGGCCAAGAAGGATGTTATATGGGAGATCAAGTTCTAAGATTTGGTAAGTAGTTTTAACTATAGCTAGTCCAACTTGGATGAATAGATTTATAGAGCCTTCATATTCACAGTCAACTTCATCATATGATTTTATTGTAATAATTTTCTAGGGTTTACAAACATCATTTGAATATCCCAGTTGTTTTATTAGGCTCAAGCTACAAATATTAAGTCCTTATTTGCATCTAATGGGAAATATTTGATTGTGGTTTTATAGATGTGAGCTTGCAGTATAGAAACTTGTTGTGATATGGATCAATGGAAGGAATGCATTTATTGGAAAATGTGAGCAATTGTGGAGATTGAAAGTGACCCATGATGGCTTGAAATTGAGCAGGATAAATGTCATTAGGGACATGAGATTCATGGATGGGGGATGTTTTGAGTAGTTCAAGGATATATATTTGTGCTAGTGCTTAATTCTAATGATCAAGGATTCTATATTAATGTGTGGGCTTGGAGGAGGATTAATATCCTTGGACATTAATTTGACCACGTCAAGAAGAAATGAGATGATTAGGTTCTGTAATATTTATGGTGTCAGCTTGGGAAGGACTTTGTTCAATGTGGTCAATAACAAAACTAGATGAGATATTGTTGTTATAGGTATAAGACATTACATTATATTATGTAGAATATTTACCATCATTATGCTAAGGGAAAGGCTTCTTTTATATACCAAAATTTCCATTAGTGTATGTGTGGCCTTCAATATAAATATTTCCTTCATCGATAAGATCTTGGATGGAGTTCTCAAGTCTCATTCATGAGGAATTTTTATGATAATTGACCCAATGGTAGTCACAAAATTCATGTTCATTATACCAAGAGGCTTTAGGCACATCAAGAACAAGGGGTTTGATAGGTTTTAATATGATCATGTTGGCTTGGATGAGCTTGTGGAGGATTATTTTGACTGGTTCATCCAAGGGGGTATATATTATATAGTGTGTTGTTTAGGTTGACCTTTATGGATAGCCACATTTCTTGAACACACCAAAATACTGAGAGGTGGTTGAATTAGTATACTTCAAAATTCAATCCCAATTAACTACTACTCAAGTTAAGTTATATCAATTAAGCATTCACCCACTTAATGAAAACAAGAGAGAACTCAATAAACCACAAAATAACACAGATAAGACCAAATTTAAATAGAAAACTCCATAGGGGATAAACCACGATGAGAAATCCTGCTAGGAGCTACTATCTTAATCTAGCCTCACAAGTAAAAATAGTTTACAACCTTGATTCTAGGCTACAATCTATGGAGGAAACTACTCCCTAAATTTATTTTAGGGGCTATAATCCAACAAAGCTACTACTCAATAACGGAAATAAATAAAATAAAATATAACTAGTTATGGCTTCAACCACTAATAGTCATCAATTATGCTCATTAGGTCTATAACGAATCTTGTCACACTCTGCTCGTGCACTCATACATCTTCACACAATTCCATAATAATCTTCCCATCTTTGATCTCCAATATATATCATCCACATTCTTACAAAATACAAATTTAGTTGATTTAGTCAGCCACAAAGAAGGAATATCAAACTTGTAACATTTCAACCTACATCTCCATTGGTGGTATAAAAAAAGTGATAATACATTATTTACAATTCTTCTATATAAGAAGGAATGAATCATACAACATCTAAGAAAAATTCTTAGACTCCACACAAACATAAACTTGTGGCACACATCACCAACATACTTGAGTTATCCAAGGTAAAAGCATATCTTCACAAAATGACCTAAAATAATTGTGTAGTACTAGAAACAAGAAAGATCTACATGTGCTTCAAACCTAAGTTACTTTGAGACATGTAGAATACCTAAAAAATCTCTTAAAATTTATTTGTACAATATTCTGTTGGAAAAAATACTCAAATATACTTTTTGTAGAAGAATAAGGCATCTAGAACTGATTGTAACACTCAATCACATGAAAAATAAAATTTCAAAGTAGTAAACCACTTGAATATTCAATGTAGCATACATTGGACATCTCTAGAAATTTCCACAAAACTGCATGGTCAATACTTCACTTCAGAAGGAATGCAGAGCATTTCAACAAGCCCTCATCATCACTTTACTCTATTAGAGCACAAACCAAAACTATGTCACTTCTATCTTCCACTACAAAAGGTTTAATTATTGAATGAACATGATAACTGAGAGGGGGGTGAATCAGTTGTAGAAAACTAAAACATCAAAACCCTCAACAGTAATCCGATCCACATGCATTCATTAAACCTTATTATGATAATGTGATTAAACATGAAATATAGATAACAAATACTGAAATAACAACACCATACACAAGAGAACACCGGATTTACATGGAAAACCCAATGAGGGAAAAACCATGGTGAGGATTACCTCATAATCTAAGTAATTGAAAATTTGATACAAGGGCTCACTGTTAGAATAGGACACATTATCCAGAATGGCTCATAGCTAGGGCTCACTACCATAGAAAGAACACAAGAAGATATAAAAGAAATGTTACACAAAGAAAAAAATATTAATGAAATAAGGAATCCACCACAAATTATCCAAAAATTTCATAGCCTTGCATGAAATATTTCAGACGCCTTCAACTCACACCCTTCAAAAATCCAATACTTGAATACATTGCTATACTTAAATTTTCATCACCAACATCATTCACATTGATCTCACATCTATATTTTCTCTCCCTTGCATATCACAACACCATTGCTCATATTTATATCAACTTCAACCTCAAAAATGTTCTCCAAGGTTGACAACTATCTGTTATACTTACAAATTCAAATTAGGTCAACACCTAAATATTCCTGTGGTGGATAGCAATCAAGGTGACCCATATAAATCCTTAATTAGGACCCAAATAGATCCCAACACACCTCAACATGTAGTGTTAATACAAGGTCAACTAATACCCATGCTAAACACCATAAACATTAAGTACACGCTTCCTTAAATTAATTTGAAACTTTTGGACAACACAATTCATTTGAACATGATCTATAATAAACCTCAAACCACCTGAGATCCAAAAAATACTTCATCCAAACTCACAATATAGAAATACTTAAACCAAGAACATTCGGTAAACCTTATTCACACACTAACGCATGAAACACACACTGTCCTATACCAAATCAAGTGAAACCTCAAATTATGAAAGATACAAACATTATAAGAAACTTCCCAAATCCACACAACCTGAAGCCAAACTATGGAGAAATGTAAAGAAATTACATTTCTCCCTAGGCCACATAAAACAACACTGAAAAAACTAATTCACACACTGGTAAAAACATCTCACTTTGTACAATGATCCATAAACCAAAATTTTGAAAATAGCAACCTCTAACAAGATTGAACAACATATTATATCTGCAAATGAATAGCATCAACATAGAAGAAATGTGGATCACATCCTAGAGCACATTCTAAACAATTACACAATAGTGTTTTCTTTGTTTATCAATTTTTCTCAAAATCACTTAGAAACCAAGTACTAGAGACATGATCTCAAATCATTACTTCATTCCAACTTAGCTTTAGAAACTATAACATAGAGATAGCTCTGTGTACTCACAACACTTCCTCAATATCTCAACTGCACATCCACAACCTGCAACAACCTATTTTTCCTCTTTTTTACATTTTTTTCAATATCATTGACATCTTCATCATGTAAGAACCTTCATCAACACATAGTTGAAATCAATGAAAACATCAGTTAGTAGAATTCTTGTTGACATCAATGAAAACACCTTCAAACTTGCAACATTCCCCCCCTTTTTCATTGATGGAAACACAAGATGTGAAAAGACCATCAAAGACAACATAATAGCCTTAAATACACTTTATTTTCTCTCCCTAAATGATTTGAAAACATACACAACTTTGTCCCCTTTATACCTTGCACTTTTTCACTATTTCACATGATACTTTCTCCCCCTTTAACATCAATGGATAGGGAAACTTTTTTTGCAATATTATCCCCCTTTGACAGTAAATCAAGATACTTGCTTTGAATACTCTCCCTTAGGAGTACACCGAATCAACTCAACAACTCTACAAAAATTAAAAAACATGGCACTACCTACTCCCCCTGAAATGTAGCCATCAACATTAGTCTAGGAAAGAGATGAATCCATAGATCCACTAGACTAATGCATCTCCATACAAATCTAGTTCAATGAAAGAGAGGCAATAAACCCCAACTTTTCCTGAAGATACTCAAAAGTATCCTTAGGAAGAGCCTTGGTAAATATTTTAGAAATCTAATCCTTTGTAGGTACATACTAAAGCTTCACCTCATTCTTTATAACCTTCTCTCTCAGAAAGTGATACCTAATTGATATATGCTTTGACCTTGAATGCATCACTAGATTCTTTAAAATGTTAATTACATTCGTATTATCACAAAAGATAGATATAGGATCATCATATACAACTCTAATATTCTCCAATGTTTTTCTCATCCATAAAACTTGTGTACAACATGATTTTAATACAATATACTTAGCCTTTGTAGTGGATAAGGAAATTGAATCTTACCTCTTACTCAACCATGACACCAATCTACATCCAAGAAAGAATGCTCCACCACTTGTACCTTTTTTGTCATCAATACAACCAAACCAATTTGCATCTGTATAAGTACTTAATATGGAATAAATATCCTTAGAATACCATAAGCCATAATTTGAAGTGCCCCTTTAGATCTATATTTTCTCTAATAAGCCTTAGGTGAATCATCATCTTTTTTTAGTTTACAACCAATCACAATAGGAGTGCATACTAGTTTGGAGTCTTCAATTCCAAAATTCTTGAACATATCTTTGACATACTTTGACTGTAAAATGAAAATCCCTTTATTTTTTTGATTGATCTATAGCCCAAGGAAGAAATTCATCTCCCAAAACATTGAAATTTCAAACTATTTCCACATCTCTTCAATAAATTTATTACACATAGCTTCATTTTCACCAAAGATAATATCATCCACATATACAACCACTATCAATATTTTGTCTTCCTCAATTTTGAAGTAAAGATTACTATCTATGGTGCCTTTATTGAATCCTTATTGTATCAAATATTTTTCCAACCTAGCATACCAAGCTCTAGGAGCTTGCTTCAATCCATACAATACCTCATTCAATATGCAAACCATATTTGGTTTCTCTGACAACTGAAATCCTTTCAATTGTTCCATGTAAACCTCTTTTTTTATACACCATTCAGAAAAGTAGACTTCACATCTATTTGGTAAAAATTAAAGTCCCTATAAACTGCAAATGCCAAAAACATTCTGATAGCTTCCATCCTAGCCACAGGAGAAAATGTCTCCTCAAAGTCTATTCCTTCCACTTGTGAGTAACCCTTACACACAATTCTTTCCTTGTTTCTTACCATTTCTCCATTCTAATTTAGCTTGTTTCTGAAAAACCCACTTAGTTCTAATTATGTTATTGTTTTCCGATCTAAGAACCAATTCCCAAGTATGATTTTTCTCAATTTTCATAAAATCTTTTTTTTTTCCTTCATCCAATGTTCATCGTTACATGCATCACTATTTTAGGTTCAACTTTAGAAATTAAACACAAATTTACCTAAACTTAAATAGCTTTTCTTCTTGTTAATACTCCTTTCCTCTTGTCTCCAATGATCTAATCTTCAAAATGATTCTTTTGCACATACTTAACAGTCTTAGGATTTTTCTCTAGAGCTTCTTTATTTTCATTATACACTTCCTTTTCATCAATTTTTTTTTCTTCTACTACTTTGCAATCAGGTTCACCTGACACTTATCTATCTACTGCAATTGAATTTTGAAATTTTTTCATCAACCTTAACATTTAGACTTTCAACAATCTTTCTCAGCCTTTTTTTGTAACATTTGTAAGCTTTGTTTTTAGTATAATATCCAAGTAAGATAACTTAATTAAAACTTGCATCAAAATTTCCTTAGCTTTCTTCATCTGTCTTGATATAACATTTTCTTCCAAATACTCTAAAGTACTTCGCAATAGGAATCCTTCCATACCATAACTCATAGGGAGTCTTTGTGTTGTTATCTTTTTCTTCTATGTTAAGTATGTAAATAATAGTATCAATTTCTTATCTCTAGTAGAATTCTGGTAGATTTTATTCTTTTATCATAGTCCTAATTGATTCTTGAATCATCCAGTTTTCCTCTCAACCACTCCATTCTGTTGAGGTGTTCTAGGGTAGACAGTGCATCTTTATTCCATGAACTTAAAAAAACATGTTAAAGTAATTGGAGATGAATTCTCCACATTTTTTAGACCTTAAAATTTTTATTTTCACATTCATTTCATTCTTAACCATAGCTTTAAATTCCTTGAATTTATCTAATGCACATTAGAATTATCTCTAAGAAAAGTAACCCATGTCATTCTAGAGTAGTCATCAATCAAAAGCATAAAATACCTATCACCTTAAGGACTTCTCAGCCTTGTAGGACCAAAAACATTTATATGAATTAATTCTAGTAGTTTGGTAGAAAATTGTTCCTTTGAAGCTATTCCTTATTTGTTTTCCAAATTGAAAATCCCTCCAAAAAAGACTGATAGGCTTTGTGATTCTTGGTAAATCTCTCATTGCATGAGATAAATTGATTCTCACCAAATTATCAAAGTTCATGTGATACATCCTCTAGTGCCATAACCAACTATCATTAATTTGATACATAAAGAAATGAACATCAATACCCTTAAACTAATAGATGTTTCCATCTGTCCTTTTACCAATAGTAATCATATTTCTAGACCCTTTTCTGATCTCACATGTTTCATCCTTAAACACAATATTAAATACTTTGCTACACATTTTTCCAACACTCAAAATATTATGCCTTAAACCCTTTACATAGTAAACATTATTAGTATTATGCTTGCCATCAAAACTTATTGAACCTATTCCACAAATCTTAGCTCTTGAATCATCTCCAAATTTAACTAATCCGCCATCATACTTTTCAAGTTTAACAAAATTAATTTTGTATTTGATCACATGATTAGAGCAGCCACTATCACTAACTTAGTAATTTTTATTTTCTTTAACATGAGAAAAACATATCAAAGTACCTTCAATCTTATCTTTCTTCTCTAGAACACTTTCCTTCACATAACTTTCTGAGTTAGCAGAACTAGATTCTTCTTTTATAGCCAAGAGAAAGCATTCATTATCATCAAAATATCCACAATCAAATTCATCATTAGAAATGCTAGCATCTTCTTTGACATAGTAAGATATTTTAATCATCTTTCCTTTATTCTCCTTACTCTTATTGTTCAATGCTCTTTTTGAACATCTAAAATCATAATGATCTACATCAACACAGCTAAAAAATTTGAAAGCTAGTTTACCTTTGTACTTACTAGTGCCTTTTTTAATCCTTCTTAAAAATTTAGCTTCCACATCATCAAGATCATCTCCATCTAAATCTTCAATATTTTCTAATTTTCCATCCTTAAAAGCAGTCTCCACTTTTGTACCATTCTTCAAACCAAGCTTTCTCATTTCAAATGAAGTTAGTTTACCAATCAATTGATCTCTAGAATAATTATTAAAATTTGCAACTTCCTCAATAGAAGATACCTTTTCACTATATGAATCAGGAAGAGTTATGAGAACTTTCTTTACCACCCTAGGTTCTTTAACTTTTGCACCAAGACTTCTCATAGCACTTACAAGTTCATCAACCCTCTACATGTAGGCTAAAATTGTTTCATCTTCAGACATTCACGTAGTCTCAAATTGTGCCTTCAAATTTTATAAATTAGCTTGTTTAACCTTGTCATATCATTCATAAACACTTTCAAGCTTATCCCAAACTTCTTTAGTATTCCTAAGATTCATAACTTTAACCAATTCAAATTTTGAAAGATTGTTCATCATAATAAATCTTGCCTTACCATTTATTTCATGTACCTTGATCTCATTACTTGTGCTTGGACAATTTCAAGGAGGAACATATTGATTCTTTATTTCTTTTTCAATCTCAAATCCATGAGTCGATAGATATCCTTCCATCTTTTTCTTCCATAATGCATAGTTTGTTTAATCAAATCTAGGGAAATCAATTTGCTTAACCATCTCAAATCTACCTTAAGTGATTAAGCTCTTCCTCAAGGAATCTTTCTATGAGACCAATTTTTGAATGAACAAGAAAACTAAGAGGTGGGTGAATCAGCTATAGCAAATTAAAACTTCAAAACCCTCAAGAGTAATCAGATCCACATACATCCTTTAAACCCTTATTTTGTTAATGTGATTAAAAATGAAATGTTTATAATAGAAACTAAAATAGCAACACCATATACAAGAGAACACCATATTTACATGGAAAACCTAATGAGGGAAAAACCATGGTAGGGATTAGCTCACAATATAAGTAATTGAAAAACCAGTACAAGGGATCACTACTAGAATAGGACACACTATCCAAAAGGGCTCATAGCCAGGGATCACTACCACAAGAAGATAAAAGAGAAATATTACAGAGAGAAAAACTTCTTAATGCAACAAGGAATCCACCACAAATGATCCAACACTTTCATAGCCTTGCATGAAAGATTTATGACACCTTCAGCTCACCACCTTTAGGAATCCAACATTTGAATTTTTCACTACTCTACTCAAATTTGCATCACTCACATTGATATCACATCTATCTTGTCTCTCTCTTGCATCTCACAACAAAATTAATTTTATTTATATCAACCTCAACCTCAAAAACCTTCTCCAAGGTTGATAACTATTTGTTATACTTACAAATTCAAATTAGGTCAGCAACTAAACATTCTCGTAGTGGATAGGTATGATGGAAACCCATATAAATCCTTAACTAAGACTCAAATAGATCTCAACACTCCTCAACATGATTTCTCAAGCCTTGCATGTAGTGCTAACACAAGGCCAGTAAATACTAATGCTAAACATCATAAAAATTAAGTACACACTTCCTTAAGTCAATATAAAAGTTCTAGATAACACAATTCATTCGAACATGATATAGAATAACCTTGAACAACCTAAGATCCAATAAAAACTTCATCCAAACTTGAAACATAGAAATATTTTAATGCATAACATCTGATAAACCTTATTTGTACATTGACACATGAAACACACATTGTACTATACAAATCAAGTGAAACCTTCAATTATGAAAGATACAAACATTATAAGAAACTTCCCAAATCTGCACAACCTAAAGCCAAAATACAAAGAAACATGGAGAAAATACATTTCTCCCCAGGCCATAGAAAACAACATTGAAAAATTGGTTCACACATTGGTGAAAATATCTCACTCTATACAACAATCTAGAAACCCAAAATTTGAACATAACAACCTATAACAACCTTGAACAACATATTAGATTTGCATAAGAATAGAATCAACATAGAAGATATGTGGAGCACATCCCATAGCACATTCTAAACACTTGCACAACACTATTTTCCTTGTTTATCAAATTTTCTCAAAAGCACTTGGAAACCAAGTACCAGAGACATTATCTCAAATCATTACTTCATTCCAACTCATCTTTAGAAACTACACATAAAGATAGCTCCATGTACTCACAACACTTCCTCAATATATCAACTAGACATGCACAACCTACAACAACCCATTTTCCTATTTTTCATAATTTTTTCAATATCCTTGACATCTTCATCATGAAAAAATCTTTATCAACACATAGTTGGTCCATAAATGACAATATCAGTCAGTAGAATTCATGTTGATATCAATGAAAACACCTTCAAACATGCAACAATAATGATTTGAAACCTTGGATAAAACACCTTTGCATCTCTATCAACTTATCTTATAAAATACAAGACTAAATCTTGTTCTATGGAAGGATGTGAACCAAAATACTATGTCACTACCTTAGGATATGTAATGTGAAATCCTTAGACACAAATTCTTTAACTATCATCTAAGTGTGGTACACCAAACTAGCAATATATCATTGTAGGCATATTGGAAACATATTAGAACATGTATACCCACCTCCACATCACACTTAGGCATCATATTGATCTCAACTCTTCTATATACTACAATGTTGACTTGCACAAACTGATATCTCAACACATTAACTATCTTCATATTATGTACAATCTTCAACACTTTTTTGACATCAATGGAAACCAAGCAAGTATCAAGCTACAATAATCTCCCCCTTTTTCATTGATGGAAAAACCAAAAAGATGTGCACAAAAACTCCCCCTTAGGTGCACATATCTCTCTCTCCCCATTTGACATCAAGGGAAAAGGGAAACAAAACTTTCACTGTATATTCAAAACTCTACATGCTCCCCCTTAATCTATACAACTTTTACTTCCTTTGGGATGAAGTTAGATTACTTCATCAACAAAATTGTTCATATATCTACTCTACATATATACACAACAAAAACTAGAAAAAAAATATCTTACATGAAAAAAAGTAACCACAACTCACTTTGATGATGGAAAAATTCCCTTGTATATGGACTTGAGCTAAACAAGGCTGCTATCACATTACTTCTTTGTAGTGGTCAGGGTCTAGATTTGATAATTTAGTTACACATATGTATCTTTTTCTTCCGAAAAATATGGTGCCTTGTATTTCTTTGCCACACCATTGGCTTTTGTCAAGATTCCAATGAGTGAAGCCAACCTAAGGCTCACTACTTATCTTAGGTATTTCACCTGACCTTTGAATTGCTCCCTCTGGTCTAGAAATTTTTGTATCTAGAAGTGAAGACCTTCCACTTATGCCTTGATGACACCATCAATGTCTTGAACTAGATGATATGTTACAACCACATTAGTGATCTACATTTCAATTGCACTTATCTAATCCTTTATACATTTGTAGTTACTGGTCATTTCAAACATAAAACATATAACACTTTGGTTTCCTCCAAGCCTTTTTAAATGTCCTCTATACATTAATGCAACTTTATCAATACATTTCCACACTTCCTAGAGGTATCATTCAAACTCTTTTCATTCAATTTTTTTCTTAATCTTCTTCTCTAGATGAGAATAAAAATTCTCAAAAGACTTCTTTAGTTACTTTATATGTGGGGATCAAAGATGTATCTCCTTTAGCTTCTAAAATATTTTCTTCCAACACTCCAACACTCCATGAATTGTTGTAGAAATTATTGTCTTGCTATAGAGTGGAGTATGTCACCAAGCTTCAACTTGTATAGGGGAGACATTCCGAACAAATTGACTTGTCCATCAGAAGTAGGAACATGCAACAATTAAGGGGATACTACTAGTTATATCTACATTTCTTGACCCAAAAACTATTTGATAGATTCCACTAGAGAAGAATATGATTTGTCTAGACTTCCTTCTTAAAAATTCTTCTCCATTTCTTTCTCCTATTCTTTCTCCTTTTCTTTCTCCTTCTCCTTTCCTTTCTGCTTTTCCTTCTCCATCTCCATACTAGAGACACCTTGCTTCATTTACTGATTGGAGACACATTTTTGTTTCCTAGAGACAACTTGCTCATATGTATCATTGAAAGGTGGCTCATTAGCAATTTCATGCTCTCTTGGAGGCTCCTATGCAATCACTTCAACTTTAGTTTGCACTTCATCAATTATATTCTTTGTAATTTCTTCAATCTCTAATTGAATCTTCCTTTTGATATCCTAATCTTTGCTCATTAGATGATCTATTCTTCTCTTGGTGTAGAGTGCCTTTGACTGCTTTTAGACTATCTTTTATTTTGTTTCTTGGGAGACAAAGATCCCAACCTTATCAAATGTGCCTTAAACACCTCATCATCTTTGATGACATATTCTCTTCTTTGTCTTAAAGCCTCAATTAGTCTTTTCGAAGCTTTATCAACAATGTCACTAAAATAAATATTTTACTTGAGCATATATTCAATGATAGCCTTTTCAATTGTCTTCATATCTTCTATAGGAACATCTAGATGTAACTCCATTATATCATCCAAAAAACCAAAGATAACAATACCATTTAAAATGACACCTAAATCATGAGAATCATATATTACCCAAAGAGTCTACTATGTTCCCTTCTTTTCTATCTTCTTTCCTTTCTTTTTCTATGAAGATATTTCTTCAACTTCAGCTTCTTCCTCCTCTTTAGGTTCTTTTTTATCAAACTTCTTCCTCTTTTCCTTCTTCTTGGGCTTGACTTACATAGCTCAAGTGGCTTTCTTCTATGGTGGAGTTTTAGATACAACTTTTCTTCTTCTACCAATTTATTGTGTAGATCCAGAGGACTGTGGATAAGATGCAACAACTAAAGATCATCTACCATATCTCCTTGGAAAAATTTCTTCAAAATTTTCTCCAAGATCAAAGGGGATATTCACTTGAGTTTCATTAGACGATTGTGGCAGAACCTTCTCTACTTGTGAAATAAATCTTGTATACAATCCCCATAGATGCATACTAGATACTAGGATCAATGATATCCTTTATTGTTAGGGTTATCTTATCAAACTTAGCTCTAGTAAGCTCCATAACCCTTTCATTTTTGAATGACTTCAATATTAGAATTGGTGCAAAGGAACAAAGAACAATAATTTCCCTAATTAATTATTTTATGATCATGTAGGGCTTATCTAACCAAATTAATTCTTCATGAATGCAGCTCAAAATTATTCTTACCCATCCCTTGCATTCACAGAAGTCTAGAAAATCTTTCCATATATCCAACCCTTTTGCAGCCACATTTTCATACTCTAACTTATGCACACCATTCTCATTCAAGAGCTTATGTCAAATCACTTCAAAGGATGAAGTATGATCAATTTTACTTAGTGGGGCATGTATTCAAATTCTTACATCTTCACAATGCACAACATCCATTGGAACCCTTGAAAATGCACCATCTTTTTCCACCTCCATCATGTTGATTGAAAGCTTCTTGTATTTAGGTTTGAGTTTCTCCACTACATCAATCACCTAAGGTGTCGCCATTGATATTTCTTCAAAAATATTCAAATGCTACAACTAGGGTTTCACATAGATATCTTGAAAACTTTTTCTCACTTCTCCACTCCAAACACAAATACTCTTAATTGCAAGTAAGATCAAATGATCCAATTAACACATAAAAATCCTTTCAATATCCCTACATTTCCACCATAAATATATTCATAATTTTTATGTAAAACATTTTCCATAATATTTGTGATGTCACAAGGATGCTCAACACACCTTCATAAATCATTCTCTTTCTCCAAAACCTTCATAAAAAGTTTCAAACTTTCTCAACAAATATATTCACTAGAGGAATTGATTTAATTCATCTCCCATGTTGAAATATTCCACACTTTATCCTTTCTAGGGGGCTAAAGGATTTTCAAAATAT
The DNA here is from genome assembly GCA_007258455.2 of Sequoia sempervirens. Taxonomy (NCBI): domain Eukaryota; kingdom Viridiplantae; phylum Streptophyta; class Pinopsida; order Cupressales; family Cupressaceae; genus Sequoia; species Sequoia sempervirens. Next base: position 350,667,064 of record VDFB02270651.1, on the reverse strand, counting down.
AGCTCCCCATAAGATAATGCTCTATCTCAATTTGTCAAAGGATCTTGTTTAGAATGCGTAAGTGTGGAATCATCCTTATTCTCATTGTCCTCACCTTGCTTCTATTTCAAAAATTTATCATTACCCTTCTTTTATTGATTTAGGGTTTCATCCTTCTTCCAGTTCTAAGCAGGTGGCTTCACAAAGCCACTTATACAAATATTTTCCTTATGCCCAACCTTATTATACTTGTAGGACACAATTTTGTGCTTTGAAATAAAATTATTCCTCTTATCTTTACTTCTGCACTCTACAACCTTATGACTAAAATTGATGCATGTACAGAAATATCCATGAAATAAAACTATATAATATCTTTAAGGATCTTCTACCCACATAATCATTCCTTCTTTTCCTAGATCTACAATCAACAACCTTATGCCCATATTTATTGCAAGAAAATCAATAACCTTGAAATGAATGAGAGAACCTATCTAGGGCATGTTGTCTAGTAGGTGGAGGACCTTTGAATCTTTGTTGTCTCTAGATAGGAATAAATCCACCTTCTTTCTTACTATCTTGATTTGTTTTTTCATCTTCAAAGGTAGTCTTCTTAGGTTTTTCAATATAAACTTTCTCCTCCTTTGTTTTATAATTTCCTTCTACTTTGAAATTATCATATAGATTTGTACAAGCACTGGTTATTGGAATTTTCCCTTTTTCAAAACCAAGACCATATTTTTCTTTTAATGGCCTCTAAGAACTAATAAATTCATCAAGAATTTCATGACCTCCTTTTAGCTACACATATTTTCCTATTTTCTCTTTTTCTATTTATAGTTCTTTCCTTAGGGAAACAATCTCTTCTTCAAGCTTTGAAAATTTTGCAATTTTGTCAATGAGCCTAATATTCATACATTCTTCAATTCTTTTCCCTTCTTCAACTTGAATTTTTATCTTTCCAAATTTATTTTGTACTTTTTCAAGTTCAAACTGGAGCTCTTAATTCTTGTCTCATTCTCTTAATTTCCATTTTTTTAGTGTGACCTCTTTCTCCTAAGATGACTTCTTCTTGGATATTTCTTTATTCTCCATGTGTTCCAAATATAGGATCCACCTCAGCTATTAGGCTATATACAAGAGTGTTCCTTCGACACCAATAGTTGAGCACACAAAAATAATGAGACGGGGGTTAATCAATATACTTCAAAATTCAATCCTAGTTAAATATTGTTGAAGTTAAGTTATATCAATTGAACATTCATTCACTTAATGAAAACAAGAGAGAAAAAAGGAACAATACAACATAGATAACACCAAATTTACATGGAAAGCCATATAGGGTAAAAACAAAAATGAGAAATGCTACTAGGATATATTGTCCTAATCCAACCTCACAAGTAAAAAATTATACAACTTTGATTTTGGGCTACAACCCAAGAAAGCAACTACTCCTTGAATTTATTTTAGGGGATAGAACCCAATGAAGCTACTACTCCCTAACTGAAATGAAACAACTGAAATATGACTGGTTTATGGCTTCAACCATTGATAGTCATCAATTATACTCATTAGGTCTATAGCATACCTTTTTAGGCTCTACTCATGCACTCATACATATTTTCACACTTCCATAATAATCTTCACATCTTTGATCTTCAATATATATCATCCATAGGCTTTCAAAATATAAATTTAGTTAGCCACAAATAAGGAATATCAAACTTGTAACATGCCGGCCTATATCTTCATTGGAAGTATACAAAAGTGATAATACATTATTTACAATTCTTTCAGATGAGTTGACATGACTCATTAAACATATACAAGAAATTCTTAGACTCCAAACAAAGATAAACTTGTGGTACACATCACCAACATACTAAAGTAGGCTAAGGAAAAAAAATATCTTCATAAATTGACATGAAACAACTATGTGGTACTAGAAAAATGAAAGATTTGCATGTGCTTCAAACTTGATATGCTCTGAGACATGTATAATGTCTAAAAAAATCCATACAATTGACCTATATAATCTTTTACTATTATAAATACTCAAACATATGTTTTGTATAAGAATAAGGCAATCAAAACCAATTGTAACACTCTATCACATGAAAAGTAAACTTGTAAAGCACTAAACCACTTGAATCTTCAATTTAGCATACATTAGACATATCTGAGCATGTCCATAAAACCGCATGGCTAATTCTTCACTTTCAGAGGAATGCAGATCATTCCAACAAGCCTTCATCATCACTTTACTCTGCTAGAGCACAAACCGAAACTTCGTCACTTCTATCTTCCACTACATAAGGTGTAATAAATTGAAACCTTGGATTAAATATCTTCACATCTCTATCAAATTATTTTTTGAACCTCAAGACTAAATCTTTCTTTGTGGGAGGATGCAAACCAAAACAATGTGTCACTGCCTTAGGATATGTATTGTGAAAGCCTTAGAGGCAACTTCTCCAGCTATCCTCTAAGTGTGGTACACCAAATTTCCAAGATATCAATGTAGGTATACTAGAAACATATTAGAACATGTGTACCTACCTTCGCATCTTACTTAGACATCAGGTTGATCTCCACTCTTCCATATACTATAATGTTAACTTGCACCAACTGATATATCAATACATTAACTATCTCTAGAGTATATATAGTCTTTAGTACTCTTTTGACATCAATGAAAACCAAGCTTATCAAGCTACAAAAACATTATTTTAGGGAGCTGGATTATTTTTAGATGATGAAAATGGATGTATGTAGATATTTTGAACATGTTTTGAATAAATCACAACATCATGGACCACATTTTTTTATTCCAAAAATGGTATTTTTCAAAAGATTAGGGATTTTTGTCCTTTCCTTCTTTATAAATATTTACTAGTCCTTTGGATATAGTATCTTTTTCTATATCTACTCATTTTTCTATGATATTACCAAAGGATCAAGTACATTGCATTTTGTAGTGTCAAAAAATGTAATCCTATACATTTTCACACAATGTTTGGGTCCCTTAATTGATTGCACTTAATTAAGCCTCTAATCGGCTCAATTATGCATCTAAAAGACAAATTAATTACAATTTTTAAAAGGGGAATCATGATTTAATTGATGTAATTATCATTTTTAACACCCTGAAATGAGTAGGGATTGAAAATTTAGGTCAGGACCCATTCACCCTTGGGAGAGTGGGTCCCCTTTAGTTGCTAAATTCAAATTTTTTATATGTTTTTGGAAAACTTTTTAAAATCCCAAACTCAATTTCAAATATTGACTTGTAATGCTTAATCTTTGGGAAATTAGAAAATTACCTATAAATACAAGGTTTTTTTATCAAATTGAAATCCTACAAGATCTATATTTCATATGCAAGCATTCACAAGAGCTATGATTTTTATCAAAGGTTTTCAAGAGCATATTTCTCAATCATTTTCTGCAACATTCAAAATCTCAAGCATCATGTCAAAGTTATCTTCATTCATGTATGTTTTTTGAGCTAGCATTGTTATGTAGGTTTCAAGCATTCAAGTCAAGATTCATGTAATGCCCCACCAAGCAAGCCCGAAGGATACATTACATCTAGCATTTATGGCACCAATTTTTTTTTAAAAATGGTATTAATATACATCATAATAATCATACATTACATGATATGAAACTAAACATGAATCTACATATAATAAATCCCTCGGGTTTTACAAGACTGCATTACTTTTCACAACAACATCATTACATTACATGGATGGTAAGTATACACCAGTAATCATAAGATTAACATGAACATGGTTAATACATTAATCAAGGTTTACAATATTACAATGCCATTTCCCAACATGAATGGGGAAGATACAATACAATGGAATGTTACATTTGAAATGAAGGAGTACAAGCTGAAATACTAGATTCAACTCTGGATCAACTCAGGAGTCACTGCAAGGTACAATTTTTCTCTTCTCGATCGACGATTGGGGACCCAATGGGGTGCATAGCACGTTCCACCCAACCACGTGGACCCGAAGGCCCACCCCCCATGCTAAGAGATGACAAGAAGGATCCCCAACAATAACCATCATACAGAACAAGGATAAAAGACTTCACAACAGGATCCACAATAACATAAAGCAATCTCAACACAAGATATAACCAACACAAGATGTGCCAAACATAAGGGATAACCAATAAAGCATCACATACAAATGCCAACATGTGCTTCCAGAGACCCAAGAATAACATAGAGGGAAACAAAAACAAACATAGTTGTTTAAGGAAGAGTGTCATCACAATGATGCATGGGTTACCCTGGCGAATCTTCCTAGGCCCCGGCCCCCAACTTGGGCTACCCTGGTGACCTCTTACGAAACCCGGCCCCACATGCAATCTAATGCGGCATCGATTATCTTTCATAAGGACAAGATAATGACTTCACCATTCCAGGCCTTCTCAACTCATCTCAAGCTCGTACAAGAACTTGAGTCATGAGTGAGGCATTCACTTATGTCTTGTTAATGTATGATTCTATCCAAAACCCCTAATTAAATATTAATGTTTTCACTTAATTAATAAACTTCCAATGAGTTACCCTGGGACCTCTTTCGGGTCCCGGCCCTCATTGAAAGCCACTCCCGTTATGAACAACAAAACTCAAAAGACACTATCAGGTAAGCCCCCATACACAACATATAAAGCCACAAGATAATTTTCATTAAGCAAGGCATACACCATCCTATGCAAAATATTCATAACGAAACTATTTTCAAGTGCAAGGCTAAATCCCATAACATCAAATAGATCATACGAACAATAGTTCACAAAGAATTAACTTTACCAACTCACAAAATCAAAATCTTCCCAAGAACAAAATGGCTCAACCGGACTTCCTCCCAAAATAATATCTCATAACCATCTCAATACCAAAATCCACCACTATAATCAAAGGAAAAGTCAACCAACAATACATCATGACTGAGACATAGAACAAGACTCACAAATATTCTCATCACAAATTGACACAACACATCACACATTAAATCCATAAAGGAGCTAAGAATTACATATAGAATCCTTAAGGCATTTTATCTCACATTCCTAAATAATGCTATAAATAACATAGGATACAAAATAGGTTTACATTGAAATTCATTCCAAGTTGTCTAAATAATCTTTTATCTACAACCTTGCATGTAATTGGATTGAAAATTTATACAAAGAACATATAATTCTTTATTTGAGCTGAACATGTAAACAAATCATTTCTCTCCAGTACATTATATTTCTGACATCTTCGTAGAAAGAACATATGCAATTATACCCATAGACAAGTATATTAGCAACCGATATTCTTTAATCTCACATGAAGTATTCTAGTTCAATTTCTCTATTCACCTATCCTTAAGCAATCAATTACCCTACATATTACCTATCTTTCATAATAATATAATTAAAGATTACTTATAAAATTAAAAAAAAAACTTCTATTCTATAACCTTTAATTCACTCAACTTAATTTAATCTCTTAATTTTTTTTTTATACTTCTTACCCATTACAAATAATAGTTGCCAAAGAACATCTTATCTAATTCACTCCACCTTTAATAGGAAGTTGTAAAAGTAAATAAGCAAACTATTGGCATATACTATATAAATACATAACTCTCACCTATATTCATAAATTATATATACCCGTATGAATACATATATGTCATTGCGGAATCTCACACACACTTACATATATAATTAAGAATATAAACAGCGGTGGCTAAGATTATAATTACAACAGTCTCCTTCAATCACAAGTATCTTCATCTAGAACACCCAACCGATCTCCTAAATACTCAAAGCTTTTGTTTCCTAATGAGTGAAGATCAGATATCTGCACATTGGTCTTCAGACTTCTAAAATTCTATATAAATCTCCCCATTGTTATCAACTCTCTGATAGAAATGGTATCTACTGACTACTGTCAATAATTCTTATTCCTCTTGTGAAATACAAGATTCTTGGATAATGCTATATATGAAATCTTTTACAAACTATCTATTATCTAATACACATTGAGCAGCTGCCATCATCATTCATACGAATGCTCTCACAGAAGTTAAAGTTGAATATTGTTATGTAAAACAAGGGCTGGGAAATCTGACTAAGCCCATACGATGGAGAAGGAAGCCCATACCAAAGGACAGAGACTTTGCAACAAGCAATAGAAAACAGAACGGAGCAGGAGAACGAGTCAGTCCTCTTAAATGATGCTGATATTAAGATTTAAGGAACTGTAGATAAAAAAAATAGCCAACAAGTTTTTGAGAAAGTTGTCATAATTGCCTGGATGGTATGATTACCTGAGTATGCCCTTTAAATTGTAGAGCACCTTATGTATATCATGTAAAATTAGATTCGGTTATCGTGGAAATTGCTCGATTCTAAAATCATATATAAATTAAGCATAATATCAGGATGTTATAGTTTCTGCCTAAATTAATAATATTTAGGTACCTGAAATCCGCTGGCTTTGTTGGCCAAAAATTCATTTTTCTATTCTCTGTAGGGAGAGTTGTCAAGAACACGATGTCTGCCCAGTCTAGAGTTTGGTCATCTGAGGTTACAAAGATTTGGCCATAGCTTTCAGCCTCTTGCATTTCATATTTGAGCTTTTCTTCCAATGGTAGTTGAATGAACTCCCTCACAATTTCCTTCATTCTTTCCATCATAGATAGAGGAATCCCATGATTGACAACTTGAAAAAAATCCCCGAGATCAACAATGCAAAGACGAGAATTATTGTTCAGCCAGATTGAGCAAAAGCGATAACTCTTCCAAACACCAATGGGTTTCAACATGATTGGGTGAAATTTTAGCTATAATGGTCGTTCCAAATCTATGAGGATTGAAGTCCTTACAAAATAAATGGAAGAATGGATACAGGAAGGAGTCTTGAAGCCAACGAGGTTCAGATAAAATAATAATGAGATCAAGAAATAATTCTTCTTTATCATCGATATTGAAACTATATAAATATATAAACCTCTTATTCTTAAGAAGAAATATTGAATGATCTTCTGATATTTAACTTTGGATCTAAATATAACGATAGACAACATATATATCTCAATGTTTTATCCAAAAAGAGCAAATTCAAGAGATAGTACCTGATAATGTCTCAATCTTGTAGGCCTTCATTTGCAGAAAAGATCGAATGTCTGTAGCTATCTCCGCAATCCCACCAGCTCAAGATCAAATGGTTTTCTTCCCTAGCTCTCCACTCTCATCAGATGGTTCTCCTCCTTTTTCTCAAATTCCATTGCCCCCCAATTCACATCGTCCCATTCATTCTTTAGCTCTACCGTAATTATCTCCACTTCCACCCATAGATTTGGCAGTAGCATAAGCCTCGTTCACTTCTCTGAATGAAGCTAAGTGAAAATATATAGTTGTAACTCTTCAAAAAGTCCTTCCCATTCTTCTGACCCACAAAATGGGTGTATGTTCATCATCTCTGGGGTACTCACGTGAAGTGGACAAATTTACTTGCAACCATAGGTGGACAGAGAGGCCTCTGTGAAAACATTGTAGACATTGGCGTTCACATAAATTACAAATTTGATGTCCCTCTCATCTCACAGATGGCTGAGTTGGACTAAACCGCCTTTTATGCACTCATTGAAAGGCCAAGAAATCAGAATGCCCCTTTAGCATCTCTATTCGCCAGTATGTAGAGATCAGATCTTTACCATTTCTCAAGAAAAAGTTAGTCAACCAGGATCTTAGATTTCCCCCCCTACTTCTGTTTGTAACCGACATGCAAGGAGAGAATAACTGTAAAATATATGCCCTCAGCCTGCGCCTAAATGGGAGCTTTGGTTTAATGTGGACGCACAAGTAAGGTACGTGAATTGTTTGACAAATACCTCCTATAGATATCATCTCATGGCGGAATTCATTGCAGGATATGCACTGAATCCTTTTGATAAAGGATAGCGAAAGAAACTTTCAAACAAATGCCCTTTCCAGCTGTCAGGCCAGCCTTCCAAGAGAATACGTGGTAGTAGCATTAGTTGTCAAAATTGAAGCCACATCTTTCCATTCTTCTCCGAGTTCCATTCACAGGCTCCCCAGATGGGTGTCCTTCCCCATTCTGTTGTCACCACCCCCAAACTATCAGTTAAACTCGCATTTAAAAAGAAGTGGTGGACTTTGTTTTAATTACAAGAGGATCTTTTTCTGTTTTCACATGCAATCACCATAATTTTCCCTGAATGAATGCTCCACTAAAAGTGTAACTTCCCATATTTTTCTCCACTTCGGTTATCCATCAAGATATTTGTTTTCATCATTTCTTTAAAATTATTTTATCCTTTTTGATAAATACTAATTTATTTCAATTTAACCATTAATAATATTTTATTAACAACTTTTATTTAAAATATCATATTACCACAAACACAAAATAAAACAATACCTAACCATTCTTAATTCATAACAAGGCAGAAAACATCACATGATGACAGGAATGAAGGGCACTACATTCTCCCCCCCAAGGACTCGACTTACTCCTGGAAGTCGCATGGTTAGACGAAGAATTCACAATTATAAGAGTCATAAAAATTCAAGTAACTGAATATGAAAACAACCAATGACATGCCATCACAAGTTAAACAATATAATCATGATATCAACATGACCACACAATCACAAAAATGGAAGAACAACCAAAACAATTGACAAAGCACAAAATCCATACCGACTGGGTTACACAGAGGGGGTACATATTCTCGTCAAGGATGATGGAAAAGTTGGGTAACCTTCTTGTCAACTCTATTTTTCCACATTATTCCCATTGGGTTTCATGAGGCTCGCCCAGTCCTACCAGAGCAGGTGGAATCGAGGCTTACTACCTGCAATCCTGTGTAAAAGCAAACGTTGTGTACACCATATATATATATCAAATCAACCTAGTGTAGAGGGAGTTGTCGTGTCGTATGCCTCTCATGAATGAGTGATACGACATTGTCCTTCTGACACTCTACAATTAGTGATACATCATAAACAATCATCAAAAACAATTACTAATTAGATGCAACGATAGTACTAAATCCACATATTAGGCATAACCAATTAATTACCTTCATCATCGAGATTCGAAGCTGACTACCTGAAAATCATAAACTAAGATGGAAACATAACACATTAGCACCAGTTATTCATGCTAATTCATTGCCAAGATACAAATTTCTGGTTAAACTTCATCATTTAAACATCATGTACTACATTCTATTCATTACTCAATGTAAAATCTCACAATATATATGTCACAAGATCATAATTTATGGCCTTTTCAGAAACATAAACATAATTATCACTTCAAAACACAGATAATTTCAGATTTAACACACATACACCACATACACACTCAAGTTCACTTCACACTAGAGACACCCCAAAGCAACCTAAGGGTAACACAGGAGTTCCAAAATTCATTTCCAGTAGGAAGGATATCGGTGCATTGCACACTACACCGAGGGTCCTATCCTTTCCACCGGATTTCTGCACCATAGAACCTACATCACCTAGAGACAAACTAGGGCAACCAAGTACAAACTACACAAACAGACTAACACACCCTTACGAGTACGAGCAGCTAGGTCAACACAATGGGCTCATAGTGCCCCAGTGTATAAACCTATGCTCTGATACCAACTGTAATGCCCCACCAAGAAAGCCCGAAGGATACATTACATCTAGCATTTATGGCACCAATTTTTTATTAAAAAAAGTATTAATATACATCATAATAATCATACATTACATGATATGAAACTAAACATGAATCTACATATAATAAATCCCTCGGATTTTACAAGACTGCATTACTTTTCACAACAACATCATTACATTACATGGATGGTAAGTATACACCAGTAATCATAAGATTAACATGAACATGGTTAATACATTAATCAAGGTTTACAATATTACAATGCCATTTCCCAACATGAATGGGGAAGATACAATACAATGGAATGTTACATTTGAAATGAAGGAGTACAAGCTGAAATACTGGATTCAACTCTGGATCAACTCAGGAGTCACTGCAAGGTACAATTTTTCTCTTCTTGATCGACGATTGGGGACCCAATGGGGTGCATAGCACGTTCCACCCAACCACGTGGACCCGAAGGCCCACCCCCCGTGCTAAGAGATGACAAGAAGGATCCCCAACAATAACCATCATACAGAACAAGGATAAAAGACTTCACAACAGGATCCACAATAACATAAAGCAATCTCAACACAAGATATAACCAACACAAGATGTGCCAAACATAAGGGATAACCAATAAAGCATCACATACAAATGCCAACATGTGCTTCCAGAGACCCAAGAATAACATAGAGGGAAACAAAAACAAACATAGTTGTTTAAGGAAGAGTGTCATCACAATGATGCATGGGTTACCCTGGCGAATCTTCCTAGGCCCCGGCCCCCAACTTGGGTTACCCTAGTGACCTCTTACGAAACCCGGCCCCACATGCAATCCAATGTGGCATCGATTATCTTTCATAAGGACAAGATAATGACTTCGCCATTCCAGGCCTTCTCAACTCATCTCAAGCCCGTACAAGCACTTGAGTCATGAGTGAGGCATTCACTTATGTCTTGTTAATGTATGATTCTATCCAAAACCCCTAATTAAATATTAATGTTTTCACTTAATTAATAAACTTCCAATGAGTTACCCTGGGACCTCTTCCGGGTCCCGGCCCTCATTGAAAGCCACCCCCCTTATGAACAACAAAACTCAAAAGACACTATCAGGTAAGCCCCCATACACAACATATAAAGCCACAAGATAAGTTGCATTAAGCAAGGCATACACCATCCTACGCAAAATCTTCATAACGAAACTGTTTTCAAGTGCAAGGCTAAATCCCATAACATCAAATAGATCATACGAGCAATAGTTCACAAAGAATTAACTTTACCAACTCACAAAATCAAAATCTTCCCAAGAACAAAATGGCTCAACCGGACTTCCTCCCAAAATAATATCTCATAACCATCTCAATACCAAAATCCACCACTATAATCAAAGGAAAAGTCAACCAACAATACATCATGACTAAGACATAGAACAAGGCTCACAAATATTCTCATCACAAATTGACACAACACATCACACATTAAATCCATAAAGGAGCTAAGAATTACATATAGAATCCTTAAGGCATTTTATCTCACATTCCTAAATAATGCTATAAATAACATAGGATACAAAATAGGTTTACATTGAAATTCATTCCGAGTTTTCTAAATAATCTTTTATCTACAACCTTGCATGTAATTGGATCAAAAATTTATACAAAGAACATATAATTCTTTATTTGAGCTGAACATGTAAACAAATCATTTCTCTCCAGTACATTATATTTCTGACATCTTTGTAGAAAGAACATATGCAATTATACCCATAGACAAGTATATTAGCAACCGATATTCTTTAATCTCACATGAAGTATTCTAGTTCAATTTCTCTATTCACCTATCCTTAAGCAATCAATTACCCTACATATTACCTATCTTTCATAATAATATAATTAAAGATTACTTATAAAATTAAAAAAAAAACTTCTATTCTATAACCTTTAATTCACTCAACTTAATTTAATCTCTTAATTTTTTTTTTATACTTCTTACCCATTACAAATAATAGTTGCCAAAGAACATCTTATCTAATTCACTCCACCTTTAATAGGAAGTTGTAAAAGTAAATAAGCAAACTATTGGCATATACTATATAAATACATAACTCTCACCTATATTCATAAATTATATATACCCGTATGAATACATATATGTCATTGCGGAATCTCACACACACTTACATATATAATTAAGAATATAAACAGTGGTGGCTGAGATTATAATTACAACAGTCTCCTTCAATCACAAGTATCTTCATCTAGAACACCCAACTGATCTCCTAAATACTCAAAGATTTTGTTTCCGAATGAGTGAAGATCAGATATCTGCACATTGGTCTTCAGACTTCTAAAATTCTATATAAATCTCCCCATTGTTATCAACTCTCTGATAGAAATGGTATCTACTGACTACTGTCAATAATTCTTATTCCTCTTGTGAAATACAAGATTCTTGGATAATGCTATATATGAAATCTTTTACAAACTATCTATTATCTAATACACATTGAGCAGCTGCCATCATCATTCATATGAATGCTCTCACAGAAGTTAAAGTTGAATATTGTTATGTAAAACAAGGGTTGGGAAATCTGACTAAGCCCATACAATGGAGAAGGAAACCCATACCAAAGGACAGAGACTTTGCAACAAGCAATAGAAAACATAACGGAGCAGGAGAACGAGTCAGTCCTCTTAAATGATGCTCATATTAAGATTTAAGGAACTGCAGATAAAAAAAAAATCCAACAAGTTTTTGAGAAAGTTGTCATAATTGCCTGGATGGTATGATTACCTGAGTATGCCCTTTAAACTGTAGAGCACCATATGTATATCATGTAAAATTAGATTCGGTTATCGTGGAAATTGCTCGATTCTAAAATCATATATAAATTAAGCATAATATCAGGATGTTATAGTTTCTGCCTGAATTAATAATATTTAGGTACCTGAAATCCGCTGGCTTTGTTGGCCAAAAATTCATTTTTCTATTCTCTGTAGGGAGAGTTGTCAAGAACACGATGTCTACCTAGTCTAGAGTTTGGTCATCTGAGGTTACAAAGATTTGGCCATAGCTTTCAACCTCTTGCTTTTCATATTTGAGCTTTTCTTCCAACGGTAGTTGAACGAACTCCCTCACAATTTCCTTCATTCTTTCCATCATAGACAGAGGAATTCCATGATTGACAACTTGAAAAAAAATCCCCGAGATCAACAATGCAAAGACTAGAATTATTGTTCAGCTAGATTGAGCAAAAGCGATAACTCTTCCAAACACCAACGGGTTTCAGCATGATTGGGTGAAAGTTTAGTTATAATGGTCGTTCCAAATCTATGAGGATTGAAGTCCTTACAAAATAAATGGAAGAATGGATACAGGAAGGAGTCTTGAAGCCAACGAGGTTCAAATAAAATAATAATGAGATCAAGAAATAACTCTTCTTTATCATCGATATTGAAACTATATAAATATATAAACCTCTTATTCTTAAGAAGAAATATTGAATGATCTTCTGATATTTAACTTTGGATCTAAATATAATGATAGACAACATATATATCTCAATGTTTTATCCAAAAAGAGCAAATTCAAGAGATAGCACCTGATAATGTCTCAATCTTGTAGGCCTTCATTTGCAGAAAAGATCGAATGTCTGTAGCTATCTCCGCAATCCCACCAGCTCAAGATCAAATGGTTTCATTCCCTAGCTCTCCACTCTCATCAGATGGTTCTCCTCCTTTTTCTCAAATTCCATTGCGCCCCAATTCACATCCTCCCATTCATTCTTTAGCTCTACCGTAATTATCTCCACTTCCACCCATAGATTTGGCAGTAGCATAAGCCTCATTCACTTCTCTGAATGAAGCTAAGTGAAAATATATAGTTGTAACTCTTCAAAAAGTCCTTCCCATTCTTCTGACCCACAAAATGGGTGTATGTTCATCATCTCTGGGGTACTCACGTGAAGTGGACAAATTTACTTGCAACCATAGGTGGACAGAGAGGCCTCTGTGAAAACATTGTAGACATTGGCGTTCACATAAATTACAAATTTGATGTCCCTCTCATCTCACAGATGGCTGAGTTGGACTAAACCGCCTTTTATGCACTCATTGAAAGGCCAGGAAATCAGAATGCCCCTTTAGCATCTCTGTTCACCAGTATGTAGAGATCAGATCTTTACCATTTCTCAAGAAAAAGTTAGTCAACCGGGATCTTAGATTTCCCCCCCTGCTTATGTTTGTAACCGACATGTAAGGAGAGAATAACTGTAAAATATATGCCCTCAGCCTACGCCAAAATGGGAGCTTTGGTTTAATGTGGACGCACAAGCAAGGTACGTGAACTGTTTGACAAATACCTCCTATAGATATCATCTCATGGCGGAATTCATTGCAGGATATGCACCGAATCCTTTTGATAAAGGACAGCGAAAGAAACTTTCAAACAAATGCCCTTTCCAGCTGTCAGGCCAGCCTTCCAAGAGAATACGTGGTAGTAGCATCAGTTTTCAAAACTGAAGCCACATCTTTCCATTCTTCTCCGAGTTCCATTCGTAGGCTCTCCAGATGGGTGTCCTTCCCCATTCTGTTGTCACTGCCCCCAAACTATCAGTTAAACTCGCATTTAAAAAGAAGTGGTGGACTTTTTTTTAATTACAAGAGGATCTTTTTCTGTTTTCACATGCAATCACCATAATTTTCCCTGAATGAATGCTCCACTAAAAGTGTAACTTCCCATATTTTTCTCCACTTCGGTTATCCATCAAGATATTTGTTTTCATCATTTCTTTAAAATTATTTTATCCTTTTTGATAAATACTAATTTATTTCAATTTAACCATTAATAATATTTTATTAACAACTTTTATTTAAAATATCATATTACCACAAACACAAAATAAAACAATACCTAACCATTCTTAATTCATAACAAGGCAGAAAACATCACATGACGACACGAATGAAGGGCACTACAATTCAAGCATCAAGATCACATCATAAATCAAGAAATTTCATGCAAGATCAAGACCTTGGAGAGATGTATTAACTTTTAGTCCTTCAAGCATATCATTTAAGGGTTTGGTGCATTGCAACATGACAATTGTTCATTCATCATTACTTTCATGTTTCATTTCATTTCAAGGTTTAATTACCAAAATATGGTTTGACCAAGGAAAAACCCCATTCAACAAAAAAAAAATCCTTCTTATGTGTTTTGTAGATTTTAGGTTGAAGAAGAATTGAATATCTATAAAAAGAGAAAAGATGCAAAATTTTTCAAAGTTACAAAGTTGTCAACATTGTCATCAAGCCATAAAAAATCACTTTCAGAATTTAATTACAATTTTTTTACTATGAAACCTAGAGGAAATGGGAGTGCAGACCAAGGAGCAAAGGACTATAAAATTAGAGTTTGAACCCCTGTAGCAAGACCCATTTTCCCTTAGGATAATGTGTCCCAGGAGGACACTCATCACAACCTTTTTGTGATGGATGCATAAAATCACATCCTTCTCAGATCTACTGAAACTTTCTAGATTCTATTAGATTAAGGTTTAAATTTGATTTTTCATGTGTTACATTGCATTATTACATTTATTTGGTATTTTTAATTCATCTCCCAAAATTGTACTTCAAGTTGATTTACCTTTTCCTAAGTCATAAGGGAAAAAAAAAGATCTCCATCAAGGTGGATTCACCTAAGGGTTGAAGGTCAATATTTCCCTAGGGGATCTCTTTTTCTTAATGAAATAAGGACGGAAAGTGTAGGTGCATACCCCCTTTCAAAATCCAACACCCACATTTTCCCCCATTTCATTTTGGTGAGCTTGACATTACACACAAAAAATTCTAAATTTGGAGTCCATTCAAACCTTAGATCTAGGATTTACAATAGTTTGCATTTCATTACATTATTTTTCATCTCATTTAGGGTTGTTAAAATTACATTAGTTTTTATCTCATTTAGGGTTTTAGGTTTGCATGTTGCATCCTTCAAAATCTGAAATATTCAAAATTTGCATGCATATTACATTGCTTTTGCATACTACTTGCACATTAGTGTATTTTCTATCATTCACATTCACAAACAGGATAAAAATTGTGTTTCAAAAAGTGTCATATTGTTCATCATTTTTCATTCATTTCACTTGCATTTTGACATCAAAATTTGAAAAAATCAATCATTGAAACCATAGTTTGTAATTTGAAATAGGAAACCCTAACACTAAAATTTAGACTCAAATTTAAATTTTTGCAATCCTTATGCTAAGAACCATTCACCCTAGGGAGAATTAGTCCATGTATAGGTGAATTTTCATAATTTTGGGAAATATTTTTTCTCTATTTGCTTCATTCTGATTTGTTGTTAAGATCTAGGTTTTATTTTTAGAAATCAGAAAAACTTGTCATTGTTTGCATTAGGTTCAATTGGTCAAATTGTGCATTGTTTTAAAATAAAAATTGGCATTAAACATCATTTTTAGTATCTTGCATTCACAAATCAGAAAATTTCCATATAATAGATCTAATAATTTGCATAAAAATTCATCATGGACATGTGCATGGGTAATATATGGAAGACCTTAAGATCTTTGGTAGATGTTTCAAGTTGTATGTTTAGTGAGGACCCTAATGCAATTGAGACTATTAATGAACCTTCACCTCCTAATGAATGTCCTCATGAAGTGGAAATATTAGGTTAGGATGAAGATAACATGCAATAATTCATACAAGACTCCTTACCATCCATAATCCCATCACTTGATAGGTTCAACCCCTTACATCCTGAAATGGAAGCACAAATCAAGCCTCAACCATCAATCATTTTTGAACTTGATCACAAGGTCAAAAATGATACTCTTCTATCTTATGTTCATCAAGTTACTAATACACCCATTAAATTAGAAGAGAGTTATGGTCAAGGCTTTGAGATAACCAACGAGCATGAAATTCACAAAGTGTTAGAACAAATACCATTTAAGGATACCAAGGGGTTAGGATATCAAGATCTTCCCCACCCCCCTTGCACATCTCCCAAGGGAAAAGGTATTCTCCTTCACAAGATCATTTTAAGAGACCTATTAATACCTCACAGGGACGATAGGGTCACCATAGATCCTCCTCCTCCACCTCCACCTCAACAAATTTCCCAAACAAGTAAGAAATCTAAGACATATAAGATCAAGAAATTTCCATTCTTACATGCTACAATAGAAAATGAACAAAAAATAGAACAACTCCTCTATCTAGGATTGATTTACTTGCCATCTATCAAAGAAAACAAAAAATAAAGAGTGCAAACATGAATTGCTTTGTATTTCATAGAACTCTTGGAAATCTTATTGATGAGTGTCATCTTTTACAACAATTTATCCATGAAAATGATGTTATTGATGTAATTAACTAAAATTCAAGCACTTTTCTCTTTTCCATGTGATAGTTGTTGGATCATAGCATACTCACTATAGAATGTTTTACATTGATTGAAAATTATTTCTATATTGCAAGGAGCGTATTCTCATCACTCATCTTGGCTCATCCTTTTCCTACACTTAGTGGGGGAAAGGAGTTAGATATCCTTGTCTTGGTTTGACACTTGTTGTCCCTTTGGCTAGTTGTCTGCCTTCTATGTATATGATGAGCAATATTGGCATGTAAATGACCTGCTATAGGTTGACTCGCATGTGCCACACTAGTATTGTCTTTGTCTTCTTTACATGTTCTTTATGATTACATGTGTAATGTGATCCACCATATAGTGCTACTTGGCATGTATTTATATGTTTGTGAGCCTACTTTGGATGACCCTTGTCACTCTATTGGTGCAAGGATTCAAAGGAAGCAAAATTTTCATGAAATTCTTCTATTTGTATCTATATTTTTCTAAATGTCATACGCATTTATCTTTTATCTTTCATTTTCCTTTTAGGGATGATGCAAGGCCTCAATACATTCAAGTCTCTTCCATGTGGACCCAAAATTTATCCTTTTCTCTCTCTCTCTCTCTCTGTGTCATTCTTCCTTTGTGCTCATTGTTCCATGAGCTATTTGGGGAATGATGACAATTTTGTGGTTGATTATATCATTGCAACAATGAAAAACAATAACTCCAAATCCATGGATCCCTTATGTGTTATCTTAGGATTGAATATGGGGGAAACCCTCCTTTACATGATGTAGCTCTACTTAGAAACATATGTTTTCCATAGGGCTTTCCAAATAAATCTCTCATGTATTGGAATTTATCATAATATACTTTAAAGTAATTTCTCACATTATGGTGTTTGGCAATTTCTTTAAAGTGTGGGCATACATGTCCTAAATCATTGTTCACTTCAAAGTGTGGTCTTCTTACTTTATGTGATGTGTCTTCTTGGAGGTGTCATTGGGTTTGATTTCCTTCAATATTATGAACTTTCTTATGATATGACATTCCTCTTAGTGGTAATGCTACAAATTGCATTCCCTAAGTTGTGAATCTTTTCTCCTTGACTAGTCCTCTCTTGGAGACATTAGGAATGATGTTACCTAAGTTAAGAAATTTCATGAACTAAGTAAAACCCCTTTGAATATCCTATCGCATGCATCAAGGCCACCAAGCATAACACAACTTGCTTGCCAATGGAGCCTTTTCATGAGTGCCCAGCATAAAGTAGCTTTCTAGCCTTGTGACCAGTTCTATGGCACCTTATCAAAGTTATTAGGAGGTATAACTTTGGTATGGTTAGTAGTCTATACCTTGCATGACTTCCAATTAGCCACATTTTGAGGCTCACCTAGTGGATAGAAAATTTCACTAGCCAATGTGAGTACATTTTATTTACATACTAGACAAAAGGCTCCCACTTGTAATCATTCTTGGAAAAATAGATAAGTCTTGATCCATACTGATTGGGCAAAAAGTTGAGGCTTGATCCATCACCTCTCTTTCTCTTCTCATTAATTTTGGAACTGCACGCTTATGTATCTTGTCTTGATGTTGCATATTTAACATACGCATGTGTCTCTTTGTGCCTTTGGTGGTTTGTCATGAGATCTTAGATATTGGGGGATTGATCATCCTACTTGACCTTTGTTGTCTCATATTTCTAATATTTGTACAATTATACATCTCTTAATACGTGTTTGACTACTTTAGTGTGAGTGAGTTTAGGCCTCATCCTCTCACTAAAGTGGGGACTAAATATAGTGTTGGAAAATTTACTCCTTTACATTTTCACACTATATTTGGGTCCCTTAATTAATTGGAGTTAATTAAGCCTCTATTTATCCCAATTATGCATCTACAAGCATAATTAATTAGAATTATGAAATGGGAATCATGATTTAATTAATGTAATTATCATTTTCAACACCCTGAAATGAATAAGTCCTAGCAATTTAAGTCAAGACCCATTCACCCTTGGGTGAATGGATCCAATTTAGTTGCTAAATTCAAATTATTAATATGATTTTTGCAGCCTTCTTATGATCCCAAATTCGGTTTCAAATGTTGGCTTGTAATGATTAATTTTTGGGAAATTAGAAAATTACCTATAAATACAAGGTCTTTTTATCAAATTTAAATCATAAGAGATCTATATTTCATATGCAAGCATTCATAAGAGCTAAGATTATTGTCAAAGGTGTTCAAGAGAAAATTTCTCAATCATTTGTTGTAGCATTCAAGATCTCAAGCATCATGTCAAAGTTATCTACATTCATGCATATTTTTTGAGCTGACATTGTGATATAGGTTTCAAGCATTCAAGTCAAGATTCAAGCATCAAGATCACATCATCAATAAATCCATTTCATGCAATATAAAGACCTTGGAGAGATGTATTAAGTTTCATTCCTTAAAGGATCTCATTTAAGGGTTTGTTGAGTTGCAACATAGAAATTGTTCATTCATCATTCCTTTCATGTTTCATTTCATTTCAAGGTTTAATTACCAAAATAAGGTTTGACCAAGGAAAACCCCCATTCACCAAAAAAAATAAAAATTCCCTCTTATGTGTTTTGCAGATCTTAGGTTGAAGAAGAATTGAAGATTTATCAAAAGAGAAAACTTGCAAAAATTTTCAAATTTGCAAAGTTGTCAACATTGTCATCAATCCATAGAAACTCAATTTCATAGTTTAATTATAAATTTTTGAATTTGACAATCAAAGGAATCAATAGTGCAAACCAACGAGTAGAGGGCTATAAAAGTAGATTTTGAACCCCTGTAGCAAGACCCATTCACCCTTGGGCGAATGAGTCCTAGGGGGACACTCAACACAACCTTTTTGTGATAGGTGCATAAAACTACATCCTTCTCAGATTTGTTGAAACTTTCTAGATTATGTTAGATTAAGTTCTAAATTTGATGTTTCATGTGTTAAATTGCATTATTACATTCATTTGGTATTTTTCATTCATCTTCCAAAAGTGAAGTTCAAGCTAATTTACCCTATCCTAAGTCATAAGGAAAACAACAAGATCTCCATGAAGGTTGTCTCACCTAAGGGTTGAAATTAAATCTTTCCCTAGGTGATCCCTTTCTCCTAATGAAATAAGAAAAGAAAGTGTAGGTGCATACCACCATTCAAAATCCAACACCCACATTTTTCCCCATTTCATGTTTAAATATGGAATCCCAATTCATTATTTAAGTTCTCGAAAGAGATAGTGACAATTTTTGTGGTATGGTCCATGCAAAGAAACTAGAAAGATGTCTCCATATTTTGAAGAATGAGGAAAAGGTTTCACCATTATTTTGTTTAGTATTGTAAAGATCCATCATGGTGATATCATGTTCTATGTTATATAAAAAGTGAGTGAAAAATGTATTAGATAGTTCAAAAAAGGTTGTGATTGTACCATGGGGAGATGAGTGGACTGATCAAGGGTTTGTTGACCCAAGCTTCTAGGGAATAATATTAGTAGGTAAGCATCAAGATAAGAGACCTCTTGGAATGCAATGTAGAATTCTTTTAGATTCTCCCTAGTATCTCCATTTCCTTTGTACTTATCAAATTTAGGCATTTCAAAGTTTTGGTGAAAGGGGATCATTGTGATGGACTTATAAAAAGGATAAGGACATAACTCTTGGAAGGTATAGGGTTTCTTGTGATGTCCTAGTTGAAGTCCCTTAATGGTATCCTTTATTTGTTGCATGTATTGGGACAAATAATTATTGAAGTTAAGGGGCGGTGATTAATATCTGGATATAGGAGGTTGTGAAGATGATATGTGTTGGTATTGAAAATAATATGAGATGGGATTAGAAGATTGGAGGTGTTGATGGGTAGGTGTAATGGGTTGTAAGAGATTATATTTGAGGTTTGGAGATGATATGATGTGTTAAATGGATTGAATGTTGAGAAGTGAGGAGTAGGGATGGAAATTTGAGGTTGTGGGATATGTGATGACATGTTTTGGGTGTGAGAGGGGATTGTGACATGGAATTGATGGTTTGAGATGAAATGGGGAGATTAGAAGAATATGGAAGATTTAAAGGATCATGAAGATTAGAAGAAAATGGATGATAGGTGGGATTATCATGAATAGAACGTGGAGGTGTGGAGGAGTTTTTTGGTTGATTTGTGATGTGTCAAAATCATGGGGTAATTTTGAACCTTTGTTTGCTAACACAAGGATATATCAGTTAGGATGCTTCATGATATATATCTATGCATCAATTCCATGGCTTGGGTATCTTGGGAAAATTTCTCTAATGTTGTAGGTGAGTCTTGGTCACTTGAATCACGATTACATATAATGTAGGATAGAGAAGGGAATGGCTTCTCTATGGTTATTTTATGGACTACCTCCTCAAAGAGAATATAATTGCATGATGAAGGGAACTCTTGGGAGGCCATGATCCTCTTTCTTTCTTGGGAACTTGGAATGATGAGATGGGATGAAAATGATGGTATATGCCTTGGATTTGAGATGATTGGAACAATGGTAATGGAACGGATGAAAAGGGGATAATGATGGAAATGATGGAAAGTCGTGTTGATGGTGCCAAGTTGACCCACAACATGTAGGTAAGATAAAAGTGAAATAACTCACCTCTCCTAAAAAAGATAATCAACAATCAAACTGATCACCTCCCAAGGTCTTTGATGTTGGTTCACAATGTTGTTGTCTCACGAAGTGGTCAATATGGCTGTAATGTTCAAGGGGCCTACTGGTGTTGAGCTTTTGGATTGTTATAAGATCAGAAATATATTTAAACCTAATTTAACTAGTGGTTTTAAAGAAATAGAAAAATATAGATTAAAGCTTTTGAATTGAAGAGAATTTTGATTCATCCAACTAATCAGACTTGTTACCTTCTGAGGAATTCCTAAACTAAAACTGTAGAATAAAGTTAACTTGTAATTAATACAAAGTTTCATTCATTCATAGTGCAAAATTTTAACAGTAGATTGCAAACCATCATTTAAACAAAACATAAGATAAAATTTCATTCCTTAAAAACCTTGCAAATCAAATAATTAACCCAAGATAAATACCATTCTGGAGCACAATATGAAGTAGATTTAAATCTAGTTGCTTCTACTATTGGTGAAATAGATAAACAAATTTTACAAATGTGGCAAGATCACCAGTGTACAGAAAACCCATGTCTTTGAATTATCTCCATCTATACTAAGAAAATCTGGAAGATACATCACTTCCTCCTGCTGAACTTAACTAAAAACGTCTAACTTCCTCTCGAGTTTATCTATCTTCTAACCCTAACTTGCTAACTCTTAACCAAATGGAAGAAGATGAAAAATGAAAACTCTATCTATGTCTATATGTATTTGTGTATCCTCCTTTTTTTTACAAAGAGGAAAAAGTGCCATATATACAAAACACGCCAAAAATGTGTCAACCCCTGTTTTAGGGTTTACAAAATAAGTTAGTTCCAGAAAGAAGTCAACCCTAGAAGAGTTTGGACAAAGTCAAGGATGCATTAAATGCATATATTCCATTCATGTTGGCGAAAGATCTCCTTCAGGCATGGTTTCCAGATCTTTTACAGCCACCACCATTTACTCATAGCCCTTGTTTCTACCATCAAAACTCCACGCGTTCTATTCTCGACCTCGAAAACTACTCCCACAAATCTGCTTTGAATGTTTTGAAGCACTGTCATTGATGTTGATCTACTCTTGCCAGTGAACATCATTGGAAAATGTCTCAAGTTTACTAATGTGAAACCTCTGAAAAAGAAAAGTCAGTGTGACATGGAGGCTCGCTAAGACCTTGCTTTGACTTGTTGGTCTCGTCGATGGATGTGTTCATGCTGGGTGTAGGGGAGAATCTTGTAGCTTTTCATGACCTCTTTCTGATAGTTGTAAGCTATGCCGATAGCACCAGTGGAGCATTGTAGCATCGAGAAGACATGGCTAGTGTCTCACCAATATGAGATTATGCTTGAACTACTTTCCTCTCTGCCTAGAACCTTTCTACTGCTCGATCTTCTTGTGAAGCAGCATTAGGTGTTCTAGACATGCATTAACCCTACCAAACAATGCCCTTATTAATCCTCTAAAAGCATAGAAAAACATCATTCTTCATCCTACCTTTCATATATCCATTCATTCAATTCTACTTAGCAAAATAAAACTCAACTCTAGTAGAGGTGGGACCAAATCTGAACCAGAGACACACCTACCTTCAAAACTAGTGGGGATGGAGCCAAGGTGAAATCGGAACCGGGACCGGAGTTGGAACATGAACTAAATATGGAAATAACCATCATTTCCAAGTTTAGCCCACATTCTAGCTTTGTTTCCACAAAATAAAAGTTGTTAGAACCAAACGAGGAAAAAACACGAAAAAATGCAAGCAGGATTAGAGCAAAAACCAATCCTAGGCGAACCACAATAGGGGCGAGAATGGAACCAAATCCAACACTAAAACTTTTCAAAGTTTCAGGCTCAGATTCCATCCCGTCCCTGCCTCCAACAACATATGAAGAAATGATGAAAAGGGATGAAAAAAGGAAGAAAAAGAAGGGGAGAAAACACAGCACGACCAAATGCAAAGAACAAAGGAAAAATAAATGAACAAGCCCAGCAGAACTGGGACCAAAACAGAACTAGAACCTGGAACTTCAAAACAGTTCCAAAGTTTAGTTTCGGTCCACATCTCGCTTCTGCCAAAACAAAAAGGAAACGAATGCAGAAGACAAAGGAAATCGGTAGAATTGGAACCAGAACGGGACCAAAACTCGAACTTAGAAAAATGTTCTGAAGTTTAGTTTCATTTTGCGTCCCGCACCTGCCAGAACAAAAGATGACACAAAATAAAGGCAGCCAGCAGAACTAGAACTGGAATGGAATGAAAACTAGAACTTGGAAGAAATTCCAAAGTTTGGTTTCGGTCTCAGTTCTGCATCCGCCAGAACAAAATAGAACAAAAGGGCCAAAGGAAATAGAACAAAAAAAGGGGGACCTATTTTAAAAAAGTTTAAAAATGGGGTGGTTATGCAAGGCATAACAATTGGTGACTTGGCTGGGAAAATGGTTTAACAATTTTCAAGAAACCGAAGGATTCAGCTACCCAAAACTCCTAGTTTATGGACATCACAACTCCAATTAGGTCAGTTTTAACAACCAAGGTTGAGTTAGAATCTCAAATGTAAATCAACACTGGCTACCCTTGAATCAATGTGTGTGCTTGATGGTGCATCACCCTTTTACAAATTTTTCCTCATCTTTTGAACAATAACATGCAAGATTTGAACTACATGAGTTGATTCCATTTAGTTGTTGTGCAATGATATCCTGGGCATTTCTCTACTACCAGTCAGGTGTCCATAGCCCTGACGAAGATACCTCTAGTTTTCTCATAGCATTGCTCGACTGCCAGTCAGGCATCCATAGCCCTGGTAGAGATACTGGAATCAACCATTCATATTGAGTTTTTTTTCTTAGATAGTTCTCTATTTTTTCTTTTCTCTTAGAGTTTCAGATATTTTATTCAATTATTTCTCAATATGTTAGATGTCTGACATTTGTTCTGGGTTGAAAACTACCATGGACCTCATAACAACATCTGGGGGATCATATTTTTTCACTCAAATCTTACAACACCATCACCCTAAGATAAATATCCCATTACGAAAGGAGATGTTTTTATTGATTCATGGTAGATTCAGTTGTAGTTAATGAAGATTGTTTAATTTTCACCTTGTTTTCAAGACTTTCCACAAATATTATTGATAATGGACATAAAACAATGAATTTAAGGCAAAATCATCCAGCCAGAAAACATGAAAATATCTAAACCAACTTCTCTCCTGGTAACCAAAGTATACTTTAGATAACAACCCCCTTTACAACTACATAAAATGAAGGTCCCCACAATGAAAAACAAAGGAACAAGTAAAAGAACAAAAGAAAAGGAAAGCAAGGAAAACAATGTAACTATTTACATACAAATAAACAAAACAACAAATTATTTACATATATACAACCTATCAACAATACAAGATATTTCACAGTCCAAAGTAATGTTTAAGAAATTGTCCATTGACAAGCAATGGAATAGGTTCTCCTATTAAACCACTTAGTGGGAAAGTATTTTCTCCTAGTATTTCAACAATTTGATAGGGACCCAACCAGAGCTTATTAAACATCTGGTGATCACCTTTTTTTTCATTAGCCTTATCCCATAGCAGCACAAGGTCTGATATTTTGAAAGCCTTGATTTTGTCTCCTTTGTCAAACCAACATTTGACAACAACCTAATGCTTAAAGAATTGTTGCAAAGCAGCATCTCTTTTCTCTTCTAATTTCAACAAGCCAGCTAACCTTACTTCAATCATGTTATTACTAGAGTAAAAATTTTGCATAAATTTTAGGACAGGTATTTGCAAGTGAATAAGGAACACAGGCTCTTGGCCATATACTAGCTTAAATGGTGAAGTCTTTAAATCAGCCTTAATCCTAGTCCTATCTTCCCACAAAGAAAATCTTAGCTGGGTATGTTAGTCTCTAGCATTATTCTCTAACAGTTTTTTAACTACTCCTAAGAGATTCTTATTAGTTCATTCTGCATCTCCATTTCCTTGTGGGTAATAGTATGAAGAATACTTTAAAACAATTTTATGATCATAAGCCCATGATATAAAATTGGTAGAAGAAAAGGCAGGGTCGTTGTCACATACCAATGCGAAGGGTAATCCAAACATGGTGGTGATGCATTCAGTGAGGAACTTGATTACCATTTTTGTTGTGTTGTTCTTGCAAGGTATAGATTTTTTCCATCTTGTACAGTAATTTGTGGTATTCAAAATGAATTTGTGTCTTGCAGAAGAATTTGGGTTATTTACCCCAATAAAATCAAGTGCCCATTGGGAAAATGGTCTTACCTCATAAATAGGTTGCAATGGCATGGCTGAATGGCACTCTCTTGATGTAGAAATTTGACATATGTGACATGTCCTTACATGTTGGTAGGAATCTTTAAACACACATGGCCAATAATAACTAGATTTGAGAATCTGATGTGCTAAAGAATCTACAAAACCATGGCATGTGCCACGTTTCTCATGAAATTCAGCAATTGCATGCTTAGCCTCTTGCTAATCAAGGAATTGTAGGTAAACTCCCTCAAAAAGATTTCTATCTAACAATCCTCCTTTGAGCATATAATGGGAGATTTTCATTCTCAGTGCTCTCCTCTGAGTTGCATTCATTCCCTCTAGGCATTGGTTATTGAGCATGAAATAAAGAATATCGGCATACCAAGGGTCGCTAGAAAAGGACTATGTTGTGTACTACTGACAAATAATGTTTTCGCCAACATTCGCCATTTCTTTAGACATGCCTTGACCTCAAAACCTCAAAAAATTTTCATAGGGTGAATCTCTAGATCGAACTCCTACAGAATAGCCATCCATTTCCCCCATCATTCTCCCAACTCATTCTGCATAAGTAGAGACTTTACAGCAGCATCAGGAACTACAACAATGATATGACTTCAAAGGATATAGTGCCTAAACTTCTTGATAGCTCTAACAAATACAACTTGTTTCTCAAGAGGTGGGTACTTGACTTCAACATTCTTGAATGGAGAGCTCATGAAAGCGATTGGCCTCTCATCCCCCTCTTCTTTTCGTTGTGTTAGGACAGTTGCACATGAGTGTTCAGAAGGAAAAGAATAAATATAAAATGGCTTCAAGTAGTCAGGTCTAGTGAGGAGTGGCACTTCTGAAATGGATTGCTTGATCTAAGAAAAAGTAGCCTTTGCCTCTTTACTCCATTCTATTCTAGCATCTTTCTTCATCATTTCATTCAAAGGTTTAACAATCTCAGCAAAACCCATGTTAAACTTTCTCACAAAGTTGATCTTTCCAAAGAAAGATCTCATCTCCTTCTTACTTCCTAGCATGGTTAACTTTAAAATAGACTCAACTCGGTCTAGATCTATCCATATCCCTCTCTCCGAGATTATGTGTCCCAAAAGTTTCCCTTTAGAAACCCCAAACACACACTTTTTAGGATTCAGAGAGACACTATATCAGATACATCTTTCAATAACTTTAGCCAAGTCTGCAGCATGGTTTAGTATATCTTTAGAGAACACCGTCAGGTCATCCATATGAATGATGATGAATTTACTAATCAAATCTTTGAATGCTATGTCCATGGCACGCTGAAAGGTTGCTCTAGCATTTATCAAACCAAATGGCATCCTTCTATAAGCAAAGGTTCCCCACTTAGTAGTGAAGGTTGTCTTCATTCTATCTTCATAATTAACAATCACTTGATTGTATCTAGAATAGCCATCCGGGAATGATATAATCTAAGATCCATTTACAGTTTGTAAGACTTCCTCTAGAGAAGGGAGTGGGTAGTTGTCTTTTTCTGAAGCTCAATTCAAATTCCTGAAATCTACACATAGTCTGATCTCTCCATTCTTCTTACAAAATGGAACCAAGTTAGCCACCCATTTTGAATGTCATACGGGGAAGATTATTCTTGCAGAAAGAAATTTATGAACTTCCTTAAAGATCAGTGGTTCAATCATGGTGTTGATAGGACGTTGTTTCTACTGAAATGGTCTAGTTGAAGGCTTCAAAAGAATAGTATGGGTTGTCATAGAAGCATCAAATGTTTTTAGATCTTCATATCCCCATGCTATTGCAACAATATCCTTCTTTAGTAACCCCAGTATATCTGTTCTAATTTCTTTAGGGTAGGCTTTCCCTATGTAAACATTTCTTTCAGGGCCAAAATCAGCTAGGTTAATAGTTTCATATTCACCTCTTTTATCTTTGGTTGACACCTTTTCCCAAGCCCTTGGGTCTGAATCAAAAATTATTTCTAAGGCCACCATTCCCTTGAGAATGCTATTACTTTTTAGATTGAGGACACCTTCTTTATCACAGTCTTCGAGGTCCTAGTGTCCTTGATCCCTGTTGGACTCATCGATGATTTATCCTTTGAAAACATTTGAGCTTGCTAAAAAAGCAAGGATATGTCGATCATCATTGAAGACTTGAAAGTTCCTAACATTATCAAGGACAACCGGGGTGGATATCAATTCTACTGAGAATTTCTTAAGCTTGGAGCCTTGCATGGGTTCTAGGGTACTTGCGGCAACAACTAATGAATTAGCTATTTGATTCTCCTCTCTAGGGATTAAACTAATCCCAAAAGCATCAAAGTCTTCAATCAAGTTCCATACCCGATTTCTATAAGCTGCCAACCTTTTATTATGGCATGTGTACTGGCTATGTACTTGCTTGATAATCACTTCCAAATCTCCTTTGACCATTAAGGCAGTACGCTTCTTCTGATGTGCAAACATCAGTCCCTGAATTAATACTTCATATTCTGCTATATTGTTAGTGCATCCAAACTACAACCTATAAGAAGGAAGAAATGTTTTCCCCTTTAGGTTGGTTAATTCAATTCCAATGCCACAACCTATTTTAGATTTGGATCCATCAAATGTGAGGGTCCATAGCTGATCATGAGTTGGGCTTGATTTCTTTGAGGTTGTTATGGGTGTTCAGATAAGATGAACCATAGGTGAGGCCACCTGATCTTTTGCATCAAATATTGGGAATGGGGGTTTAATAGGCTCATCAAGTGTAATTTTCGATTCCCAGTCAGGTATATCATGTATTCCTAGGATATCTTTCTGACAGTCACTTGTATGTTTGATTAATCCCTTGGGTTTTGGTATACTTGTGAGTGTAGGAGTATCTAACAAACCTTGGGGTTGTTCATCGTAACTACGTTGGTCTGGCATTGTGACCAGGGTAGGTTCAGCTTGAGGAGGGACTTCCATTGAAGGTATATTATCGCTGGTTAACATTATTTCATTTTTGGCTTCAAATGAGAAGTGATTTGAAGTGGCCTCAAGGTGACTTGGGTGGGTCTCTTCAGTTTGGGAAACATGGTTTAAAACACTGATGTAGGGTTGGTAGGTTAGTTTTGAATGATTTTGGTAGTGTACCCTGCACCAATTAGGGAGTAGAAGACTCCACAAATCGATATATTCCCCTAAGACCAGTTGATCCTGTTGCAGCTTCCTGATCAATACTTGTTGGTTTTCATTAATCATAGGGTCAAGGAATTTTTGCATTGAAAAATATTTAGAATCAAGAATTGAAAAGGTCAAAATTTCCTATCTCTTATAAAGGGTATGCGCAGGATCATCATGGAAAAAACAGGCCCTTAAGTGGCAAAAAAATCAAAAAAATCAGATTTAGGCAACTTGACATAAAAAATTGAATAAGTTATCTATATTATTTTTAAAATATGTAAGAATAGAATCTGTAGAAAATTGAATGTAGTTTCTAGACTATTGGGTTTGTTTAAAAAGAAAAAAAATCTATTTGGTGAAAATTTGAGATTTCAATGCAAGAGTACTTAAAATTTAGGGAAAAATAAGTAGGTGTCTGTCTGACCATCCTAACCACAATAAAATGATAACCATTTTTTATAAGATTTTAGATATAACTAGAGGACTCATATCCCAATGTGATGCATATTTTTTTGTAACTTTTTTCCAATTAAATAATTAATTATGAATTTTTTATTACAACTTTTAAAAAATATAAAAAACTCGTATGTCTGACCACCTTAACTCTGTCAAAACTACATGAAATTTATTTTTTCTTTTTTTAATCATATAATATGTGAAGTATAGAATGTGATACATGTTTTGATTTCAAAAAATGTGATACCATTTGAAAGCTATAGATGTTTTTGAATCAGTCTATCAATCAGGACTTTAGTCGTAATTTGAATAGAAAATGAATAATAATTACTTATTAAATTCAAAGAAAAGCATAATTTATATTGGTGGAAAGCTGAAAATCTTCTTTAAAAATGCTTTTCATTTCATCAATTTTGGGTAAAAATTAATTCATTAGCCACATACCCATCATATTGCCACTTTTTTGCCCATCATGATCTTGCACATACCCTAAACCCTTGTTTGAGTTTCAAAATAAGCTACCTCGTTGGGATAGTCATACTCAGTGATGATATGTCTGAGGCAAGGTTCACTCTCAATCCTAATCTAGGTAGGAATTTCCATCCATGGTAGCCACATGTGTGAAAAGTCGAGGGAGAGATATCCCCCTATACTTTTCACTAAATCTCTGCTCAACAACATACCATAAGTCTCGGGAATGTCTGCTACTTGAATATCCATATTAGTTAAAATCCTAGGGTCAGACCCTACTTGCACATGTATATTTCTCAATTACCCAACTACATTAACCTATGTTTTATTGAGTTGGATGACCTTCTTGTTTGTTTGGACAGGGTTCAATCCCAATTTCTTGCATACAGAAAATGGCATAACATTGCTAGAAGCCCCTAAATCTAGCAGACAATTATGCAAATTCTTCCCATAGATTCTACTTAAAAGAAATGGTGGGGTGCCTACCTTGCTTCTATACAAATTTTTGTTCATGTCCGCAGCGAGTGCCACCTTGGTTTTCCCTTTTGATTTATCAGCTTCTTCCAAAGCTTTCAGCACTATCTCTTGTTGGGCAGTGCACCACTTTAGGATGTCAAAGTATGATAAAGAGGTTTTCTACTTCTGCATCTTAGAAACAATATCAAATTATTTATTATGAAAGTTAGCTAGACCCTTTGGTGGAGGAGGGTTGTTATCAACACCCTGATTCAGAGGCACCATATGGTTAGGTGGTGCTAATGTAGTGAACGAACCCTTATTCTAATTTCTTAGGAAGTGTCCTCCCTTTGTCTAAAAGGCTTGGGCATCATACACATCTTCCTCTAGTTTATTCTCATTCTGCATTGGGAATGAAGGTTCTTTTTAAAAGAGGTCATAAGTCATAGTTGTATCCACTGAGTCACCTCCTTTATTTGAATTCCCTTTGAACGTTTGGGAATCTTCCTGTGCCATCTTCACTATCTTCTCCATTTCAGGGCAATTTACCTCAGAATGAGTTGCAATATCATGCAACCTACACCAGTTAGTCATAAAATTGAGGTCAGCCACATTTGCAACATGTGGCCTATCCTCATTAGCTTGATAATTGTGAGGAACCCCACCGTTATTTGGCCCCGTATTCCATTGTCGGTTGTTATTAGGCCTCTGGTTATATCCTCTATTTTTATTTTGATAGCCTTGGTTAGGGGAGTTTTGGCCTTGATAATTCTTCTGGCTGTGTGATTGTAGTTGTTTGTATAATTACCCTGATTGTTATTACTCTGATTAGGGTAATTACCTTGGTTCTGAGAGGGGTTCAATTTAAGCTGAGCCATATCATTTGTGACTTGAGACAAAGTTTTCTTTAAGGTTTCCACCTCGTTTGTGAGTTGAACTGTCTTTGCACTCTCGACATTCTTAGCAACAGGTGGCTGACCAATAGGATTTGGTATTCCAATTTGATTATGATGGCCATGCTGACTGTGATAAACTTGTGATTGTTGAGAGAAGTCAGGAGCTCCATTGGCAAAGAATGGAATAGGAGATTGAGTCTACAACTCAGATATAGGTCCATAATGGGAAGGAGACATCCCTGGGACATTATTGAATAAATGGGTTGGGTTAGGCATCTGATATCCCATAGAAAGAAAACCTCCTCCCAAATTTCCTTGTTGAGAGCTAGTTTGTTGTTGTAGCTTGATGGCTAGATGATAGACTTTAGATAGGGAATCAATATCTGTCGACTGATAAGTCCTTTGTAGGAACAGATGCAACAAAGGGTCTATAACTCTAAAATATGCTTGAATGGCACTATTCTCAGCAGCTAGATAGGGGTCTTGTAGTCTCCTATACATTCATTGAAAACTAGCGTTGAACAAGGGCAAGGATTCACATGGCTCCTTCCTAATGGTAGAAAATTGATGCAACAAATTGGTTGGATCCACATAAACTCTGAAGTAATTGATGAAAGCATTCTCCAGGTCTATCCAGCTCAGAATAGAACCTTGTGGAAGATTTAGGTACCAGTTGTATGCCATATCCCCTAAGGAATAAGGGAACAACCTACAAACTACATCATGGTGAGCTATCTGGGCTCTGGTACAAGCGTTCTTAAGAGCTTGTATGTGCTCTTCAGCACTCCTTGATTCACCATGAATGTATTTGGGATAGAATCTCTTAGGATTCTTAGGAATATCATGAAAGCCTTCAGGAATAGTCCCCAATGGAGAGGGATTATTCATAAAGAATGCCATTGGTGGCGGTGGTGGGGGTTGAGCTAGCTATAATGGTACTTGAGATGGAGTTGGTGGTGGATTGACGGGTATGCACTGGGGTATTGGTGAAAAGTCTAGTGGAGTGAATGGACCTAACAAGGGTGGTAATGGTTGCCCAAGTCTTATGAATCTTGTGTCTTGTTGGGGTCTTGAGTTCTATCAAAGGTGGTGGATTTTCGGTTGATCGAAGAACTATATGGGACCTTTCTGGTGAGAAAAAACCCAATATTATCTAATTTTCTCTTTTAGGCCCTCCTTCTAGTGCCAGATTTGTTGATGGCTCCAAGTTGACCCACAACATGTAGGTAAGATAAAAGTGAAATATCTCACCTCTCCTGAAAAATCCAATCAGCAATCAAACTGATCACCTCCCAAGGTCTTTGATGTTGGTTCACAACGTTGCTATTTCATGAAGTGGTAAATATGGCTATAATGTTCAAGGGGCTTGCTGGTGTTGAGCTTCTGGATTGTTATAAGATTAGACATATATTTAAACCTACTTTAACTGGTGGTTTTAAAGAAATAGAAAAAGATAGATTAAAGCTTTTGAACTGAAGAGAATGTTGATTCATCCAACTAATCAAACTTGTTACCTTTCGAGGAATTCCTAAACTAAAACTATAGAATAAAGTTAACTTGTAATTAATATAAATATTCATTCATTCACAGTGCAAACTTTTAAAAGTAGATTGCAAACCATCATTTAAACAAAACATAAGATAAAATTTCATTCCTTGAAAACCTTGCAAATCAAATAATTAACCCAAGAGAAATACCATTCTGGAGCACAATATGAAGTAGATTTAAATTTGGCTGCTTCTACTATTGGTGAAATAGATAAACAACATTTACAAATCTGGCAAGAGCACTAGTGTATAGAAAACCCATGTCTTTGAATTATCTCAATCTATTCTAAGAAAATATGGAAGATACATCACTTCCTCTTGCTGAACTTAACTAAAGCTGTCTAACTTCCTCTCGAGTTTATCTATCTTCTAACCCTAACTTGCTAACTTTTAATGAAAAGGAAGAAGATGAAAAAGGAAAATTCTATCTATGTCTATCTGTATCTGTGTATCCTCCTATTTTTTTACAAAGAGGAAAAAGTGCCATATATACAAAACGTGCCAAAAATGTGTTGGCCCCTATTTTAGGGTTTACAAAATAAGTCGGTTCCAGAAAGAGGTTGGCCCTAGAAGAGTTTGGACAAAGTCAAGGATGCATTAAATGCATATATTCTGTTCATGTCAATGAAAGATCTCCTTCAGGCATGGTTTCCAGATCTTTTACAACCACCTCCATTAACTCGCAGCCCTTGTGTCTGCCATAAAAAATGCACATGTTCTATCCTTGACCTCAAAAAATGTTGCCACAGAGCTGCTTTGAATGTTCTAAAGCACTGTCATTAATGTCGATCTACTCTTGCCAGTGAATGTTGCTAGAAAATATGTCTCAAGTTTACTGACATGAAACCTCTGAAAAAGCAATGTCGGTGTGACATGGAGGCTTGCCAAGACCTTGCTCCAACTTGTTGGTCTTGCCGATGGATGTGTTCATGCTAGGTTTAGGGGAGACTCTTGTAGCTCGTCATGACCTCTTGCTAATAGTTGTAAGCTATGTTGATAGCACCAGTGGGGCATTGTAGCATTGGGGAGACATGACTGGTGTCTCACCGATATGCGATTTTGCTTGAACGACTTTCCTCTCGGCTTGGAACCTTTCTGTGGGTTGTTCTTCTTGTGAAGCAACATCAGGTGTTCTTGACATGCATTAACCCTAAAAAAAATGTCCTTATTAGTCCTCTAAAAGCATAGAAATACATCATTCTTCATCTTACCTTTCATATATCCATTCATTCAATTATACTTAGCAAAAAAAACTCAACTCTAGCGGAGGCAGGACCAAATATGAACCAGAGACACACCTACCTTCAAAACCAGTGGGGGTGGAGCCAAGGTGAAACTAGAACTAGGACCAGAGTTGGAATAGGAAATGAATATAGAAATAACCATCATTTCCAAGTTCCGCCCACACTCCAGCTCCATGTCTGCATAAGAAAATTCGTCAGGACCAAATGAGGAACAAACATGAAATAAATGCAGGTGGGGTTAGAGAAAAAACCAATCCTGGGTGAACCACAATGGGGGTGGGAATGGAACCAAATCCGACATTGAAACTTTTCAAAGTTTCAGGCTCAGATTCCATCCTAACCTCGCCTCTGACAACATACAAAGAAATGACGAAAAAGGATGAAAAAAGGAAGAAAAAGAAGGGGAGAAAACACCCCACGACCAAACACAAAGAACAAAGGAAAAGAAAACAAACAAGCTCAGTGGAATTGAGACCAAAACGGAACTAGAACCTGGAACTTCAGAAAAGTTCTAGAGTTCGGTTTCGGTCCGCATCTTGCTTCTACCAAAACAAAAAGGAAACAAATGTAGAAGACAAAGGAAACTGGGGAAACCGGAACCAGAACAAAACTAGATCTTGAACTTAGAAATAAGTTTCAAATTTTAGTTTTGTTCCACGTCTTGCGGCCACCAGAACAAAAGATGACACAAAACAAAGGAAGCCGGCGGAACCAGAACAGAATAGAAACTAGAGCTTGGAAGAAACTCCAAATTTTGGTTTCGGTCCCAGTTCCAGGTCTGCCAGAACAAAATAGAAAACATCAAAGGAAGAAAACAAAAGGGCCAAAGGAAACAAAACAAAAAAATGGGGGACCTATTTTAAACAAGTTTAAAAATGGGGTGGTTATGAAAGGCATAACAAGTCGATAATGGTAGAATGGATGGAAAGGGGATAATTATAGAAAGGATGGAAAGGGAATAATGATAGAATGGAGATATAAGACCAATAATATCTCAAGTAAATCTAGATCCTTGATTGATAATGATGGGGTTTTCTTACACTACACTTTGATAATCACCTAGGCAAGGCTTGGATTTGCTTACTCAAGTTTGGATAACCACCTAAGCAAGGCTTGGATGAAAGGATGAATTTCATACCTAATCTTTGATAATCATTTAGGAAAGGATTGGATAGGATTTTCATAGCTAACGTGGACTAGCCAAGTTCCCAAATTAGGGCAACCAAAATGATAAGGAGCTAACTCAATATACTACTTGAGATATGCAAGTTCTCAAGAAATACACAAAGCTAGTGAATAACAAGGAAATGGATCTAGACATACACTTGAAAATATTTATTTTGATAGGATATGATATGTATTATGATTGTATGAAAATATTGTTAAAGGATGATAAGAATTGGATTGGGTGCTAGGATTGATCAATGATCAAGGATACGTTACTTTTTGAAAATGTTGTTTACTGTTTAAAACTAGTTTTTAAGGGAGATGTTGAAAGATTCATGATTTATTTTAGAAAAATGTAAGAAGTATATTTTGAATCTACACATAAATTTCCACAAATCACTAGTTCACATCATCTTCAAATTCTTAATGATTTAGTTTATATAGGTCTCAAAAGCTAAAGATTCAGTAAAAAAATGTTGATATAAATGTCCATCTTAGCCAAAAAGTGAGACATGATATTATGATTTCATCCAAGATAGGATAGATATATGATGATAAGTGATGGATTGGATATGATAGGATGAAATAGGGCCTATATTGGAAGATAAGAATGATATGAAAGAAATGATGATAAAAGATGATAATGATGGAAAAGATTGGATGATGGCTAATGGGACCAAGGTCTAAGGATGGTGATGGTGATTACTAGGTTATAATAATTGATAATAATGATGATATGAAGAAAATATGAGGATTTTTGGATGGATTTGATGGAAATGGTTTATTTTTTAAATGAAATGATGGTTAACGATGGGTCTCCTAGGTTTTATCTAGGGGTGCTACCACAATAGTGGTTTACACTTTCTGGGAGATTCTGATTTTTGTTGAAATCACATATTTTTAAAAAATATAATGATTTAAACCTTGAAAAGTTCCATTTAAAGGATTCCAATTGAAGATGGTTTGACCAAACTACCTTAGACTAAGGCCCCATGGATATAACCCTACTAGTTTTAAACCATACTTATAATAGAGTCTCCTTTACACCTATCAAAATGTTGATAAAAAACAACTTTTGATTTACATTTTGGGGGATCAAATAAGTTCATTTAAAATTTATTTTTTGGGTATGTGTAGGATCATCATGGAAAAAAATAGGCCCTTAAGTGGCAAAAAATTCAAAAAAAATAGAGTTAGGCAACTTGACGTAAAAATTTGAATAAGTTATCTATATTATTTCAAAAATATGTAAGAATAGAATCTTTAGAAAATTGAATGTAGTTTCTAAACTACTAGGTTTATTTAAAAAAAAAATGTATTTGGTGAAAATTTGAAATTTCAATGTAGTAGTACTTGAATTTTAGGGAAAAAATAAGAAGTAGGTGTCTGTTTGACCACCCTAACCATAATAAAATGATAATATTTTTTTATAATATTTTAGACATAAGTAGAGGATTGATGTCCACATGTGATGCATATTTTTTTGTAATTTTTTTCCAAGTAAATAATTAATTATGATTTTTTTATTACAACTTTTAAAAAAAATAAAAACTCATATGTCTGACCACCTTAACTTGGTCAAAATTCATGAAATTCAATTTTTAGTTTTTTAATCCTATAGTATGTGAAGCATATAATGTGATTCATGTTTTGGATTCCAACAATGTGATACCGTTTGAAAGATATAGATGTTTTTCAATTAGGCTATCAATCAAGACTTTAGCCATAATTCAAATAGAAAATGAATAATAAGTATTTATTAAATTCAAAGTAAAACATAATTTATATTGGTGGAAAGCTGAGAATCTCCTTTAAAAATCTTTTTCATTTTATTAATTTTGGGTAAAAAAAAAGTCGTAGCCACATACCCTACACATACCCATCATATTGTCACTTTTGGCCCATCATGATCCTGCACATACCCTTTTGTAAGTATGTAGTTCTTATTATAAGCTTCCAAAAAAGTATAATTTTAATTAAATTAAATTTGATTATTATATTTATTTTTTATTTCTTGTGAATGCAAGTTTTTCACCAAAAATCAAGCTCTTTGTTCCACACATGTGGAAAAATAGAAGATTATCAATTTTTTTTTGAAAAATATGAGTACCAAATATTGAAGTCCTTGATCCAACAAAAATAAATAAATTTAATTTTGATACATACAAAAAAAAAGTTGTGTTATACAGTCTTCCTGTGTTTGAATTGTAATTGGTTTGACTTTGAAACTTGATTAAGAAAAAAATATTTAATAAAACACTATGAAACCAATTGGAAGCACTAGATATCGTAGTTACAAATCTAAATTAAAAAAAAATTAGAATTTTATCCTTCATGGAAAAAAATTTGTGTTATACGGTGAGTGTCACTCCTTAAAAATGGTGTTTACTAAAAAAAAGTAGTTTTCAAAGAAGATGGAAAAAGAAGTGCAATCTGATTCCAAAAATTTTGAAAAAAATATATTTAGAATCTAGAAAAAAAATGTCACAAATCACTAGTTTGTGTCATCTTCAAATTCCTCACGGTTTAGCTTCTATAGGTGTTTGAAAGTGAAGATTTAGTTAGAAAAAACTAGTTTAGTGTCCAGTTTGGCCAAAAATTGTAAACTAGTATTGTGGGATCACCCCTAGGTTTGTAAAGGTCAAGTTTGCAATAGAGGCTCAAAAGTGGTCAAGGAATAGTGAAATGAAAAATACCCTACTTAAAATGATAGAGGCACCACTCTATGGAACATAGGTGTAGCTTTGTGAAAATGGTGTGTCTTGCTATGGAATAGAGGAAAAAAATCATAAAAAATTACACAGAGGAACCTAAGGATGATGCATAGGTGTTGACCTATGATGGGATGAAATAGGGATTATATTGGAAGATAAGAATGATATGAAAGAAATGATGATAAAAGATGATAAAGATGGCAAAGATTGGTTGATGGCTAATGGGACCAAGGTCTAAGGATGGTGATGGTGATTACTAGGTTATAATAATTGATAAGAATGATGATATGAGGAAAAGATGAGGACTTTTGGATGGATTTGATGGAAATGGTTTATTTTCTAAGTGAAATGATGGTTAACGATGGGTCTCCTAGGTTTTATCTAGGTCTATAAAGGTCAAGTTTGCAATAAGAGGCTCAAAAGTGGTAAAGGAATAGTGAAATGAAAGAGACCCTACTTAAAATGATAGAGGAACCACTCTATGGAATATAGGTGTAGTTTTGTGAAAAGGATGTGTATTGCTATGGAATAGAGGAAAAAAATCATAAAAAATTACACAGAGGAACCTAAGGATGATGCATAGGTGTTGAGGGATGAGACAAAAGTGTAGTTTGATAGTCTAGGATAGTTTTTGATAATTTTTGGAAAGATAAAATCAAACAAGAAGACACAATGACTAACTTGAATTTCAAGGTGATAAGGATAACTAGATTTACTAGTTTTGTGCATGAACAATAAACCAATAATGATAGCACAATCCTATATTTAGTCAAGCAGGTGTGTTAACTTAATGTAGGAAGACCATCCAAAGGATAATATATCAAGATCATTGTGAGATACCTCTCTTTCAATATCATTGATGCATGCTTTATATTTTATTCTCTTAACTATACTTATTGTACTCTTCAATTGTTCTTGACCTTATTCTCTTAGTTTTTTAGGTATTCTCTTCCCTCTAAACTAATTCTTATTCACCATGTAAAATTTGGTCTCATTACAAGTTTTCCTTTTCTAGATTGACTAACCCACAAACAATTTAAAGTTTTGAACTATGATGGATGTTACTTACCATATCAAATCCTTCCTATAAATGATACTCTATGAGGAGATTCTTTGATTAAGCCATACATTTTGTAAGAACTAGGGCTCTTAAACTTTAATCTCCAGTAGCCCATATGTACATAATAGAAAGATAATTTATCATTCTTCATGAAGGGGAGGCAATTTTTGTTAAACTCTCAAACTTTGACCAATTACTTTGTTTAAATTGAAACATGATAGGTATTATCCTCCTTAATGTTGGTGGTTATCTGTAAAGTATAGGTTTGTCCATCTCAATACAAAATACTGAATGGACTATAATGTATAGGAGATAGTTTTTTTAGTGCCACATTCTTAACTAGGAGCTATCTATAAGACTGCAATGGAAGGAAGAAGTGGCTGATCTACTTATAATCCCTTCTATTCTAAATTGTTTCATAAAACTATCTTTTAATACTTCTAAAATATTTCACCTCAAGGAATGAAGCCTCAAGTAGTTTCTACTCCCCTGAGTTATCATTAAAGACAAATTATAACAATACAGAGCCCCAAATGCAGTCGTAGCAATTAATACATGGTAGGGGGTTGATCTAAATCATAGGAGATAATACAAAGGACACCAATCTAAACTGTTTGAATTTAGATGTATTATATACAGAAGCATCATTAAATTGTGATTTAGAAACGATAAATAACATTCGTTTACAATGAAGATTTTAGAATAGGAGTCGTCTTTGGCTCACATTTACTCATGACAATACATTTCCTGGAATAACATTGGTGATCAACAAATACATTTTGTTCATATCCTGCACTCATTGCATTCCATAAAAACACATTTCTTTGCGGCATTTTGTCAAAGAGTTCACATGTTCACATGCATATTTTGCATACATTTCTACATCATCTGACGCAAACCTCCCAAAAGGGCATGTGCTGGAAGTACGCTGGCAAATGTGAAAATTATCGGATTGGAGAGTCGTTCATTGGATATGATGAAACACTTAATCAGGTGATGTCAATGTGAAACATTTAACAGTTTTTTTTCTAGTAACCTGCATTCTCAAGAACGTACTTTCATAAATGTTGAAACATTTGTTTTTTCATAGCCCGCGGGTGATTTGCATTTGCGACACGCACAGCTTTCATATTAACGTGACAACCTCTCATGAAGTGTATATATATATATATATATTTATTGATAAGAGGAGATTGCAATGCTATAAGTGTAACTATCAAATTTGAAATGATATTGTAGATTGATTTATGATGTTTTGTACACTCACATCAAATTTTGTATTATTTAGTAATTATGTATCAGATCTTTACTATTTTTTATCAATAGAATAAATAAATGAATTATTTTGTATATTAACTGTATTTCATAATGATTGATTTGTATTGATCGATAAGATCAGTAATCATCACATCGTCATAAACACATTATTTGATGGATCAAAGAATAACGATTTAACCCGACACTAAAGGATGTGTAATCAATGACAATTTGACATACTAGTTTTTTCTATATCTGTAAGCTGTCTTGAATGGCACTTGGATCAGTGAGCCCCATTTTTCTTATCCTAGATATCCTCCATCTTATTATTATCCATATGAAGTATTGTGGATAAAATTATAAAGTAACCAAATATAATCCTCAAAAATATATCCAATAGAAACTTAATTGCTTCATTCCAAGATTCTTGACTTGACCTATTATTTAATTCAGACCCAATGCAAAGTTGTTAGCCTATCCATTGAACCAATATCACATATGTTTCAACACATACCAATTGAATTTGTGAAGTAAAAAGGATTAATGGAAGATACTCAAATCCATTTGATGCATTTTATTAATGTGCATTTCACTATAAATCATGTTATTTGAAGTACTCTCAAAAGAGAACTAGACATGTCTCAATTATTAATAGGAAGTCACAATGGTGTTTCTTTAGGTATATCCTATTAATATTTTATTAACTTAAATATGTGATAGAGAATTAGCAAATGATTATGCTATAACAAAGGAGCAACTAACTTCTTTCTATACATCTCATAATAGATAACCCACTATAGATTTAGTATCATTAAAAAATTTTGATCATTACAACTCAAAATGTTTAAATAGCATATAAAAATTTAGCATAGGTTCATCCTTGTGTCATAATAATATGATTAGTCAACAAATAGTACTAGAATAATTATTTAAACATTAATATATATATATATATATATATATATATATATATATATATATATATATATATATATATATATATTCTCTTGAAAATTCTTTAGCCAATATTATCACCTCATCCATTGAAATATAGGGGAGAGGAATCTTCTCTAATCATTGGTCCAATCTATTTATTGATTCTTATGATATTAGCTCATTATTTCTATAAAGTCTAATAAATCCTTAGAGATAGAAATTAGCAATAGTCTTTATATAGTAATACATAAGATGTTGAGGATAGTGTTGGAAACATGAGAGCATGACGGTATATGGTATTTTCATTGATGGCAACCCATTGTAGAAGTGATGGTGTATCAATATGTATGTAGTCTGAAAGAAGGCCAATTGTACTAAAGAATTGTCTAAGTCCCAAACTAGAAGAGTATGCTATAGAGGAATAGTTTTGTGGTCCACATTACTCTACTTTGTGGAATCTTATCATGTGGTTCCGAGGTAGTCATGATACGTATTGGAAGATTTTATATCCAAATTTTTAGGGTTGTATGTCTTCAATGATCAAAGATATTGATGATAGAGTATTGGGCTTAGTAATGGCAAAGTTACAAGTGCATAGTGCATATTGGAATGCTTCACATTCCATCGTAGATGATTATTATGTTGTGTAGTTTTGAGGAAGTGTTTGAGAATTTCAAAAGTTTATGCACTCTAAGTGCCAAGTGATTTGGTGGTTTGTGTGTCGAGTTGTGGATGAACAGTTGGTTCATTCAGTTGTTGCTTCACCAATTTTGTTGTGTGGTGCTGACCTAAGAGCTTTGGGGTCATGCTGAGTTGAATTGTGTAAGACGATGAATCATGCGAGTGATTATAGTTCATATCGACCTATTTTGATTAAGAACACATTTTGGTTCCTTTCGCAAGACACGTGTGATGGAGTTTTGGGCTAAAAAATCATGGTGCTACACGGTTCATGTAATTAGGCCGACCTAATTGATGTTGTGGGTGTTTGCAATATATATCAATGATTGATTTAGTGTGCAATGATGGGTATGTGATTCAAATGAAGATGTGATGTAGAGAGTGTGTGTGAAAAGGTGATAGTGGTGAAGTATGAAGTGTGCAAAGTTAGTTTTCTGAGCTTAATTGGAACTATATCTTCAACATGTTGTAGATGCATTGTTAGAAGTTAAAAATATAATAGTTATCCATTTTTCTACTCTATTTTCTATTATGGATAGTGATTCCTAAGGGCAATGAGCCCTTAACCTAGTGAGCCATTCTTTTTGGATAGTGAGTCCTTAGGCAGTGTATCCTCCATATTGTAATCCATTGTAACCGATTATAATATATTGTGAGCTAATCATCACTATGGTTTTTACCTTCCTAGGATTTTCCATGTAAATCTAGTGTTCTTGTGTTTATTAATGTGACGCATTCTTTAATTATTCCTTTCCATTTCTACAAGTTTGATGAGATGCTTTGATTGAATGTTTAAGTTGATGAAGTTAACAAATTTTAGTGAATATTGTTTCACCTCCCTCTCAATATTTCAGGTGTTCAACAATTGGTATTAGAGCTTGGTTCCTTCAATTAGATTAAGCATGGAGGTAGATCTTGGAGGATGAACACATGGAAACTAGGAGGTATCCTATCTCTCTAAAAAAGATCATAATGAAGGGTTTATTGAAGAAAAATGTGAAGTTGACATGGAAGCAAAACTGAAATCTGCTTGATGATTTCGATAAAGAATAATGTGAAAATAAAGATCTAAAAGAAAATATTAAGGAAGCAGATGAGTCCATCAAGAAGTTGAGGGATCAAATCAAGAAAGTTAAATAAAGACTCAAGGAAACAAATGAGAAACTTAAATAATCAAATGAGTTAGTCACCATTCTGAAAGTGCAAGTTAAAGAAGGGAAAAGAGTTGAAGACTACTTGAATGCCAAGTTGAAAGACAAGTCTATAAAATGTTCAAGACTTGAAGAAGTTGTGTCTCTAAGGAAAGATATGGAGAAAGCAAAGACTCAAGAGGAAAAATTAAATAAGAGCTCCACCTTGCTTGATGATATGATTGCTAGTCAAAAGGCTTCAAAGGAAAAAAAAAAAAAAGATTAGGGTTTAAAAAAGGAGAAAGTTCAAAGGGGAATAAAAATACAAACAATGTTGAAAAGAAGAACAATAAACAAAGGAAGAATAGAGATAAGAAGAGAAATTTCATGCATGTTTGAAACCATAAGAAAGATTTCAAAAGGCTTCCTATCAGACAACAAGCTGCATAAAGGTATTCATATTTTAATGGTTACTATTATTCTTGCAAAAGGCTTGGACATAGAGCTATAGAGTGTAGAAGAAGAATGAATCAAAACTTTCAATCATTTTTCAGTCAGTGCTACACATGCAATAGATTTGTTAATAAGGCTAGCAATTGCAGAAGTTAGATGATGAATGGTTACAAAAATGGTATGATGTTCCAATCATTCAATGGTTACTATTATACATGCAATGAGTTTGGGAATAAGGATTTTGAATTATATCTAAAATGGAAAAAAGTAAGTTTGTTTAGCAAAAAGGTGTCATATGTCATAAATGCAATAAAATAGGACACATAGCTAAGTTTTGTAGAAGTAAGAATGTGAAACCCTCTAGTTCACAAAAAAAGATTGATTTGATAAATAAGGTTGATCCGATTGAGATAAAGGAGATGAAAAAGATATGGAATAAAAAGGAAGAGAATGAGGTGAAGAATGAATCTATTCCAAATTTTGGTGTAGATGATTCCTCTATAAACTAGATAGAGAGCATTGGCTTAGGGGGAGTTTTAAGAAAAAGCTTTTCAACCCCCTTC
Source organism: Sequoia sempervirens (assembly GCA_007258455.2). Lineage (NCBI taxonomy): Eukaryota > Viridiplantae > Streptophyta > Pinopsida > Cupressales > Cupressaceae > Sequoia > Sequoia sempervirens. Next base: position 350,622,870 of record VDFB02270651.1, on the reverse strand, counting down.
CAAAGGTGAGATGTTGGCATCTTTAGCATACTGGTGCATGTGTAGGTTGATATGCTTGATCTATTGGTGAAATATTCAGTGATAAATCTCTTGTTGTAGAGATCTATGGAGTGAATAAGAGTGTGATATCATAGAGAGGGTTTGACAACTTCTTGACCTAACTTTAGATTTGTTGCAATTAATGTGCATATTAGGTCATTGGGAAAAGGGTTTGTATTTCATTATGCACATTCTAAAAGTCCTTTTTGTTCAATAATTTGAAGAGGAGAGAAGAGAAAAAGAGATCCAGAGCATTTGTGAAGTATTGTGTGAAACCCTACTAATAAAAATTTCACAAGGTATTTACATTTCCTATAAACCCTAGCTCAGAAAATGTTCAAAATGTTTACTCCACAATTTATTGATGTGATTGAAATAAAATTGTACAAAATTTTACAAGGTTTTCACGTTTCAAAAGTTTAATTTTGTGGAAATATATTTCAAGAACATCGATAACTTGTGGAGTAAACATTTTAAACCTTTTTTGAGCTAGGGTTTATAGGAAATGCAAATACCTCAAGTGAAATTTTTGCTAGTAGGGTTTCACATGATACTTCACAAATGCTCCAAATATCTTTTTCTCTTCTCTCCTCTTCAAATTATCAAAAAAATAACTTTTAGAATGTGCATAATGAAATATAAACCCTTTTTCTAGTGACCTAATATGTGCATTAATTGAAATAGAGAAAGTTAGGTCAAAAACTTCTCAAACCCTCTTTATGATATCATAGACACTCTTAATCACTCCACGAATCTTTGCGACAAGAGATTTATCACCAAATATTTCACCAACAAATCAAGCATATCAACCTAGACATGCACCAGTATGCTAAAGAAATCAACATCTCACCTTTGGAAGGGGGCTAGAAATTCTGTTATTAAAACTCCCTCTGATCCAATGCTCTCTATCTAGTTTCTAGAGGAATCATTTGCACAAATATTTGGCACAAACTCATTCTTCACCTCATTCTCTTCCTTTTTCTTCCATATCTTGTTCATCTCCTTTATCTCAATTAGATCAACCTTCTTTATTAGATCAATATTCTTTTGCGAACAAGAGGGTTTCACATTCTTACTTCAACGAAACTTAGCTATGTGTCCTGGTTTATTGTATGACATATGGCACCTTTTTGTTGAAAAAAATTACTCTTTCCATTTTATATCTATATTCAAAAGCCTTATTCCCAAACCCATTACATATATAATTTTTAGTAACCATTGAATGATTGGAACATCATACCATTTTTGTAACAATTCATCATCTCGCTTCTACAATCGCTAGCCTTATAACCAAATCTATTGCATGTATAGCACTGACCAAAAAATGATTGAAATTTTTGATTAATTCTACTTTTACACTTTACAACTCTATGCCCAATATTTTACAAGAAAAATAGTAACCATTAAAAGTTGAATACCTTTGTGCAACTAGTTATCTGAGAGGAAGCTTTTTGAAATCTTAATTTTGGTTGCAAGCATGATTGAAATTGCTCTTATTATCTCCAATCTTCCTTTTTTCATTTTTCTTCTTTTCAACATTGTTTGGAGTTTGATTCTCCTTTGAGCTTTTTCTTTTTTCAAACACTAATCCTTCTTTTTCCTTTGAATTTTTTTGACTAGTGAGCATATCATCAAGATGGGTAGAGCTCTTCTTGAATTTTTCCTCTTGATTCTTTTCTTTCTCTAGATATTTCCTTAGAGACACAATTTATTATCCAATTCTTGAACATTCTACAGACTTTTCTATCAATTTGATATTCAAGTACTCTTCAACTCTTTTTCCTTCTTCAACCTGCACTTTCAAATTGGTGATTATCTCATTTTATTTTTTGAGCTGCTCATTTGTTTCCTTGAGTTTTTTTTAACTTTCTTGATTTGATCCCTCAACTTCTTGATGCACTAATTCACTTCATTAATATTTTATTTCAGATCTCTATTCTTACATTTTTCTTTATCTAGATCATGTTAAGAATAGATATGAGTTCTCCTTGCATGTCAACTTCACAATCTTGTTTAGTAAATCCTTCCATCATAATTTCTTCTAGAGGGATAGGGTACCTCCTCATTGTAATGTGTTCAACCTCCAAGATCTATCTCAGTGGTTATGCCAATTGAAGGAACCAATCTCTAATACCAATTGCGAAAAAGTGTCATTTAAATATAAAACTGGAAGCATCGGTTTGCACAATTTAAGTTCCATAATTTCAAGAAAAATGTGTCAATCTATCAAAATATCTTTAAAATGTGACTTGCCCTAGTTGTTTGATGTTATGATTTTGAACAAACATAGTATACAACATGTAAACTTACTTGATTGGTTGATTAGATGCTTTTTACCTATCCTTCCACAAGGCCACACTAAAGAGTATCATAAGTTCTCCACAAGAAAACATGCCATGAAGTACAACCTATTTAATGGTATTACAAGGATGTCCAACTATAGTAGGCTCACCATGATTGTGTGTTAATTTGTATCCAAGGAATGGATAGATAGAGTATGCTAAGGCCATGTACCACCTTAACACCCCTCACCTTGAAAGAACTAAGTTATAACAAGACACCTTATCACATCAACCAAGAACCAAACATGGTGAGTAACTTCTCATGTCGATAGTGCCATGATGCACCACTATAGAGGATGTTCGATAGGTCTTAATATTTTAGTAAAAAATAGTTCTTAGTGTGTGGAACATTCATGAACATGGCTGACTACTTAGACATCTCCTCATGATTTGGAATTACCCTAGACCACTAGTGAGAGTATAGTACACTACATGCACAAATTAAACTACAACTTTCACTCTTATCCAATTTCTATAACATACTAGAAAACATTGCTTGAGGCCAATCCCTTGGGTTCTCAATAAATATGCGTCCCAAGGAAAGCCTCCTATCAACAAAAAGATAGATTCATGTTGATATGTTCTCGTCACCCAATATCACACGTAGCATAAGGGGAGAGGATAGATAGACAACTCCTTTAGCTAAAATAAAAAATAAAATGCAAGTTAAAGATGTTTCTCTTCAACCATGTTCACACAAGGTGTGAGGGGAGGGGATTTGCATCTAAAACCTACCAATCATGGGAAAAAAGGAAGTCATGTTCATTTTAAGCATACACCAAAGATAAAATGTTTGGTTTAATAGTTTAAGCACCAAATCTAAAGCATGCAAGTTGTATTGTTCTTATTAAACCCAAAGGAAAGATGTAAGTTGTGTTGATCTTTTTAAGCACAAAATTGAAAAGTGAAGATTATAGGTCCAATTTTAGAGATCACTAAAGTAAATGTGTATTCATTTTAATGCAAAAAATTTGAAATATGAATCCTAGACTAGCTCTTCAAAACAAGCATTGATAAACACTTTTCCAAGCACCACATGTTGCAAATAGGTTTAGGTAAAATCAAGAAACATGGAACATAAGATAGTTAGGGTTATCCAAAGATCAAAAAATAAATCAAATTGATCCTTAAGAAGTCAAGTCTCTTTTTTACCTTGCAAAATCATCATACTATTGTGCAAAAACATTGAACTACCAAATAGAAGCATTGCACTACAAATCTACAAAAGTGTGGTAGTTTCTTGCAAAGGTGGGGTAGTATACTTGCAAAGGCAGGGCAATATTGCAAAGGTGTTGCAATATTTCTTGCAAAGGCATGACAATATTGTAAAGGCATTGCAATAATTCCCGCAAAGGTGTTGGAGTATTACAAAGGCCCTAAACTAAGTTTTCAGGTTCTAGAGGTATTGGGGTTTGTTGCAAAAGTATTGACGATTGTTGAAAAGGTGTTGGAGCTTTGCAAAAGTGTTAGGATTTGAGTTGCAAAGGTGTTAGAATTTTGCAAAAGAATTGGACTTTCCCTATTACCTGCAATGGCTTACAAAACTCAAAGAAAAATGATTAGACAAGGACGTGCATCCCATCGGGCATGCCAATATGTAAGAATATGAATTTAATTGATCAAATAACATAAAATGAAGTAATTAAACTACTCAAGAGATCAATTTAAAGTAATACTCCAATGAAATTTAGTAACATAGTCAAAATAATTCAAATAACATCAAACAAGTCTAAATTCTAAAAAATTGAATCAAATAACCAAAAAACCTCCAATTCCATTATGGATTGAGTGTCATTTGAGTGATCGTATGGATGTGGATTGCTAAAATTGGCCTAATCTATGTTGGTTTGCAAAACCTTAATGATGATTGATGAGTTTGGTTCACACAAAAAGGATCTCAAATTGCTCGAGAATGAGATATCAATTTAAGAGAGTAACATTGCATAAGATGTGTCTCTCATTTGATATGAAATGTCATGGTATTTATAGATTTCTAAGATATGGATCAATGGTCATGATTTAAAATGATAATCAATGGATGAAATTAAATGAGAGATGAAGACATGGATCTAGAGTTGGTAATCCATGAGACATGGATCAAGAATTAGATCAAGGGTTCATAATCCATGAGAGACTCAACAATACCCCATAATTTTAGGAATTATGTTGGAGATATTTTGAGTTGGAGGGAAGAATTCAAATATGAAAAGGGAAATTCCGTGTGGAATACTATTTATGCAAGTTGGAGAGTTAGAGGAATATTAGTTAATTAAATAATCATGAAAATCATTTAATTGTGCAAGTCAGAAGAATTAAGAGCTTTAATTAAATAATTGACTTATTTAATCAAGTGGGATTAATGAGATTTAATTAAATAATATTACATTATTTAATCAAAAGGGGAGAAAATGATGAATTATTCAAATAAACTTAGTTACTTAATTAATAAGAGAATAAAATGAATTTAACTAAATAATTTGACATTATTTAATTAAATAGAGGAATTAGGTGAATTTTGTGAGAAATGGTGTTAATAAGTGAAATCAAGAATGCGATATACTGAGGACATTTTAAGGTGTCTACAACTAGAAATGATTGATGATGGATGGCTAATATTGAAGGACTCTTAGGGTTTGAATCAAAGATTCAATCATGTGACAAGTGGCACATGATGGCTATGATATAGGTTTAGTATTGAGATAAGGATAAAAATCCTTATGGTAGTAGCTAGCATTAAGAGGTTAAATAAGATGAGTGAATAAGATGAAAATTTGGTTTGACTCTTGTGGAGGTGTCTAGGTTCAATGAATCTAGACAAGGAGTTAGTTGGACATGTGAAGGGGACACTTGTCACATGAGGATAAATTTAGATTATGATCCATGTGAACAAGAGAAAGGGCTAGGGTTAGATGGACAAGGATGGAGGATAAAAGGGGAATTAATTAAATAAATGAAGCATTTATTTAATTAATGGGATCATGATGAAAAGATAAACAATTAAATATATAGTAAATATTCATTTAATTAAAGGACTAGGATGAAGATGGGAAAGGATGAGAACAATTAAATAAATATTAAATATTTAATTAATTAATGGGCGATGAATAAGCTAAAATTAGGCATGGTTGGGTAAGGTAAAATTTTAGGTGTCTACAAATTTCATTACTTAATTTAACAATATTCCCTCCATTATTTTATTTTCAAGAATAAAGGAGCTACTAAACACATTTCTCTCCCACATTCATATGGTTGCAAAAAAATACTATTTTTATTAAATGCAATATTAACTTGAATTTCTCACAAATTCAATCACAACCTTTCATCCTCTCCTCAATCATAGAAAAAAAATTTCATTCATTCTCCACCATCGATATTCTAATATCACCTCTATTGTTCATCTCCCCTCCCAAAAATCTACAAATAAGAGCGATAAGCTCTTATTTTGACTGTCCACCTTCATGCTAACTACATGCTGTCAAAATAGGTAACTTTTGTGTAGAAGAACATCCACAACTTAAATCACTTGGAGCAAATCACACTTGGAATGGAGTTTTATGATATTCTTTGTTTTGTTTGCTTTATTTGAGGCATCTAATAGTTTGGAATAACAAGTTTATCATTTGCATTTGCTTCCTAGTTTAATTTCTAGATTGTTGCTTACACTTAAAAAGGTATCAATCCAACTTATGCCATACTAATCATTTCTATAGGGAAGCTTACATAATTTTTTAAATTTCTTACAAAATTGAATAATTATGGAAAAAAAAAAGTATATCAATCTAGAGATGAAATTCCTAATTCCTATCAATTAAATGAGGTACATCTCTAGTATCATTTGATAGATATTGGTCTCTATGTCTATCTTAGACTTTATTGTATGATAGTTGGGAATTAAATCACAACACAATACATTGAGGATCATTAATGCATGCTTTATATTTTATTCTCTTAGCTATACTTATTATATTCTTCAATTCTTCTCGACCTTATTCTCTTAGTTATTTATGTATTCTCTTCCCTCTAAACTAATTCTTATTCACCATGCAAAATTTGATCTCATTACAAGTTTTCCTTTCCTAGATTGACTAACTCCCAATCAATTTAAAATTTTAAACTATGATGGATGTTGTACCATGTCAAATCCTTCCTATAAAGGATACTCTATGAGGAGATCTTTTGATTAAGCCGTACATTTTGTAAGAACTAGGGATCTTAACCTTTAATCTCTAATAGCCAATATGCACATAATAGATAGATAAATTTTCCTTCCTCGTGAAGGGGAGAAAATTGTTGTTAAACTCTCAAACTTTGAGCGATTGCCTTGTTTAATTGAAACATGATAAGTATTATCCTCCTTAATGTTGGTGGTTATCTAGAAAGTATAGGCTATACTTGTTCATCTCAATACAAAATGGTAAATGGGTTATAATGCATATGAGATAGTTTTCATGTGAGATAGTTTTCTAATGCCACATTCTTAAGCATGGTCTATTTATAAGAACGCAATGGAGCGAAGATATGACTGATCTGCTTGGAGTTCATTCTATTATAAATTGGTTTATAAGACTATCCTTTGACACACTTAAAATATCTTGCCTCTAAAGAATGAAGTCTGTTAAATGCCCTAAATTATTATTAAAGGAAAATTATAACTCTAAAAAGCCCCAAATGCACTCACAGCAATTAATACATGGTAGGGCGTTGATCTAAATCCTAGGAGATAATACAAAGGACAGCAATCTAAACCCTTTGAATTTAGATGTATTACATACAGAAGCATCATTAAATAGTGATTTAGAAACGATAAATAGCATTTGTTTACAACGAAGCTTTTAGAATAGGAGTCGTGTTATACATTTCCTGGAATGACATTGGTGATCGAAGAAATTGATTTTGTTGATATCCTGCAATCATTACATTCCATAAGAACACATTTCTTTGAGGCATTTTGTCAAAGAGTTCACATGTTCATGCTTGTACATTTTGCATACATTTCTACATCATCTGACGCAAACCTCCCAAAAGGGCAAACGTAAAACTTATCAGATTGTAGACTCGTTCATTGAATATGGTGAAACACTTATGAGATGATGTCAAATGTGAAACATTTAACGGTTTTTTTTCAAATAACCTGCATTCTCAAGAACGTACTTTCATAAAAGTTAAAACATTTGCTTTTTCATAGCTCTGGGTGATTTGCATTGGCTACACACACAGCTTTCATATTAACGTGACAACCCCTGATGAAGTGCATATATATGTATGTATTGAGAGAGGGGATTGTAATGTTAATTACTATAGTATAAGTGTAACTATCAAATTTGAAATGGTATTGTGGATTGATTTATCAAATTTGAAATGACATTGTGGATTGATTTATGATGTTTTATACACTCAGATCACATTTTGTTATAGTCTTCGTATCAGTATTTATTTCGCAATTATTATTGGATCTTCAGTATTTTTTATTATTAGAATAAATAAATGAATTATTTTGCATATTAATTGCATTTCATAATGATTGATTTGTATTGTCAGTAAGAGCAATAATCATCATAGTGTCATGAACTCATTACTTGATGGACCAAGAATAACTATGTAACCTCACATTTAAGGACATGTCATCAATGCAAACTTGACATATTAGTTTTTCTATATCTATAAGTTGCCTTGAATGAGCACTTGGATTGATCACTTCTTGGATCAATGAACCCCATTTTTCTTATCCTAGATATCCCCAATTTTATTATTATACATATGAAGTGTTGTGGATAAAATTATAAAGTAACAAGATATAATTCTTGACTTGACCTATTATTTAATTCAAACACCATACAAATTCGTTAACCTATACATTCAATCAATATCACACATGTTTTAACACATACCAATTGATTTTGTGAAGTGAAAAATATTAATGGAAAATACTTAACTCCATTTGATGCTCTATAATAATGTGCATTTCGCCATACATCATGTTGTTTGAAGTATTTTTCTCAAAATAGAACTAGACATGTCTCAATTATTAATAGAAAGTCATAATGGTGTTTCTTTAGGTATACCCCATTAATCTTCTATTAACTTAAATATGTGATAGAGCATTAGAAAATGATTATGTTATAACAAAGGAACAACTAGTCTTCTTTCTACACATCTCATGATAGACAACCCACCATAGATTTAATATATCATTACAAATTTTTGATCATTACAACTCAAACTATTTAAATACCCTAACTAATGAGGTGTTCTTATTCATATAAACAATTGGCATGGGTTGATCATTGTGCAATGATAGTACGATTAGTCAACAAATAGTTTTGGAAGAATTGATTAAAGGTTATTCAAAAATTTCTCCTAAAAATTCTCGATCCAATCTTATCACCTAATACATTGAAATCTATGAGAGATGATTCTTCTCTCATCATTGATCCAATCCATTTATTAGTTCTTATAGTATTATCTCATTATGCTTACAAAGTCTAATAAAACCTTGGACATAGAAATTACCAATAGTATTTATGTAGGATTACCTAAAATGTTTAGGATAGATTTTAAATATTATTTAAGTGAGTCACCAAGAACCATGACAAATGATTAACACTAGAAAATGACTTTGTCTAATATTCTATTTGATGGAGTTGATCATGGTGGATTAGATGGCTCACACTATTCCTAGGTAAATGGATTATATCTTTATCTTAGAACTTTTAGAAGTGCAACAAATGGAATTCAGTAAGGTATTACATTGGTTAAAGAATCAATGTGATTGGAGGTAGGGCCTATCACAAGTAGATTGTCTAAAATATAATATTTAGTCATGTATGATGATGTATATAATTAGAAACTATTGAGACAAAATCCTACAATATTTATGTAAAAATCATGTGCACCATTAAATGAGGTTGACTTATCATGATAAGATGGCGTGTGCTAGTTGGTATTTCTATTTAAATACAATGACCCTACACATATTATTAGAACTATAATTTTTCTAGGAAAAGGAGATTTACAATAGGAACAAGAAAAATTCTCTAATAAAAAAATAAGGTACATAAGATATACCACCATTAGAGAAGAGTTCTCTACTTTTCTTTTTACTTTTAAAAATAAAGAATAATTAACTTAGGGAATGTGTCCATTAGGAGTATAGTTCATCCTCAAAATTTAAAATTATCTAACTAAGATGAAGATACATGTGGCTTATAGATTCTTCTTAGAATCCATAATCTTTTACCAATCTTGTTGTTTAGGACATGATTGATCTTATAAAATAGTTTAAAGTGGCACTCTAGTTCTATATTTTGTTGTAAGAAAAATCTTATATGTAACTCACTACAATCTATACATATTCTTGCCCCAATAGCTTGATTTCTACTTGCAACTCATCAGTGGATGACATTAAGGGAACTATCTAATATTTTTATGTAGAGCAAAACAACAACTCACCTAGTTCTACACAAACTCCATGATGATTAAATTCAAAATCAACAATTACTTGTGTTGATTTTAAATCAAATTATAATTGCACCCATTACACATTCAAATTGTGAACAAATCAAAAACTCATTTATTCTTTAAATTTCAAGAAAATTATAATTATAAAATTGGTAACTCTTTTGGCCTCACTCCTCTGTTCAACTTTTCAATCTTCCCCTATTCATTTGCAAACCCTACTTCCCTTACTCACTGTTGTCCTACTACCATTTGTTTTCATGATCTCACTCAATCTTCCCCTAACACTATGCAGTGTCTCCTTCACTCTCTTCTTCAAGTATTAAAGTATTAAATCCACCAAATATTAAAGTGTTTGCTCATGGGTTCTCCTGCACCATACTCACAAGCAAAGAAAAGATTCAAGCTCCACTTGAATAGAAGCTAGCAATCATGAGAACCATGCTTGAAAACTCTTGTCAGATGCCTTTAAATCCTTGCACATTGTCTTCTTTGGAACAATTCCATGTTGTAATCTAACCTCAATTCTCAAATTTCCACCAATATAAATTATGCTTTACTTTGAATTTAATAAATAATTATTATTCATTTCCTATTTGAATTACGACTAAAGTCCTGATTGAAAAACATATATAAATTTCAAATGGTATCACATTTTTTGAATCTAAAACATGTGTCATATTCTATGCTTTCCATACTATAAGATTAAAAAAAAAAATTCATGAACTTTTGACCAAGTTAAGGTGGTCAGACATACGATTTTTTATATTTTAAAAAAGTTGTAATAAAAAATTCATAATTAATTATTTAATTGGAAAAAATTACAAAAAATATGCATCACATAAGGACATGACTCCTCTACTTATATCTAAAATCATATAAAAAAATATTATCATTTTATTGTGGTTAGGGTGGTTAGATAGACACCTACTTCTTATTTTTTCCCTAAAATTTAAGTACTACTACATTGAAATTTAAAATTTTCACCAAACAGATTTTTATTCTTTTTAAATAAACCTAGTAGTTTAGAAACTAGATTCAATTTGCTACAGATTCTATTCTTACATATTTTTGAAATAATATAGATAACTTATTCAAATTTTTAAGTCAAGTTGCCTAACTCTGATTTTTCTAAAAAATTTTGCCACTTAAAGGCCTGTTTTTTCCATGATGATCCTGCATATATAGGTTTCCATGCCTTTTGCTTATATATATATATATATATCAATTGGAGAATCTTTGGTAATTGCTAGAAGTCTATGGAAAATCTAGGAAAATTGCAATTTTTTAAAAACCAATAAAATATTTTCATTGGAAATTAAAACCTATTTTAAAACCAATAAAATATATCCATTGGTGAATTAAATCTGTTTTCAAAATAAAAAAAAATAATTTTGTTGGTGATTAAAACTTTTTTCAAACCAAAAAAAATATTTTCACTGGCGAATTAAACATAATCTCAAACTAATAAAGAAATTTGGTTGTGAAATGAGTTGGTATGCCAATAAAAAATTATAGTGTGGTTGGTGAAAATATCAAATGCTACAATTACATATTGTTCTATTCCAGGAAAAACTTTCCGCACATTCAAATTCCTTCATAAAGTGTCTAAATGGAGACAAGTGTCAACATATTTATTATGTCTGAAGCCAAATGTCAACGCAAATTAATATAACCCATGGTTGTTCAATGAATTTTCAATGCATGACTATAGTTGCATCTTGAAATAAAATCTCTGAAGCACTAGACTTGCAAATTGAAACCTCCAAAATAACACTAGAACCATTAGATGCAAACACATGGCAAGATCACAACCCACCATTCCTTACCTTCATATCACTCATCATAGTAATCAAAATAAACAACAAAAATTTTCTATGATGGCATGATATAAAGGAGAAACTCATGTTCATCACCTTTCACTGAAGTGGAACCAAAGAATGAAAGATCTTTAGCAATAAGCGATATGAAAGGAAACAAGCATATCGTTCATCGTGAAAATCAGACATGGAGATCAAACACCTTTTGTGATGTGTGATACAAGAGAAAATCAAGGCTTATCGCTCATAGTGGTAATGAACCCGATGGGTTGAAGGATTTTGGAAATGAACGATACAAGAACTTAAGTGGTAGAAGTATGCATATGCATAAAGTTTGTTTTAAAAGAGGGACCACCTAGGAAGAATGTAGGACTAGGGCTTAAAAACTTAAGAACGTTTTACGCAAAGGATGTAAAGGCCAAACAAGACCGAATTATCAAACTTATTAAATAATAAAATAATAAAATTAAGAAGCCAGAGGGATAGCTAAGTGACAACATATTCATTATGTCTGAAGCTAGATGTCAGTGCAAATCAATATAACCCATGACCATTTGATGGATTTTTGATGGACGGTTGTAGTTGCATTCTGGAAGAAAATGTCTGAAGCTCTAGACTTGCGAATTCAAACCTTCAGAATAACACTAGAACTGTTAGATTTCCAAAAATCAATGGTTGACATTTTATTATCTTTCAAATAATTTAAGTCATGACTCATTTTAAAAATAATAATATTGTCACATCAAGTGGTGAATTAAATGTTAAGTGTTGAATATTTGATGTCATTGTCTTCATTCTAACTTCTATATATACTTCACAAACTTGATGTTCTTCATATCATTTATAATATATTTGACTTTTATTTCTTTCTTCTCTATTCTCAATTTAACTATGATATGGAGTCTTCATGGTGTATCATGCTACCCAAATGTTTTTTGGGAGAAAATAAGTGAATGCATATGACAGACAAAATCTAGGTATGGTTTTTGCAATTCCTTGTGTGCAAGTTGAGGATGCTATAAGCATAATTGGGGGTAGGGAATGGCTTCAAAACAACCCTCATGCTCTATATTTTGAGGTAGCTTTGGCTTTCTTGTTCAACTGTATAGGAATTTTGCTCGATAAAGATTTGGTGAAGTTGTTGGCAATACGTTATTTGCAGCCTTTCATTTACTCTATTTCTTTGTTGGAGTTAGCACTAGAGCATTACAATTTTGAAAGTGGGTTAGCGATTGTTGGTGGAATATTTTGGAAAATGGAATTGCATGCTTCTACAGTCCAGGCTCTTTCCCTAGTTAATATGAGATGTGGTCTATTGTGTGATACAAAAAATATATCATTAAAGAGTCCAGAGTTTTGGAGGAAAGTTTTGGGTGATTTGTTTTTCTTCTTTCTTGTTACTTTGTTAAATTCGATTCATCTTCTACTCAAACACCTAGTTGATGGCCTCAACTATTGTTAAAAAAAATTTAGTAATGAACTGTGTGAGGTTTCATGTGTCTATATTTTACTATACAACATAACGGTTCTTGTAATTTGTATTTTGTGATTGATTTTTTGTCATAGTTAGTGGCTTTTTGGTCAAGATGGCTATGTATTATGTACTTTAGTCTTTAGCTACTTAAATTAAAATAATTTTCATGGCTCCATTCTTGTAAATCCTTTTTTCTCTATTCAATATAAAAATGTGGCTTTTAAAACTAATAGAAATTATCAACATATAGTTCTAATCATAAGTGAGCAAAATTTATTGTGACTTATTAGTGGACATTAATAATGATTAAGGTAAAACAAGAAATTTTGATTTAATTCTCTCTTTTAAATTCCTTGATGTACATCCAAAGCAATTTATTGTATAGCTTGATATTGAAAACTACACGACGTACTATAGATGATGATGCCATTAATCCAGTGATCAATTTAAACAATATTTTTAATGATTTCATATTGTTTGAGTGGCAATTTTGATAAATTTTTAGCTTGAGGTATAGTTTGCATGTAGCCACATGTCAATCAAATGAAAAAAATTAATTGTAAATGTAAGGCTTATGTTACACGAATCAATCAAGTTGGTTTTTTGGTTTGCGTGAATCATGATTATCATTATACCCAACCTCACATGTGTCACAACTCACAAGTAAACAAGGATCAGGTTGGTAATGGTACTAGTGGCCCATAAATAGGGATAGTGAGCACAACTAAAATCATTCATTGAAGGCTAAAGGCTTTGCTATTGAGTGCAATGTTCTGAATTGTCATAAGGGTTTTCATTTTGTAAGGTTAATAAGGATTCAAGAAGAAGATGATGTGGTATTATTGGGGAAACTCTAAATTCTCCTACCTCTAGTTATGTAGTTACAGAGTAAAAGACCAGTTTCCTTGAAATTTAGAATGGGTGGAATTAAAAAGATGTTGATCTGGTTTACCTGACTTTTGAGGCAAGTTTTGAACCAGGATGAGGAGTTGTGATGGAGATAAGTGCTATCCAGTGCATGGAAGCTACGTGCAAAAGATGGGAGAAAATTTACTACCCCTCATCTTCTGCATGACTGTGGTTCTCAAGGAGAATAAGTAAATTTTGTATCTTCATAGCCCCCATTTCCCCAACATGGTTGGCCTAGCAAGCCCCATGCATTTATTTTCAAAGCAAAATTTGTATTATGTCATCACCAGCAGAATCTTGGAATCAATTTGTAATCCATTGTCACGAGCAGTAGCTTGGAATCAATTGTATCTATGTAAAGTGACATATGTCATTAATACAAAACATGAGCTTGCATGCTCTACTCATCTTTAAAAATATGTAATAATGTAACATTGTAATTTAGTTGTAATAAAATAAATGGTTGTGTTATTCTTCATTATTCATTTACAGTAAAGATTTTTTTTTTGAGTTCATTGTCTAACTCTATTAAAATCAATTTTTTTTCCTTTAAGAAATTAAGTATTATCTATTTATGAAATATTTGCATGTAGATTTAAAACATAATGCAATACAAATGAAAAAGGAAAGTTTCCATCAAGTCACATATTCATTTTTCATAAATTTGTATTTTATTTTTGTCACTCTTGCTAGGGTTTACCGAAATGTTATTGATTTCTAATGTGTCGTTGACCTTCTCTCCTAGTTCGCAATATCATTATTCATTTTATTAAGTGCTTTGCAATGTTAATTTATCGGCCCCTTGTCCTTGATGTCAATCCTAGCACACTAAAGTTTAAAACAACTTTAAAACACATTTTTATTTTATATATCATAAATTAATCAATCATTCGATGAACATTTGATGGATGGTTGTAGTTGCATTCTGAAATGAAATGTCATTATGGAAATGTAATGTGATAATTGTGTAGTTTAGTGGCAACATGTTGATGTTTCATTTTCTTTAATATTCAAAAAAAAAAGTGAACTTTCTATTGCTAAGTGATTTTATTTTTAAGTGATAGAGTCAACACACATGGATATTTCAGATTGCTCATTGCAGTGCACCAGGGAGATTCTAGGTTCCAACAAAGCCAATCAATATTAATCTTTTTTAGGAATCAAAATTTGAGTAAGTGAAAGAAAAAATTCCTACGACTATGTTTCATTGTTTCTTAAAATCTTATTTTTTCAAAATTTGAAGTTTGGGTTTAGGGTTGAGAGACTTAAGGAAAATTAAGGTGGACTAAGAGGAAATTAAAAATTTCACATTGTATAAGAATTTCTACTACCAATACCACTAGCAAACCAAAGAAAGTTGTTGGGAAAGGTAGAGAAAAATCAGATAAAAAAATACATTATTTTGGATTTGCTTAAAACCCAAGGTTTCATTGATGAATACCATGATATTTAAGATCCTGAAATCTATGGTACGTGTACCTCAGAAATTAGATTTTTATCTTAGAATAAGGCTACAAACCAAATGTAAGTTAATAGTTCCAGTTCACTTTGGGTAAGTGGATTAGGATGCGTGATGTTGTATGAGGTTTTCGCTTGCCCATAATTTATCATGGTTTGTGCCCAAAATTATGGTGATAACACAAGAGTAATTGTTAATAAAAATAGAAAAGAAGAATTTTTATCCATTAATGTAGAAGAACTTGGAAAAGTGTTGGGGTTTACAACCAAAGAATTTGGAAATTTCCACATTGACCTAGAAAGGCTTGCTAGTGATTATGAAGTAGTGGATGAAAGGGAGAAAATTTCTTTCATAAATAAAATAGTTCAAGATAGCATACAAGTTAGAAACAAATTGAAGGGTAATCATAAGCCTCCTTATTATTTTGATATTTTTAGACCATGGGTTCAAAATACTATTTCTATGCTAGCATTTTTCCTCGAAATGGATAGCAATTGGGAAGTGGGTGCAAGCCTCCTTGAAATGGTATATAATATCATTTTTTCTTTTCCATCTCAACCTATCAAATATAACTTTATTGAGCACATTGTAGAATCCATGCATGAACATTTTTTAATGATTGAAGTAGGTGCACACTCAAAGTACACTAAGACATTTAGGCTCACAACCTACTTGTGCTATTTTTTTCTATTCAAATTTTTAGTGGAATGTTTCAGAAAAACAAGCTTCAGATTCAACCCTATAGTAATGCTGAGGAAAAGAAAATGGCTCTAGTATATGATTGGACCACTGAGATAAGGATGCATGATTCTTGAAGGAACTACAATCATTTTATAGACTATTTTTTGGATCCATTGAATCAAGCAATTACAAATACTCCAATGCCTAGATTGCCTATGTCATGTAGAAATTGCATTCAACTAGGAAAAGAAATAAAATTGGATTATGATTGGTACTTAATGGAAGAATATACTGTGCTAAGATTTAATGGATTGGGAGTAGATCCATACAAACTTCCAATACATGTGACATAAAGGGTTTTTGCATTGGAATATATGTAAGGTAGATGCAGAGTATTAATGAGCTACACTTTTTTGGTCAGCAAAAGAAGACCTTATTTCCTTCTTTACCTTTTTCATGTGGAGGGTTCACATTTGAGAGAAAAGCATTTAGTGTGGCACATGATCTTTTGAATTTTTTGAATTTTGATGTTGTTTGTCATTGGTGGTATGACCCATGTGACATCCTTAAATCAATGATTGTGGCCAATAGGAATGCTACAAGTAGAATTCAATATCAAAGTAAACCCTTGCTTTAAAACTTGAGAAACATGGATTCTTGGGATGAGGTCAAAATAGCAATGGAGAAAAGTGTTACTGAGAAAGGTATTTCTTTTGAACAATTGTCGGCAAAAATTATGGCACTGCACTAAAAAACAATCGAAAGGTACAACAATTTTTATGAAAAATATGATTAACCATCTAGTAGAGTAAAAATTCCAAATTCTTCAAATAAGGAGGTTAAAAATAAAAATTGGTCATGATAAAAAATTACTGCCTTTTGGTCTATGAGGAAGGAGCTAGGTGATCCAATTACTCTTGCAGACTTTGGAGATAACGAAGAAGATCATGAGTTTATAAAATTGTGGAATGTAGAGCATCCCAATGGTCATGAAGATCAAGAAACTGATTATGAATCTAATGATGGTAGGGAAGAAAAAAGCCTTGTCAAGTTTAAACATGGTTTAAGTGAGGCCACAAAAGAAGCATCTACTTTAGGAGAAGCGATAGCCAAAAAAATGGGTTATGAAGGTGGTCCTTTGGGATCCCAAGGACAAGGTCCTTGGATAGTAATAGATGTAGAGCATAGAAAACTAGTTGATAAATCTAACCTTGGAGATGGAAAATTAGACCAAGGGAATACAAGTGTAGCCAAAACAATTCAATTTGTTAGAGCTTCAAACCCTAATCCTCATGGTCAGATACAATAACAACTAGGACATGCCCATGGTGGAGAGCCTAATGCAACTAGCACTTCCACTAGTGGTGATGGTATGGGTAGTAGTACTAGTAGTGGTCAATGTGTGCTACAACAACAAATTACACACAAGAGGACAATAATACAAGATACTACACAAACACCAAGTAATCAAGACATATAGAAGAGGCAAATGATTTTGATAGATCCAAGTCACACTACCATTTCCACCACAAAGGAGTTATTTCCAAGAACTCCCCCACTGTCAGTTAGTGTGGCTGCAACAACATTAGCAATTGCAAGTACTCCTATTCCTTCACCATTCAAACATTCCATTATTCTTGCATCCCTAGGTTTTGATTACAATGAAGAGTTTAAAAAGTAATTAGAATTGTATAACAAAGAAAAGAAGCAACTGATGGAGTGTGCATCTGTTCTAACTTTAGAGCCTCCAAAAACCATGGTATTACCCACATTTGATGCAAATAAAGAAATCATGGAGTACACGATTGTTGTTCCCATAGTTCAAAATAAACTAGCGAATTAGATGGATCGATCTAAATTTCAGTTGAGTAGTTTACAATTGGATTTTTTTGGACTTAAAAATACTGAAAAAAATTAATGTATCAAAGAAGAACAATGAATTGGTGTACACATCATTGATAAAGCAAGATAGAGAGAAAAACTATTACAAACTCAAATAGAAATTTTATAGGAAGACCGAACAAATGAGAAAGCAAAGAGGAAAGCAGAAGATAACAAGAGCAATGAATTAGAAAAAAGAATAAAAAAATATACCTCTACATCAACAAGCAAAGAGGATAAATGAAATGAGAGAGAAGTGAATGAATTGAAGCAAAGGTTAGATGAGAGCAACAAGAAATATGATGAGGAAAAATACACTTCAGAAAAATTAAGACAAAGCATTGGGAAAGGAAATGCACAGTGAGAAAAAAAATTGGAGAAAGAGAGAAAAATAAATGAAAGATTGGAAGAAGAGCTTAGAATGGAAGCAAAAAATGACTTATTAACTCTTAGGTATGTGCAGGATCATGATGGGCCAAAAAGTGGCGATATGATGGGTATTTGTAGGGTATGTGGCTAATGAATTTTTTTTACCCAAAATTGATGAAATGAAAAGGGGTTTAAAGGAGATTCTTAGCTTTCCACCAATATAAATTATGCTTTACTTTGAATTTAATAAATAATTATTATTCATTTTCTATTTGAATTATGACTAAAGTCTTAATTGATAGGTTGATTGAAAAACATCTATAGCTTTCAAATGATATCACATTTTTAAATTTGAAACATGTGTCACATTATATGCTTCACATACTATAGGATTAAAAAAATTTCATGAAGTTTTGAGCAAGTTAATGTGGTCAGACATACAAGTTTTTATATTTTTAAAAGTTGTAATAAAAATTCATAATTAATTATTTTCTTGGAAAAAATTACAAAAAAAATATGCATCACATCCGACATGAGTCCTCTACTTATATCTAAAATATTATAAAAAATATTATCATTTTATTGTGGTTAGGGTGGTCAAACAGATACCTACTTATTTTTTCCCCTAAAATTTAAGTACTACTACATTGAAATTTCAAATTTTCACCAAATATATATTTTGTTTTTTAAATAAATCTAGTAGTTTAGAAACTACATTCAATTTTCTATAGATTCTATTCTTACATATTTTTGAAATAATATAGATAACTTATTCAAATTTTTACGTCAAGTTGCCTAACTTTGATTTTTCTAAATTTTTTCGCCACTTAAGGGCCTGTTTTTTCCATGATGATCCTACACATACCCTCTTGTCAAAATAAGTTATTTGAATTTTGTAGAGAAACAATAAGGAATATGAAACAAAATATCTAGGATGAAATAATGCATAACATTGATCGTTTGTGTGAAATGTTTCAATTAATTGATGCTATCATACTACATTATAAGAAGCTCAAAAAATATTTAGTGGACAAAATAAATGTGTTGGCATTAGAGAAATTTGCAAATCAAGTTCAAAACATAGTCTACAAAGCTAGTGACAATGATTTGAAATCAAAAGTGATTGATAATCAACTTGCTACCTCAATGTTGTTTTCATCTATCATTCAAAAGTGTTTAAGAATGTGTGAAATAAAGGAATATGTGCATCTAGCTACAAACAAGATGAAGAAGTTGGATGAAAAGGTAAGGAACTTCATAGAGCTTGGTTTTCCAGAGGCTTTTGACACAAATGAGCAATTCATTGGAAAGGATGATTTCAAAACTTAGAAGATGGAGTGTGCAAGGAAAATTGATTTGGACCAATTTCCTCAGAACCTAAATGTGGTGAACTATTTGGATTCCATCAAACCACTGATAACCTTGAATGTAAAATTGACTAAAGAATTCAAGATAGGTTTTAATTTCAATCATGAATTATTAACAAATATTCAATTCAAACAACATTAATTAGAACAAATGAAAATTCCATCACCTGAATAGTGGAAGTTGCTAGAAAAGGTGATACACTGATTTGATATTTGATAATATGAGTTTCCAAGTTCCAACTCAACTATGTGTAGAGTTGTCTTTGAGCAAGATTTTTCATTGCCAATGCCTCTATGTATTCCTTCATGTGAAAATCAATAAAAAAACTCAAATTCAGTAATGTGTTGATGTTCAATTATTTGTATTATTTATTTTATCATTTGAAAAAAAAGTTTGGTTTTAACTACTAAATGCACATTAAATGATTGTTGATGTTCATTGTTGTATATGCTACTATTGTTAATATGTTATGAAGCATTGAGTTGAGTGATGAATCACTAGTGGAACCCTCAAAATGTCTTGTTCCACTAATCTAATATGCCTTACTTTGGTGGCTTTTGGTTTGAATTACAAAGATAGGGTTTAGGGTTTTATGTTAGGGGTAGGTTTTTACTTAGTATATTTTCCCCTTGTCTTTTGGTCTAATCCTTTGTTGACCTGTTATGGTCAGTTCTAAGTCATCTCAATTATATCTTATGCCTTTGGATTCATTCTATTACTAACCCCTTGTGGTTAGAGTTCCCTGTTTACCCATCGTACATATTTCCTTCATTACTTTGGTTTGGGGATTTAATTATTTTATAAGGTTGATAGTTCAACCTTGTTTTGCCTTTACATCCTTTGCATAAAATGTTCTTAAGTTTGTAAGCTATTTTCCTATGTTCTTCCTAGGTGATCCCTCTTTTAAAACAAACTTTATGCACATGTATATCTCTACCACTTAAGTTCTTGTATTACTCATTGCCAAAATCCTTCAACCCATCAGGTTCATTACTACAATGAGTGATGAGCCTTGATTTTCTCTTGTATAATGCATTGTAGAAGGTGTTTGGTCTCCATGTCTCATTGTCATGATGAGTGATATACTTTTTTTCTTTCATATCACTTATCCTTGAAGATCTTTCATTCTTTGGTTCCACTTCAGTGAAGCATGATGAACATGAGTTTCTCCTTTATATCGTGCCATTGTAGAAAAGTTTTGATGTTTATTTCAATTACTACAATGAGTGATATGAATGTAAGGAAAGATGGGTTGTGATCTTACCATATGTTTTCATTTGGTGTCATCACTTGTTTCGCCCATTGTTGAAAGCATTCTTATTTCCAAATCAACTACAACGATAAGCAATGGACTAAGGCTATATATTTGCATCATTGGGATTCTCTCTTCATTGAAGTGAAAGTGTATCTTTGTAACACTTTGGTGACAAGTGATGGAGAATATAATGAGGAATATTCCTTCCATCAGAGGTGTTGTCACGCATTGCCAAAGTATGGACTTAATTTCAAAGAATTACTGCGATGAGTGATGGGGTTCTAAAGGGTTAATGAAAATGTGGGTGGCTACGTGGCAACTCCTTAGGGTATCATCACTATTTTAAAACAAACTTGGGAAAGCATAAAGTGATAGTCGAGGAGAATCATATATCATTTTTTAAACAAAGAAGATCAATGACTAGAGTTTAAACTTGCATGACTAGTCAATTCACTCGTGCAACCTATCTACCAAACATTAATGGAGAAGATGCCCCAATTATGAGTCATGAAGAGGTTTGTTGAACACTTTTATTCTATAATTGCAATCCTCAAGAGCTGGAGAATTGGTTAAGTGAAGAGAAGGAGGAAGATCTCTAGGAATAGAAAATTTTGAAGAACAAGCTGCTAATTTTCTTGGGTAAGTTGAATTATGCACCTCTGTGAGTAATTTGTAGCACTGGGAAATTGATAAAGTGAGTAGATATCTAGGGTTTTCTATTTAGGGTTATTTGTCTCTGGTTAGTAAGTGAATTTCAATCATTATATGTAGGGTTTGGGGGTAAAGGAGTGAATTTGTTTTAAATTGAGTCTGAACGTGTGAATTCAAAGAATAGAATGGTAATTCATTGTTATCTTGGAACCCTAGTTTTATTGAGTTGTAAAAATGAGTGATCCCAATGAATCCTCCACAAAATCAAAGAGGAAATTTACCCAGAAAAGGGTCAAAAGACCTAAGCCTCAAGATGATTAGCCTAAACCTGAAACACCTAAAAAACCTACAAAGAAGAGAGTTGTTAAGAATGATTACCCTCATTTCATGGGGGAGGCCCCTAAAGGACCTAGATTTAGAGGTTAAGATAGTTGGGAAGAGAAAGACTGGTGAGGGAACATTGATAGCTCATTTTCAAGATTTAGTTGTTAGAATTGATGATGTGGTATTGCCACAAAGTGGTTGGGATTTATTCCTATATGCTGTCAAAAGAAGGACTACTAGTCACCACACCTATCATTTGTAGACTTGTGACATTCGAAAATTGGTGTGACCCAATGTGTTTTTGGAGGTGGACCTAATGCTTGAATTAGCTAGGTGCTATGATCCAAATGATAGGACAATCAAAAGATTTCTAGATATTCTTCCTATTTTAGAAATTCCAGGGAGTCAAATAGTGAAAATTTTTAACTTGAATCCATTTGCTTTTGAATCCATTAAGTTTCGTGCACTATATAATGAATATGAGAAAAATAGGTTTGGATATAGAAAGAATGTTTTTCCAAGGAACAAGAGACATGACCTGAAAAAGAATGGTGTACCTTTCAGTCCTCTAGAGTTAGAACCATTTGATTGTGATGATTTTGAGGACTATTTCAAAAATACATACTATGCATTGTGTCAAGTCTTGCACAAGAATTTTGACATAAAAATGGATGTTTCTTTGATGGTTTTAGCAATTGATATTCAAAATAAGTATCAAAATAGGGTTTGGGATTATGCTTCCTATTTTGTTGAGCACTTGCATGAGGATTTTATTAAGTTGAAAGATGCAACCCCTCAATTGTCATACATACACTATTCTTTGTTGATGCATATGTTGCTATGGAAAGGCAGAAATGTGTTTAGAAATTTCATGAAATTAAGAGAAAGTGATAACATGGATAATGATTTTCCTATGCAAATGTGGACCCATATCTCAGATATGCATTGTCCTAAATTTGAGTATGCTATATTTTGCAATGTTTTCATCTTTTTGGTGCTGGAGTAGTTGGGCCTAAATCCCATTTAGAATCTCAAAAGGTGTGAAATAAATATTGAGACCTCTGGAGTATGAGGAGGGCACTGCACAAAAATTCAATTGGGGGGATTGGTACCTCCATTCTGACTATACTACAATCAGAATTTATGGATCCCCGGTGCCACCCCACAAGCTTCCAATATATATGATAGACTGACAAGCCTTCATGGAGATAATGGGGTAGCTTGATGCCATGGATAAGGCACATTTTAGAAAATCAAGGAATGCATCTCTGGTAAACCCTAATTGTGGTTTTTCCTTTTTCACTTGCACTAGAAATCCATTCAATGAGTCATCATTGCAAACATACATGTCACATAATTGAATTGATTCAGAAATATAGTCTGATGAGACTAGGGGTGGGGGGGCTATATTGGCCATTCCATTCATTCCCTAGTGCCCAACCATACAAGGGCCATTGTTTCTATAGGATAAGGGAATTTCAATAATATTTCATCTGCTGGTTATCTATCACATAGATCATTTCTTCAAATGTTCTAGATCGATGTCAGCTACCATAGAATTTTAGGGGCCCTCCCACCCAACACTAGGTTGACTATCTATCTGCGATGGATGATGATGGCTAGATGGATGATGGTAGATGGATGGGTGGGACCAGTCATCAGTTGTATCATGTATGTAGTAGTAGTAGGATGTGTACCAATAGGGAGAGTTTGAGCCAGTCATTAGTCGCCCATAGGGCGTATATTCATAGATGATGTACAAAGAGTTAGATGTGGAGGGGCGGCTCGGGGTGGGAACTTAGGAGGCAATAGTTAGGGTGAAGTAGTAGAGAATCAGTAGCCCTGATGCGAGGCCCCTGGAACATTTATCGGGGTTTGGATAGGGCAATACTAGGGCTCTCCCGATGCCTTATCCACCTATCCTAGCTATAGATGCAGGTGGGGGTGGGGGAGAGGCATTGAGAGGTTTGGCTCTCTATTAAATAATCTTAGAATGAAACAAGATATTATAAGGTTTTGTGACCCTGAAGGGGTTATTATTTATAAGAGAAGAGCTAGAGGATTATTAGGGAGACATAGTCAATTACTCTATCAAGAGGATGTGATCAAAAACCTATCTTTTGATGAGGAAGTTGCAAAAAAAAATTACATGGAAGAAAATTTCTGCAATTGAGGAAAAGATGTTAAAAGAAAATCCTTTCTATGGTAGTCCTTACTCTAAGGTATAGGACAAATTTCTGCAAGAAAAATTGATGCTTGGAGATTTTGAAAATAAAAGTTTCTTTAAAAAGGTTAACCAAGCTGAAATAAGGGCCAAGGTGGCCAAACAAAATCTTGATGCACAAATAAGGATCTAGCCAGCCCAATCTTCTAATCAAGGCATTAAAGTGCAAGCTAGGGACACAAGAAAATAGCTTGCAACCACCCCATTGGTGAATTATTTTGAAATAGTGCAAGGAGGTAAAGGATATTTATTTGAGGGATCTACAAAATACATCCCAGTAGAGGAGGAAAAGGATCAAAGATTCCCATCTTTTGTTAAAGAAGATGCTTTGAATATTGATGCTCCTCCCAATAGAATTGTAAAATGGAGTATAATGAAGCTGAGGATGACGATGTCAGGATAAAGGCTTGTGACAATTTCATGTGTGATGATGATTTTGTTCAATGAAAATAATTTAGAGATTTTGTTATCCATGTGAAAGGTTCTAATATAAAAAAGAGAATAGAAGAGGCAAAAGGAAAGGTTGACCCTTCTTTGCAAGATGAAGTTGAGAAGGAGGAGAAAGGAAAAATAATGTAGGAAATTGTTGCTATGTCACCACAGGATGCAAGAGCCCTAGTCAAAGGAAGTGGGATTCTACTATTTCCTCAATGGTAGCTGTCATCAACCATTGCATTGGATGTAATCAAGAAAGATCCAGATGCCTCCATCTTTGAGGAGATTTTTTATAACAATTTTTTGGCTCAAGATTTAGCCCTAAGTTACATACACTTTCTATTTGGTCTATGGCACCAAATACTAGGAAGCCTAAATTGATAAAGTTTTTGGAGAAAGAGATTGGATTTGTGGTTGTTAAAAGGGCTACTAAAATGACAGCTACTGCATCTACATAGTTGAAAATGCATGCTGCCATGTTGAGTGTAGACACGACTCAGATCACAAAATCTAATTATAAAAAATTGTTAGATAAGTACAATAAACTAACAGATGAGCACAACAAGGTACTTACCACTGCTACCAGTGTATCTATAGGGTTTCCCTTTCCAATGAGTTCTGCTTCATATTTTTCATCACAAGACAATGAAACTTTGGAACTAAGAATTCAAAGTCTAAAACATGAAGTGAAGATTGAGAAAGAAAACACAAAGAGATCTAAAGAGGAGACAATCAGGGTAGCTAATGAAATTTTTGATGATTTTTTGAAGCATAGAGTGACAAAGTTGGTGAATAAAGTTGACACTATGTGGGATGTTTACAAGAACATCTATGAGGCCAATATAAAATATTTGTAGGTTTAAAAATCATTTCAAATTGAGTGGAATAAGTGGAGTGATAGGGTGGGAACATTGAAAGAAATGATTCCTTAGATGTAGGAAGACCCTGAAGCTCCCCCCAACATTCCTAATTTATTAAAGGCCATTGATTTAGTAAATGAAATCACAAATTGTCATGGAAAGCTGGGAATGCAACTCCAAAACAAATTGAAAATGGAAGGGCATGTTATGCCCAAGATATTGAATGATAAGGATGAATTAAAGGATTTTTCCAAATGGAAGGAAGAGTTGGGATATCTACTTCCTCATTCTAAGGTGATGTTGAGTGTTGCTTATTATTATATGTTGAATCCTAACATAGATAATATGAAAGGAATAGAGATGAGGATGGAAATATTTTTCAAAGAGGATAGGGTGCTAATTGATGCAAGTTACAACCAGCTAACACAAAAGTATAATTTTTTTTGGATATGCAATGGCTAGCTGAGGAGGATTACAACACATGGCTTAAAAAAATTATAGATTAAGCCTATGTTGAAGTATTGTAAAATGTTGTATCCTCTCAGTAATGAAAATTGATGATAAGTGTGGTAATGTGGATTGGGAAATACAATTTTGGGTCTTAAGTCTACAAATATGGTGAATAATATAATGCATAGCCTAGAAACAATATAGATTAGGCTTTTACTAAAGTATGTATAAAATATTATTTTCTCCCTAGTTTAATTTTGGTGACAAGTATGCAAACGTGGAAGGTCTTTTGTCTCTTATACTTTTCTACACTTTATGTTTTTCTCTCTTTCTTTTTTTTTTTTTAAAAGGTGCAATGCACCCATAATATTAAGGGTAAACGCTTTTTTGACCGGATCTATGAACCAGATACAACAAACCACAAGAAACAACCAAACCCACGAGCACAAAGGCCCAGCGAAGGCACAATGCCTGCGAGCACTTTGGCCCAACGAAGGTTTGAACCCTGGTGGCCGTTACCACAACCAAGTGACTTGACCACCAAACCACGCCCTTATCGGCATGTTTTTCTCTCTTTCATTTTTGGTGTATGTGGATACAATTTTGGAGCATGTGGATATTGCTACATCAGCCTAAAGATTCCTTTTGGAAGGCAGAATATGCTCTCCATCGACAAATGAAAATGGTTTTTGTCTCATGTAACATTTCCCTCCATTTGGAAATGCAAATATAACTGAAAAGGGAATGCATTTTGTATCAATCCAATTGAGAAGGGACATATGTACTTTTTGGCTTGAATCTTATTTTGCTCCTTCATTTCTATAGGAAGGAATTCAAGGCCAAAAGTATGGGTTTGTTGTTTTGTATTGATCACAAAGAATTTTGTAAAGGGAATACAAATAACATTTTAGAGTTTTGTCTTAGGTTTTGAGTCAATCAATTTGCATATGTAATTTTGATAACAATACTAGCAATTGAATACAAAATGGTTCAAATTCAAAACCATTTCTCTCCTATATACTTGTTTCATGAATTATGAATAATATGATCAAGGATTATCTTATTTGTCTTTATTGATTTCCAATGGATGTGTAGTTTTGTTCTTTTTTTTAATTCAAAGAATTAATAAAAGTGCTTGAATGAGGTTGTAGATTCATGTGAATTGAGTACTAGGATATTAGTAAGAAGTTATGGTTGAGAGTATAATGAATGTGATACTATAATGTAGTATTATCAAAGCTTAATGATGTTGTGTGTTAAATTGTTGTCAAATTGTATAGGTTTTTGTTGATGGGTGTTTTGTACACTTTCTCAACATAGGTAGTACACATGTGCACTACCTCTCTTGAAAGGAAATCTCTAGCAGCAAGTTGCTGAAAATATCCCCAAGGTCTCTCAGGTGTCAGGTCATGACTTGCATGGAACTCCTTAATTGATGTTTGATGTGATTTTTCTGGTAATCATAGGGAAGACTTATGTAGTTGGATACAAGGTGGATCTTAAAATTTGAAGTTTTTGAGATGGGATTCAAGGTGCATTTTGTTGTAGGTTCAGAAAGTAGTCTAAAACTTCAATGTTTTCTTTAGGTTTTGGCTTTACAATGTGCAGTGAACCTTAGCACAGGTTGTTTCTTAAAAAAAAAGGGAAAATGAGCAGGGAAGAGGGAAGGTTCCTGGATCTGGAACTAACTACGAACAGTAATCATGGAGTTCCTACCATGGACAACTTCCTTCAAACATAATTCCACTTAACTAGAAAATTCACAGTCTCATAAAATTTGTGCTATCTTTTAAGGCCTGAGATTATTTCATCATTCATTCACCATGTACAAGCATTGAAAAAGATAAAAGTGTGGAGAAACTTTGAATTCAAGCCCAAACTAACTTTACACAGCCATTTACTAACAACAAACAACAAAAAGTGTGGACTAGGAAGGCATCTACACAACAAAAAATTTCATAACTACATAACAACATAACCAAATCTATCTAAGCAGTTTAAATCTAACTTAAAACAACAATGTAAATCTAAATACATCTAACAATGGAGATTGAATCATGAAACATGTGAAGAACTTAGAAAATGCACCAAGTCAATGTATTTTCATTATAAATTTTTGTCTTTACAACAACTCAACTCTCTTTTGACAATGAAAGGAGACCACTATTTATAGTGCCTAAAAAGTAGAATGAATGGCCAAGATTCACTACAAACTAGGGTTCTACCTACCCCCCCAATATATATTACAATTTAAAATACAATTTTGTCCATATCCCTATTTTGTCATCTAGTGACAACACTGTAGCATTTTTTCTTTTGTTAATCTCTCTTTTTGCTATAGCTATTCCTTCAAAATCTCTTCATTGACAATAGGGTTGCCTTCTCACCTCTTCAAAGTTGTATACTCCATGAATTTCAAGATTACCAGTTGGAGCTTGTCGACTTCTATGATCTCAGACTATAGTACCTAATAACTCCATTCCTTAGAGTTGTCCTCAAGCCTCTTCCAGTCTTCATCATACTTGGAAGCGTGGTCTCTGAATAGTTCGGACTGGGCAAAGGCACGAGCAACAAAACTCATGAAATATGTGGTTATCTCCATTTCCATCCCTTCATCTTTTTTTGGAAATGGGGCTTTATTCTCTCTGGATCAATTTTCACCATGGGCATGTCATATCCCATCATTAGCCTCAAATATCAGGCGCAATCTACCCTAACCTCTTTGACCCATTCAATATCTGGATCCACTTTATCAATTACCTGCTCAACCTTTCTTTCTGGTTATCAGAGTCCCGCTTCCACGCATCCACTAGCCAATAGTCATCCCTTTTTAACGCGAGCTCTTTTTACCATTTCATGCTTGGCAGCTGGAGGATAGCCTCACTCTTTGGATAGGTGGACTCATAACTTGTTGGAATGTCAGAGTAGAGCCTCTTTTTGTTCTTGAGGGACTGCTGTAAATCCAAGAAATTGTTGGCTATTCAAACAACCCAACTAATACCCATGTTTTCGACATATATAACCTATTGGAACCAGCTCTTTGTAGTTTTTTCCAAGTTCTTACTCTTTTCCAATTTGTCGATTTGTTCCTTAGAAAGCAACTGGTGTGGAGTCACAGATGTGGTAGGCATGTCTTCAACTGAAGACCATTGTTGGATGTAATCTGTCAAGGCAGCTACTTGTGCTTTAATTTCATCCTTTGAGACTTTATCTTGTTGTATTAGGTGCACCACTATATCCACTGACTCCTCGAGAAGCTCCACCTTTTGTTCTCTAGTAGTAGTTCCCAAGTTAATGGTGGAGACATTATAGCTTACTCCCTCATGGCCTACCACTGATGTTTCCACTTGCAAAGTTCGAGACCCAGAAGCATCCATCATCACCTTGGACCTCACCTTGCACTTGGGCCAAGATAACCTCTAGCCTTGCTCTTGGATCCTTCAGGGTAGGAGTCTTCTTTTCAAGCTGCCTCTCCAGCCATTTGGGTATAGTAGATTTTCCCTTAGGTGATTCTCGATCACCCTCACCTTCCCTTGTTTGGATTTCCATTTGTTCACCTATGGGAGCCCTTTCCTCCATTTTAGTTTTGTCTCCTTCCTCATCGGAGTCTTGGATGAACATGTGGTGCTTGATGAGAGGCTTAGTAGGCAATCACTCATGTGGGATTTCTTCTATCTCAATTCCTTTTCCCTTCCCTTCCTCAGTTTGTTCGTCCTTGTGTACATGCTCCTCTAGCTTGTCTTCCACATTTCCTTCTTCTCTATGAGGAGATGACACATCCTCCTATTTTTCCCTTGTAGGAAGCTCCACATTTTCTATTGCCCTATCACCTTCTTGCTCCTTCTTCTCTAGGCGGTGGCCTCTCTGCCTCTTCTTCATCATGCTTCAATTTTCTGGCCATTTCCTCTTTGAGATCATCATCAAAGGTTTGTACTATAGTTCTACCACTTGTACCCTCCTGTTTGTCTCCACTTTTAGAAGATCCTATTCCTTCTTCTTCATGGACCACCCTGTTAATTTTCTGGTTTTTATACTTTGGGTGTTCATGGTACTCATCAACTTCCTCCTCCATTGCCTTCAAGGCTTCTTTCTCTCGCTTCTCCCATTCTTCAAAAATTAACATTGTGGCTTCCATTGTCGACAGTCTAATTGAAGGTTGTGAAGGCGTAGCATTGGTGAGGACCCATGCTATGGTATCTTGGATGGTGAGATCTAGAAAGATCTAAGAAATCTCAGAGGGGACATTCTGCATGTATCACAAGAAAGCCTCCAATAATGCTGGTGAGGGCATTGGTGTTGTCACTATTGTTAATGGGAGTGATGTAGTAGGTGACATGGTGGCGAAGGAAAGCAAAGAAGTTGGAGTAGAGGAGGAGTCAACCATTATTATGGGCCCAGCTAGGGGAGAGGAGGTGAGATGGACTGAGATGCCCATTGCAGGTGGGGATGTAGCAACCATGGCATGGGAAATAGGGGGAAGGGTGGTAGAGATAGGGAGAGCTGGAGGAGGTCTTGGCTGATCTGTCTTCCCTTCCTCACCTGCTTGAAGGGGATCTTCCTGAATTGGTGGCTGCCCCGTGATGCTCCCTGTCCATTTAGGCCTCTTAGAGGGTGAGCCTCCCGAGTCTTTCCATGAATAAACTTTGGGGTTTGGAGACTGTTCCACTTTAATCCCTTTCCTCTTCTTTGATCTTGTGATTTGAGGAGATTTGGATGTCCCACCCATTGAAGTTGTAGCGGTGACATCTTTTATGGCACGAGGCTCACTCTTGAGCCCTTCATAGGTCAGGACAACCCCTTGTTTCTTTAATTAGGTTACTTGTCCATTAATCCATTGTTTAGTATGAGCCATGATTGGTTTAGTTACGATGTCGATGTCATCGACTTCTTGTTCATCCAAGTCTATCATTAGCAATGACAAATTAGTGACTGCAGTGTATCTGGGGTCCATGATGGTGCTCTCATCCTCCTCAACCTGATCTAGTATGGGAAACAATTGCACCATTCTTACAAAGTATGTGGTCATTTGCATGTAATGCTTTGCATGCACCTCCTTGTCATCCTAGAAATCCACCCATAAATCTTCAATGTGATGTAGGTGAGCATACCCTGGTCCCAATGCCTACATGGATCCATCCATGGGGGAGTAGTGTGTAGGCAGAAATGGTACTCTACCAATTCCTTTTAGAATTCCCAGCATACTGGGAAGTTTGCAATTTATACATCCCTTGACCAAAGGCTAAGGGATAAGGGATCCCTACCAGGTGTTTACCACCAAGGACTAAATGTATATGTTGCAGCTGCTAGGAAAGTTCTAACAATATGATCCAGTCATTGGGGTACCGGGGTAGCTTATTCGGCCTTTAAATGAAACCCTAGGCACAAATATATGTGAATTTGGGGAATTGTATGAATAGGAAGGCATATTGTTTCAAAAATTCTCATGCGCTATGTGAGATCCTTCTCTCAAAATCTCTCCTTAGCAACCTGATGATGTGGTTGATGAAGGTGTCATTCACCATGCAATACTCCTTTTTGAAGTTTTTGAATTGTAGCTGGCGATATTGGTCATAGGCCTTCAATCTTTGGCCTAACTCCTCATTGGGTGCCACAAATAATCTATTGTATTGTCTCATCTCAACCAGTGAGCAGACCATATAGGAGGTCATGTAAAACTTAGAGCTCTTCTTCACATTCATGAACTGCTCATGGAAGCAATCGCTTATGATGCCTCCCTAATAGAATGAGGCTTTTGTGGTGAAATCTTCATCCCCATGGAGGATTTTTTCAACGAAATACACCATCCACTCTTGGAAAATTGCAGCCATAGGGGGGCCCATCACCCTGCTCAACATAGTTACTAGGTCGTGGTAGTCCTTGTAGAAATCACTATGAAAGAGTTCTTGAGGAACCTTCGCAGCACTGCCTCTTTTCTCCTTGAGCTAGTACTGATTTATTAATTTCTTGTAGCACATCAGTTTTTCATCCCAAGTTGTCTTTCCTTCCTCCATGGTGAGAATCTCCATCTCCTCAAAGGTAGGAATGTGAAAATTTCTATTAGTTCCCTCAGCCAACATATCAGTGAGGATGTTCCCATCCCTATAGATGATGGTTCTTGTCTATGGTTGGTAGGCCTGCTAGAAAGCCATGACCAATTCAGGGGCTATGAGAGACAGGGGGAAGCCTACAGATTTTGCAATCCCACTTTGTCTGATTGATCTTTCATTTTTAGTATTCGGGTGGATTCTAACCCTTTGTTTGAATTCATCAATATCGGCGTGGCCGATATTGGTGTTTGTGATCTTTAATAGGCTATTGTTAGGTCCCATTACTTTAGAATATAATATTCAATTTGTCGACCAGGTAGTGTTCAAGGAAATCTACAATAAAAGAAGTCTAGAGTATCTCCCTCAAGTTTCCTAACTTTTAAGAGCAACTTATGATTAATTCTAACTTTAAACTGTCTAACTATAAAACTGCAAAGTAATTTAGTCCTAAGAAAAAAAAAATTATTGAGCTGGAAGTGTAAGAAAACTAATTTAGAAAACATAATAGCTAAATTGAAAAGCACAAAAATGACTAAACTAAGAAGTTGGAAAATTATAAAAGCAGAAAAACTTATAGCAACCCATAAAATATTTTCTTCACAATAAAGATTCTAACAGTTAATAACAAAAACTATGGAAGTGAAAAGATAACAATTACTCCAAAACTAAAATTTAATAATAGTAAGCTTAATGGCTCTCTACATAACAACATTATAAGAAAAGATAACACTTATCTACTCTCATCGAGTGGCTAGCTCATGGGTTAACACATTCATTCTCAGCTCACATTCATAGCTATTTTAGAAACACTTCTATCAATCATAGTTATCATCCATGACTCATAACTCAAAATTTTAGATAACAATATCTTTATTCATAACCCTCAGAAACATTTTGATAGTATAACATTACTTTTCACTGTCTATCTTACTTCTAGAGATTGTATCTTTTAAAGAGAAACTGTAACTACATGCTATATTTCATATGGTATGGATAACCATTGAAAATAATAGATCTATGGATAACTCATATATCTTTAAACCCATTACATAGTATTTAAGAGGCTCAAGTCAAGCCATAAAGTCTTTAATTCAAAGGATAACAGAAATAACAACTTTAAGAACAACTACATCTTTGGTCCATCACCCTAAAGTTTTGGGTCATATTTCTAGCATATATCTTCAGCTTGTTCTAGAGCACGTTCCATCTGGATGCTTCAATTTGTAACTTTGATTGACCGATTATTATCTACAAAACACTTAAAACATCCCATTAAATTTGTATTGGAAAATTACTTTAAGAAATCAAAAGAAACAAAGTTTGTACAAGTTCTCACTAAAATTAAGCAATTATTTCTCCTAAAATTTAATTAATTTGTAGAGGATAGAGATTTGCATGTATAAACCAGGTCTTTATGGTATTATCATGATGAGGTTATTTTTACCTCATCATTTTCTCCCCTTCCTAGTTCTTGGTAGGTCCTCCTGTCCCCTGATTATAACTCTGCCCTCTACTCGCTTCTTCATATTTTGTGCTAATATCATACAAATCTTTTTTTGTGACATCAAAGTTTACAGGGGAATTGTGGAAACATCCATGAAAAGAAACTCCCCATTTCCATTCATTGAAAATTTTGTCATCCTACTCTGTATTAATATGAAACGCATGGGTTGGATATAGCAGTAAAGGAGGTTTGTACCTCATTCCTATCCATTTTGTTCTGAGATCTCCTAAAATTTTGGCCAATGCATCTGCTCTTCTAAAGGACCATTTGATACTAAGAGGAAAGATCACTTATCTTTTCTTTATATATATAGACAATGGAGTGTATCTCTCTTCACATGCATGCCAAGCCCTACCAACCAATTTTTTCCCCTGTTCTATGAAATGATTATAACAAACTCAAAGGCTATCATCATACCTTCCCTTCATTTTCTCATCCAGCAAAAGAGCTACAAATGTCATTTTAAAAGTTGTTGGTCTACTATTTGGAGATCTCATTTGAAGTCCTATACTTTTCTCTGCTTGAACATATTCTTTATTACGTTCTTGCCAATGGATTTGATTCCGCATAGTAGACAATAGAGATCTTAATTCCACTTCCCCCACAAAGAGATTAACAAAGAAATCAGTATGCTTTTCTAACAAAAGATCATGGGTAAAGAATTCATAGAGCATATCTTGCTCTTTAGGCTTTAAGTTTGCAACATTTTTAACAAATTCTTTATCATTAGGTTCATAAGGCTAGTCATTGTAAATTCTAAGCAATTTCCATCTAAAACATTGTTCATTCAAAAACATTGAATACAATTTGGATGGTCTTCTACAAGATAAAATAAATTCAACTATTTGACATGCATCTTATTTCCCCTTATAAGCTTTATGAAATGCTTCTCTTAATAACACCATTTTCATTTTCAGTCTGTTATTCTCAACTTGTGTATTCCTTAGGAAATAGAACTGTTCCATCCATTTCATTAATAATGGAGGAATCTGAATTTGGAACATTCATTTACCATTGGCTTGGTTTGAACTTCTCTAGATTCCATCTTTGGTTTACTTGTGCTTTCCTGCAAGTCCTGCTCTAATTCTACAATCTTACTAAGAGAAACATTTAATTCTTTTTTCTATCTTTTATTTTCCTCTTCAAAGGCTGAAAACATGAGCATAAAATTTCCTTTTAAATTTTGAATTTCTTTATTTAATCCATCCCTGTGTATCCTATTTTCCTTATCACAATTTTGAATTTGTATTTTCAGTTCACTAATAGATGTATCTTTTCCCTGCATTTCCAACTTTAAATCCTGAATTTCTTGATCCCTTTTATTTATTACATTCTTATACACCATTATTTCATCTTGTCATAATTCCATCTTTTCTTTATTTTCATGTAGCTGAATTCTTAACTCTTCTATCTCTAATTTCAATTTTTCCAATTCTACGTTAATATTTTCAGTTTCAACAATTTCAACAGCTTTATTAATAACTGGAGACAAATTTCCTAACATATTGTCATCAACCTCCATAGAAAGTGGAGATTGTCCCCTTTCTATTTCCTTTTTTTCTTGTTCTACAACTTCTTCTTCAGACACCAAGTGAAAATGTACTTCTTCAACAGACATTTCTTTTTCTAAGGATTGATGAATTGACTCCTCAGTTTCCAAGTTTTTCTTTTTCTTTTTAGATTTTGACCTATTCTCTTTACTCTGTGCTGGGGTTTCTGCTAATCCAGAGGATAATATTTTACTCTGCCTTAAAGGAGGAGTATCTTGATAATTTAAAATAATTGGATCATTTAGAAGAATAGTTCTTATTTTCGTCTTCTTAACAGGGTGAATATCCACATTTGGATTCACCATCTCTACATCTTCTATTTGGGAAAGAGTTTAAAACTCATCATTTCTAAATTTTGGCACTTCCTCACCAACTATGGTAGGAATTTGGGGTTTAGGAGCCTTAAGGTCTTCGGGGGAAGTTGCTTCAGAAGGTGAAGCAACTTGTTTTGAAGATTCTCCCAATTCGAACTTCCTTCTTGATGTAGGAATATCAAACTTCCCCAAAAAAAATTCCCATTTGCTTTTAGGTTTCTTATAGAAATGATATTTACAAATCAATTGAATTAACCCATGATGTTTTAATGGCCCTAAACCAGTTTTGTATCTCTCTATTGAAGAATTAATAGAATCATTCAAGAAATGAGGCAAATTAACCCTTAGAGCAAGTTTTTCCTTCTTGTGCTGCAAATGTGTTAACATGCGGAATGCTGGTCCTACCACAATAGTGAGTTGACCTTCACAAGTAAAATATCTAATAATCCATGCAACAATAGTACCCCAGGGTTCTAAGATAGAAGCTCGCTGAAACCCCTTATTTTTTCCCCTAGTATTGACAACTATCATGGGTTGAGGATCTCCCTATCTAAGAAACAATTATGATAATTTATGATATGTGGTTTGTGTTGTTTTAGATATTTTAATGCCAGAATCTTCTAACCCTAAAATAGAAGAGATAATTTTTGAACTCACCTTGAAACACTTCCCATGCAGAATCACCTAACCATTAGATTAATTTTCCACAAATGCATTCACTAGCTTTTCATTATACCCTTCAAAATTCCAGACAAAATCCAACCAGCCCACTTCTTCAAATAGCTAAGAGATGTTACTTAACCCCAACAATTTTTCTATAGAAGTTGGTTCAAATTTGTTCTTTGTACCACCCATTTTTTTCTTCTTGCTTACCACCCTACTGAAAAATTCAATAATTCCAAAGAATTGTGCACTGATATTTTTAAAAATATGATCGGACTGTAATCATTCACTCTACTCTTGCTCATAGCTTTTTGTGTAATAATTTCAATTTGTATGAAGGGCTGCGAAAAGAGTAGCGTACTTAACAATTAATCACCAAGTAGCTCAATTTACTAAATTGGGAAAGGAAACTCTTGTCAATCAACCATATTTTATTTGAAAATAACTACTTATTTAAAGAAAAAATTTGTACTTACTTCCATTCCATGATCACTTGAAGATATTATACCTCTACCGATTTGATAGGATGATGCAAGGGTATTGGCTGAGGTGATGGTATAATTATTATGACATGAATGAGGAAGCTCATGGATGGAAAAGTCATTAATGAAGATAGGCTGTTATGCTGGATTTTATTTATAATGGAAAAAGAAGGCGCATGTACAAATGTATGATAATCAAAGCATCAAGAAAGATTTGAAATTTTTTCTAGAAAGGAGTTGGCGAAATGAAAAATAAATAAGTTTCAGAGAACGCGTAAAGCATGCATTCAGACAAAGAAAGTGTTTAAAGTTTTGGAGCATGTGTAAGGCATGCATTAGGAGCTTGGAAAATGGATAAGTTTTGGAGCATCACTGAAAGATGTAGCTGAAATGGTAACCAAATGAAAGTTCTAGAGCATCATCGAAAGATACAGTCGGAGCAACAACTAAATGAAAGTTTTGGAGCATCATCAAAAGATGTAGCCGGAACAGCAACCAGATGAAATTTCTAAAGCATCATTGAAAGATGCAGCTGGAGAAGCAACCAGATGAAAGTTTTGGAGCATCGTCGAAAGATGCATCTAGAGTAGCAACTAGATGAAAGTTCCAGAGCATCATCAAAAGATGCAACCAGAGCAGCAACTGGAGAGAAGAAAATAATGAATGCCACTTAACTCAAACTGTAGGAGTTATATCATTCCACAAGAACATCCTTCCAACATGGTAGGATGAAGAGCGGGTTTCGGAGCATCGGGCATTTAGACCGTCAAGTTCTAGAGCACTGGCCAATTGAATGATCAAGTTCCAGAGCATCTTGGAATGGTGCTCCAAAAGTTGTTATTCCTTTATGAGAGGTCTTGCAAAATGAAAAAATGTGTTAATCTGAAAGTTTATGAAAAATTCTTTGAAAATAAATTGGGTACGCATGTCTTTTTATTACAAATTTTCATCAATTTTCAATTTTTTTTATTTTTTCAAAAAAAATTTAAACATTAAATCAAATAGACTCTGCCTTGGTAGAGTCAATGCATTGGATCTCTCCTTTCATTTCTACCAGCTTTGTAAATTCTTTTTTATTAACTGGTTTATGGTAAATACATAGGCGATGACCATTAACTAAGAGAGTTCATAAATCACCATTAATAGGTTTTAACTGAACTGTGCCCTTTGAGAAAACTTCAGAGATTTCATATGGACCAAGCCAATGAGTTATGAGTTTTCCTTTATGGTCTTTATATCTTGAATCAAATAGTAAGGCCCAGTCACCATTATGAATTTCTCTCTCTTTAATATATTTGTCATGCCAAACTTTCTGTTGATGTTGAACTAGTTCTATTTGATGAAAAACATCCAAATAGAGCTCATCCAACTCATTTAACTGTAAAACTTGTTCTATTTGAGCTCATTTCAAATCTAGACCCAATTCCATAGTTGTTTGTAGGGTTTTAAGTTCAAATTCAATGGGAAGAAGAGGTTTCTTTCCAAAAACAACCTCATAGGGACTGGATCTAGTTGTAGATTTCCATGTTGAATTGTACGCCCAAATGACTTCAAGCAATTTCCTGGCCCAATCTCTTCTTCTTGAAGAGACAGTTTTTGTCAGTATGTTTTCTAACTCCCTATTAGTCACCTCTACTTGACCATTTGCTTCAGGTTGATAAGGGGATGACTTCTTATGGCTCACTTGAAAATGGTCTGTAAATGCTAGGAGAATGTTGGACATAAATTGGGGTCCCTGATCTATAACAATAGTTCGGGGGCTCCAAATCGAAGAAAATTTTTTTTATAGAGAAAATCAAAAACTTGCTCTTCTCTAGCAACTTATAAAGCTTGAACTTCCACCCATTTCGTCAAATAATCAGTACAAACTAATATATATTCTTTCCCTTGAGAGGAAGGATCTATGGGGCCGATAAAATCTAACCCCCATTTTTTGAATGGTTCCAAAGTTACCTGAGGCTGCAAAGGAATTTCTGTAGAAGCAGTTGGTCTTCCTACTCTTTGACATTCATCAAAATGTCAAACATAATTTTTAATATCTTTATGCATTGAAGGCCAATAATATCCAACACCTAAAATTTTATGAGTTCTTTTTGCAAAATAATGACCCCTTAAAGGATCATCGTGACAAGACCTAAGAATACTCTAAGTTTCATCAGCCCTAACACATCTTCTCAAAACCATATCAGGTCTAGAACGAAATAAAATACCATTAATCCATTTAAATGGTGCACACTCTCAAATAAGTCTCTTCCTTTGTTTTGATGTAAATTTAGGAGGTACTTCAGAAGTAGCTAAATACTTGGAAATATAAGCAAACCAAGGAACCTTTATAGAGATAGCAAACAAATTTTCATTTAGGAACTCATCTTGTACAGGTGCTCGATCACCCTCTTCTTGTTTGATTCGAGATAAAAAGTATGCCACTTCATTAAATTTCCCTGGCTTGTTAAGTATTGTCATGTTGAACTCTTGAAGAAGTAGTAACCATCTCATTATCCAGCCATTAACTATAGTTTTAGTCATTAAATATTTTATAGCTGACTGATCTGTATAAACTGCAACTTTATATCCTATAATATAATGACAGAACTTTTTGATGGCATGAACCACAGCTAAGAATTCTTTTTCTATCATCGTGTATTTTCTCTCAGTAGATGTTAGGTTTTTACTAATAAAATATATGGCATACTTACCCCCATCCTCATCTTCTTGCCCTAATACTACACCAATTGCATCATCTGAAGCATCAACATAAATGTGAAAGGGAAGACTCCAATTTGGTCCACATAGTATAGGAGCAGAGACAAGCTTTTCTTTTATCATTTCAAATGATTGTTGACACTCAAAAATCCAATTAAACTCCACATCTTTTTGGAAGAGAGAAAACATAGGAGCTACTATCTTACTGAAGCTTTCTATGAACCTTCTATGATATCTAGCATGTCCAAGAAAAAATTGAAGATCAGTTTGTGTTTGAGGTACAGTCAATTGTTGTATGACTTCAATTTTTTTAGGATCAACTTTTATTCCTTCTGAGGAAATGTGATGGCCTAAGACTATTCCTTGTTCCACCATTATTAAACACTTTTTGTGGCTAAGGGATAGTTGTTTTTCCTCACAAACCTCCAAAACCCTATCTGGTTTTTGAAGAGATTTATCATAGGTTGACCCATATACTGTGAAATCATCCATATAAACCTCTACACAATCATTGACAAGTGCTGCAAATATAGCCAAAATGGCCCTCTAAAAAGTCGTTGGAGCATTACAAAGTCCAAAAGGAAGAACTTAGTATGCATATGTACCCCAAGGACAAGTAAACGTTGTCTTATCTTGGTCTTCTAGTGCTACCTAAATTTGGTTGTAACCACTAAATCCATCTAAGAAAGAAAAATATTTCCTCCCAGCCAAATTATCCAAAACTCGGTCAACGAATGGTAAGGGAAAATAATCTCTAAAGTTGGCTTTATTGAGTTCTCTATAATCCACACAAATTCTCCACTTGACATTTTTCTTTGGTAAAACTACCATAGGTGACACCCACTTACTATTTGTGATAGGATAAATAAATCCTACACATGGGAGTTTCTCAATCTCTATTTTGACAAGATCCTTTAATGCAGGGTTGAGTCTCCTCTGTGGTTGATGAACAGGTCTTATATTAGGATCAGTATAAATGTGATGAGTACAAACACTCGGGTGGATCCCCCTCATGTTTGTATAGTCCCAAGCAAAAGCTTTAGACCTTTTTACCAGGACATTAAATAATTTATCCTCTTGTATTTTTGTCAACCAACTATTAGCATTCATAGTTTTTCTTGGTAACAACATAATTGTTTTTGTTCCTGGATAGGCCAAAGTGACAGTATGTATTGGTCATAAAAAAGTGTTGAGAGGACAAATATGAGGTATAAGTTGATGAAATCTTGTAATATCATCAAAGAAATAACTCATTCTAGGAATCATATTAGCCAAGGGACAAGGCATCCCCATGGTAACATAATTTTATTCCATCCCACTTATATCAATCAGTTGTCCCAAAATTTCTAGTACATCCTCTATTACTTCTTCACTCAAACCTATAGCCAAATGTGCAACCTCATTCACTAACTCATCCTCTAATTCTTCTCCATGTTGTTTAATCACTACCATGGCCAAGGAGGCCAGACTATCTTTCCCACTAAATTCTTTTGGTTCATCAACCAAGACTTTATTATATTCGGTAGGTTTAGCATGAGGATATAAAAATAAACGTTTACTATCTGGACCATGTGAAATGGTCATACCTCCTTCTCGATAATCAATTTTAGCAGCGACAGTAGCCAACCATGGGCTTCCCAAAATTATTGGATAACTATCTTTAGGTGTAAGAGATTGGATTATTTGAAAGTCAACTGGATATTCCCATCCATCAACTTTAACAAGAATTTTTTTTATAACACCTTTTGGAATGGCTATAGACTAATTTTCCATCTGCAAGACTATAGTTGTAGGACTTAAATTAGTAAGAATTAATTTCTCCATTACATCCACTGTAATTACATTAATAGCAGCTCCCAATCCACCAATGCATTAGGTATTGCTACCTCATTAATTGTAATAGTAATCAGTGGACTCCCAAGATCATCATATTTTGGAGCAAGTCTTTCCAGAAATAAATTCAGCTAGATAACCATCAATGTGCACAGTGTTTATTTTCTTTGGTTTCCTTCCTGGAGTTCTAATACATAGTTTTTTGATCAACTGATTTAACTCAAGGATTTCCTTTATTTCTTGCAGCAAAGGAACCTCTATTTGCAATTGTTTAACTTCTTGAATTAATGCAATTTCAGAAGCTAATGTCATTTCTGGAGTGTCTTTCAGAATTGTTGATTTTAGACGCTTCAAAAATGGTGCTTGAGTTTTCTCCTTTGAAGGGATATCTTTACTAAACTCATTCAAAGACTAACCTCCCTCCTCTCGAGGTAAATTAATAGCTCCTATTGCTGAAGACTCAGTAATATTCACAGGTAGGGTAGTATCTTTCTCAAAATTTTGAGAAATAGGTTTGCCCACTACTTCCTCAATAGTGGGAAATTGAAGTGTCCTACCAAAACGTAACAAAACATTTCCACAATGAATTGCATTAAGTCATGTGGCATTATCTTGCTTAGTAGTATATACCAATGTACTTTGTCGATTGTTCTTAGGATTGGGAAGTGGTTGTGCTGGAAGTTGAGGTTGATTTAACTACTCAGTCTGAGGAATATTCTGAGGTGGTGGTTAAAAATTATGTTGTTGATTCCTCCTAGGACTAGTATAAAATTGATTTTTTCCTTGATTCCATTGGGAAGCAATGTGTTGTGGGTACCATTGTTGTTGTGACTGGTTTGGCCACTACTAAGTTCCCCATGATTGACTTTACCATTCAGGAGATCCCCAATAAGGAGTTCCCCAAGTAGGCTGTGGATGATAGGGTTGATTCCAAGATGGAGGCCATTGATTACCAGCCCAATTATTCAAGGGTCTCCATGTAGGATTGGAATTCTTCCCATAAGAAAAAATTACCTCCCTAGCATTGATTTAGCATGTTTATTTATTCTTCAACCTAAGTAGTTTTTTTCTTAGTATTCTTAAGATCAATAAGAAGCTCACATTGATTGGTAGGGTGGCTTTGCTCACAAAGTTGACAAACATTAACCTTGTCTAAAGGGAACTCTCATAAAAGATGTTTATTTCGACACCTAGGACAATAGATTGACAAAGTCTAAAGGTTTCATGTCTTTTCCCGTATACCATCTAATGTAGTGTTCAATTGGACAAGTATGTCTGCCTTAAGATTTTCTATTTCTTCTTAGAGTTTACCTATCTCATTTTTCCCTTTGAAAAGATTTTTTTTTGGATTCCTTCATGAATACATGAAAAATTGTGACACAAATCACATATGTCTTCAAGTTTTAATTGAGACACATCTCCTTTTCCCATTAAATCAAGACTTCTTGCATCATCATCGAGTTCTTTAAGAAATATAGTCTTGAGAATCTCAATGGCCATTTCTCCACATCATTTAGATAAGAAAAGAAACCTATCCAAATAGTCCTCTAGGCTCTCATCCTCATTCTTCCAAAGTTTAAATAGCTCTTCCTTATGATCACTCACCCTACAATAACTTTGATATTTATTCAAGAACACAGTCTCCATTTCTTCCCAAGATGTAATACTTCTAGATGGTAGTCCCATAAACCAACACATGGCTGAATCCTTCAAGGTAGAAGGAAACAACTTCATTTTTTTGGTTGTCATTTTTATAGTCATAGGTTTGACAAAGGACCTTAAATTCAAAGAGAAATTTGTCTAGGTCTTCCGAAGATAAACCACGAAAGGTTGGAAGCAAAGCTAGAGAGATGTTTTTCATTGTTGTATCATCATCTGCATCTAGAGCAATAGGATAAGTGAACATTCTAGGTAGTGGAGGATCATTATTATTATGGTTGGCATCATTACAGTTAGATTATGCCCTCTGATCTCCCATAATTTTTAGAGGAATATACTCAAAAATAATTTCATCGACAATAGGTTGCACTACAGGATGATCTTTTGGGAGATAGTGGAAAGCCTCGAGTGGGTTAGGCTCAAGTAATTCATCAGCAGAATGATCTTCTGAGCCTTGGACCTCCCTATGTAGAATTGGGATGTATTTTGGGGGGGTCTTTGGTATAAATTGTCCGTGAGGGCCTCTTTTCCTGACCATGCAAAAAAGGAAGCCACAAATAGTATTTTTGGCTTAAAAGATGTATTCTAGGCATCTTCTATTAACACTTAAGCAAAAGGAGCTAAGGGGTCCCTGACAACGGTGTAAAAAAGTGATAGGCTATTGTTAGGTCCCATTACTTTAGAATATAATATTCAATTTATTGACTGGGTAGTGATCAAGGAAATCTGCAATAGAAGAAGTCTGGAGTATCTCCCTCAGGTTTCCTAACTTTTAAGAGCAACTTAAGATTAATTATAACTTCAAACTATCTAACTATAAAACTACAAAGTAATTTATTCCTAAGAAAATAGAAAATACTTGAGCTAGAAGCATAAGAAAACTAATTTAGAAAACATAATAGCTAAATTGAAAAGCACAAAAATGAATAAACTAAGGAGCTGGAAAATTATAAAAGAAGAAAAACTTATAGCAATCCATAAAGAATTCTCTTAACAATAAAGATTCTAAAAGTTAACGAAAACTACGGAAGTGAAAAGATAACAAATACTCCGAAACTAAAATTTCATAACAGTAAACTTAATGACTCTCTACAGAACAACATTATAATAAAAGAGAACACTTATCTACTCCCGTCGAGTGGCTAGCTCATGTGTTAACACATTCATTCTCAGTTCACATTCACAGCTATTTTAGAAAAACTTCTATCAATCATAGTTATCATCCATGACTCATAACTCAGAATTTTAGATAATAATCTCTTTATTCATAACCCTTAGAAATATTTTGACAGTATAACATTAATTTTCACTGTCTATCTTACTTCTAGAGATCACATCTTTTATAGAGAAACTATAACTACATGCTATATTTTAGATGGTATGGATAACCACTTAAAATATCTAAACAAATCTATAGATAAATCATATATCTTTAAACCCATTACATAGTATTTAAGAGGCTCAACTCAAGCCATAAGGTCTTTAATTCAAAGGATAACAGAAATAACAACTTTAAGAACAACTACATCTTTGGTCCATCACCCTAAAGTTCTGGAGCACGTGCTAGCTAGATGCTTCAATATGTAACTTTGATTGACTGGTTATTATCTACAAAACACTTAAAACAACCCATTAAATTTGTATTGGAAAATTACTTTAAGAAATAAAAAGAAACAAATTTTATACAAGTTCTCACTAAAATTAAGCAATTATTTCTCCTAAAATTTAATTAATTGGCAGAGGATAGAAATTTGCATGTATAAACTAGGTCTTTATGGTATTAACAAGATGAGGTTAGTTTTATCTCATCAATCTCCTTCCAGTCAGTGATGAAATTTGCATGTAGAGGCTCACCCTGGAACTAGTATTTCATTTGATCTTTTTCCTCTCTTCCATGAGGAGTCTTGCCTACTTTCTTTCCTTTTTCTTTTTCTATAGCCACCCCCGAGGGTCCTGGACCTGATTCCATATATCTTACAAACATAGATGTAATGAGTATAACCAATTATGAAATCATTAATATTAGTCAAAAATCCCATGGACAAAATCCAATTAGACATCATATGATTAATGAGATTAATTCTTTACTTTCAGATGTCGTTAGTCACTTTC
The DNA here is from genome assembly GCA_007258455.2 of Sequoia sempervirens. Lineage (NCBI taxonomy): Eukaryota > Viridiplantae > Streptophyta > Pinopsida > Cupressales > Cupressaceae > Sequoia > Sequoia sempervirens. Next base: position 350,578,007 of record VDFB02270651.1, on the reverse strand, counting down.
TAAAGGGATTTTGGACAATCCGAGCCCAAGGGGTCGGGCTTCCTTGGAAGGAATGTTGTTTTGAAAGGGAGAATAGGGTGGGGCAATCCAGGTGATTTCTCCCATCTTCATGCTTTGATGGTTTGAAAGGCTCATATCGAAGAGGGTCAAATTTGAGCATGTGGGTTGAGGTTTGTTTTCAAATTTGAGGTCATCTTGATCAATTTGGGAGCTCCTGGAGGTTTAGGGCCGGAAAGTTGTCTGGATTTCATTGTTTGAAATGGCCAAGAAGAAATGAAGTTTTGAGGTTAAAACTCCAAGGTCTAGGACCCGAAAGGCCAAAAGATGGCCAATGGTTCTCTTTGTAATTTAAGGTGCATGGGCTCAAAGGAGCAGAAGGTCGTCAGGGTTTCATAGTTTGGAATGACAATTATGGTGCAGAAACCCGATGGGAGCGACCTGATGGACCAGACCCAACATAACATTTGGCCACTAGGTTGGTGAGTTCAAATTCATGGACAGTGGTGGGAGGTCTGGGGATGGGGCCTAGAAAGACATGGCCTTGCAGCCGCTTCGAAGTTTATATTGGAAATCGACAGCAAAGGAGATCTCAGGGTCTAGAGGGTAGAGCGCCTTCGAGGTTTCGTCATTGGAAATGGTGAAGATGAAACAAAAATCTAGGGATGGAAGTTCGGTGGGTTGGACCCGATGTGGACGAGAGTAGCTGAAAAATTTTATAACTTAAGCAAACGGAAAAGAAGGGGTCGGGTCCTAGGGTTCAAGAAGGCGAAAGCCTTCCGCTTTTTTGAAATGATGAACACCCAGGGGAAACCTGGTGAGGTGGGCCCGCTAGGCCCCAAGGCCACTGGCAGAAGAAAAATACTAAGGAGAGTCCACGAGGCAGTAGGACTTAGCCAAAATGGGGGGGTGAAACATAGTCAACCCAAGATGAGACTTTGGAAAAACATTGACGACTTAGGACACCAAAATGGGGCATGCAAAATGAGGCGGTGACAAAATGACCTGGCAAGGTGAAAGAAAAGAGGGTCCCCATTCCGAATGGGGTGTGTGTGCCGAGGGAACAATAGTTTTGAGATTTACTTCATTCCTAGGTTAAGGCCCTAGTCTAAGTGAGTGTTCATGATACATTTTTTTGATCAATGTAACAACAAATCAACTTTATAAACAAACCTTTAAATGGATTATGATTGTTGTTATTTTATGTTGAATGTTTCTTCATTCAACATATCTTTCTCTCCATTATTGTATTCACTATATTTTGACTCAAAATAATCAATGGTTATTTATAAGTTGTCATATCACATCATTTGTTTATGTTATCGATGTTGGAATATTAGCTTCTATTCAATGAATGGATTAATATTCCTTTCAGTTATTTATCAAATATTATGTGAATGGAAATGCAATAGGAATTTATAAGTAGTCTGATAAGTGTTCTTTAAAAATGATGCATAATCATATATAAAATTCAATACCATGGAATACAATATACAATATAAAATATCACAATTTCACATAATAAAATATAAAATATCATCAACTATAGTTTGGAATATGATTAATGAAGTGCAATATAAATTAAATTATCATGAAGTGCAATGATTCATAATTTCATGGAATATAATATAAAATATCATCAACTATAGTTTGGAAAATGATCCATGAAGTGGAGTATAAATACTTAAAAGATGCTAATTCGTTTCCACTTCCCAAATGGAGTTAGTTTCCTAGAACCGATGTTCAAATCTAGATAAAGTAAAAGAGTTGTCTTGATTCATATTCTTCGTCTTACATCTCAAATCCAACATTCATTGTCTCACTATCATTTGTCCCACTACCACTACCACTGCCACCAATACCAACATTTGGAATTGGAGTGTTGCACAACCCTCCTCTTTCCCATATGGACCTCCAGATTGTGAGTGCCCTTTTAAAAGGAATTTTTTTGACATTATACATAGTTCCTTTCATCCTCGAGAAATTTTCCAAATTCTTGTCTAGTTTGTTTCTTAACTTTGATTTCAAAAATGCCAATGAACTGAAAACTCTCTCATCCTCCACCGAACCCAATATCATTGTTTGAAATAAATCAACAAGTTTGAAATATTCTAATACCGAACCACGCAATATTTCACTCTAACCTAAGTTTTTCCAAACCTTTGTTATTGATCCTAGTTCAAAGGACTTCTGTATTCCCATGGAATAAAACCAATCCATCATACTTCTTTCAAAATTATTACATTGTTGTCTAAGCTTATTTGCATTTATAATTCCTTCTATTATCTACTCATTGTATGTTACACTTTTCAAAAAGTGTTCGATAGAGATATTTACTTTATCATGAAAATATTTTGGGCTATCTCAGTTTACCCAAAATTGAGGATTCATAATACTCATGGCTTCAAGTATTTCATGTCAAGGGAATCTATCATAAATCTCTGAGGAAAGACATTTTAAAATTTCCTTTAAATTATCACTAACATATTTAACAATGTCATTAAAATTTCCTTTCTAATAGGTACTTCTCTGATAGAGTGTCAGGTTTCCATACAATGGTACATTGGTATCTCAAATACAAATAAATAGATACATAAGTTCCTGCATGCATTAAACTATAAATAATTATCAGGATTATTTAAATTAGTAATTTTCTGCCAGATGAAATAATTTGGGCTTTAATCTATTAGATCTAGATATAGATGATTGAGGGTTTGATCCATGTATTTCTACATAGTTCTATCTTGGGATTTCTTCACAATATTGTTCATTTCATCTAGCATGGGGAGAAGAATAGCTAAAGTTAAGAGTGTCTCTATATCACTTAACCTATGTAAGAGGTTAGGAGCTATGTCTACTGTGTTGTGATGCCCATACATTAATCCAATCAAGGATTGATATTCTAAAAGAACTCGTTGCACTGGTCCATGAAGGGAGATCCATTTGGTATCAACATCCTTGAGAAGCATGTTTCCTAATGTTATTCCATCAACAAAATTTTGAAATTTCGTAAAACATCTGGGACTTCGACAGAAGTATGTGTAGAGCTCACATACTAGATTTTCAACTTTTGATACTATAGGAAACTTGCTTACAATTTTGAATGCTAAATTCATTCTATGGTGCACAAGTAGTTTTTAACTTTGTGCAAATACCACAGCTAGGACCTTGCATCATTTTATCTCCATCAACTCCTACACACACTAACTTTTTGGAAATTTTCAAGCCATCCATACTTGCAATTTCATTTAAAGATTTCTTGAATAGTTCAAATAGATTTTATGATGTTGAATTGTCCTTCATTTTATGAACACAAAGAAGATGAACTTGGTGGACATGTTTTTTATAGTATACACATAAATATAGACCCAAGAAGTATTATCTACCATAATAACTTCATCTAAAGATAATGCAATGAAGTTTGACTCTTTTACTTTCTCCTTTAAATTTTTCTTTTCCACTATAGCAAGATAGTTTTCCCATTCCCATCCAGTGTTTACTGACCAATGTGAGCTTGGAAAGTGAAGAACACCCATAAAAGATAATAAATTAAAATATTCTAGGTAGTCTATCATAGGACGCAATCTGGACAAAATATGAAAAACAACACTCATCTAAACAATTTTTGATAGATGTGCTCCTTCCATTTCCTTTCCAAATTAAGCCTCAATTGTACCTCGACATACAACAAGGTTCAACATTCTTTGCTTATGCTCTTCATATTCCATGGCATACTTAACATGAAGACATTCTTCCTTTGATTTCCATCATTTGACTGATTGTTCCTTTTCATCTATGATTTGATTTTCATTAACTTTACCAATATGATTTTCTATAGTGTCAAGATTTAGCTACAACTTATTGTCTCTTTTACATTTCCAACTAAAAATCATACACATGCATTATGTTGCAGTTTCATCTTTGTTTTCTTTCTCCACTAGTATAATGAATGGGTACTTTGACAACCAACCAAACTAAAAATTCCTTGTCATTTCCCACTTGCGCCCCACTTTTGATTTTCCTTTTCTTTTCTTGCTACCATCATCATCCAAGTCAATTATCTCATTCTGGCTAACTAGGGTATCGCTTAGAACACCTTCTACATTATTTCCATCCTCATTTGACTCATTTGACTTAATGAAAATATCACCTTGACCTTCCAGTGGTGGTGAGGTATTGTGAATGCCTTCTCCATTAATATTTGGTGGAAGGGTTGATGATTAGATCCATCTTGATATGATGGATCAGAAGCATTGTCAATTCCAAAGTAAGAATGTATGGTAACTCTACGTTTTAGGAATTTTGATGGCCTCCCAGTCCCTTCACCACCCTAAGGAGTCGTACCCTTTTTGCACTTGCTGCTCAACATATTGATCTCTCTCTTCGAATAAAAGATGGAAAAAAATGTCTTCTTATTTAAGGACAAAGAATATAGATCCCATTCCCTACTCAATATCATCTTTACGATTGAAGCAAGAATACAAAAAAGATAAAGAAATATTATAACACTAAGAAGAAATGATCACCCACCTTTAAGTTTAGGTTTCACCGAATTACTATTCATTAATGTAGGAATGCCTGTATTGTAAGTTTGTAACTTGCTTATGATCAATTTCAAGGTTCCAAGACCAACTTTTAAATCGAGAATTTAAAAAATTGTGTAAGAATAAATGATAGTTTTGATTGTATTTATATCAATCCATATTTGGAGAATTTAGTGGGATTTTTAAATGGTATATTAAAAATTTGGTGAATCTTGTGTGATTATACAACAATATGTTATAATTTTCAAGGCCATAATATGATTAGCATGAAGATGTCATGACAATTGGTGAAATGTGTCCACAAATGTAATTATATTTTAATGTTATCAGTGAAATGGGTCCTCATAAGTAACTATTTATAAATTTTAATTGGTGAAACGGGTCCTCACAAGCAACTATTTGTAAATTTTAATTAGCGAAATGAATCCTAATACAATGGTGTTTTGATAGTATTGGTGAATATGTAGGTGTTTTATTACATTATTCTAGGATTCCAAGAGAAAATATTAATTAGTCCATTTGAAATGCATCATTTGTTATGGTGAATTTATTACTTAAATATGCCTCATAAAAAAATTGATGGTGAATGGACATGCATTAGACTAATAATTCGTAAAATCTGGGTGATTTGGCCATCCTGTTGGGTGTGATTAAGGAATGTGAAGAGTCTAGGTAGTTGAATAGTTGTTTATTAGTGTTTCATGGTTGGTTTTTTAGTTTAAAATTCTTATAAGACCTCTTGAAGGCTTGAACAAGGTTGGTTGTAGCATTGTGAAGGAGAAAAATGAATAAAGAATACCATTTTCAGTTATTTTTCTGAGTTTTTCTTCATTCCCAACCTGTGTATGGGTTCGTAGAGTAGGGGTTGGCTCTTAAATGTTTTGAATTTGTCATAGCATGGTTTTGGCCTTAATTCTAATCCATTTTTTAGGATTTTCATTGTGTATTGAGCAATTTAGAGGCTAAAATTTGTAAACTGGTTTGAAATAAGGGTTTGTGTTTTGAGGGTGAACATGTAATGAAAAGGCCATTCCAACTTCTATAAATATTGTACCTAGGTGGAATGGGCCTAATTAGTCTAGGAATAGGTGTAGGAAATATCCTTTAAGTTTGGTGAGGTTAATGTTGGAGTTATGGGCAGACACTAAGAGGGGGGTGAATCAATGTCAAAAACTTTTTCAACTTCGACCAAGATGTTTAATTCTGATTTCCTTTTCTTTCAACAATAGAGTAGAGTAATCACTTTTGAAAGAAAAAAGATATGACAACATTAACTTAGTCTATTTGAAAACTTATGAAAATATGATTTAAGTGAGATATCTTGCATTTTCCAAAACATAGCTCAGATTCAATCTCAATATTACTCTAATTAATGCATTCATAAGTTGAATGTAATCATTCATAAACATAATTGAGAATAGTAATAATCCCAATAGTGAACTGAACCAACAAAAAAATAGAAAGAAGAGAGCATACAAATGAACAAAGAGACAAAATCCTTTGTCGAGTGGAAAACCCTCCTAGGGTATAAAAACCACTCCTAAACTGCCTTACTAGCTTAATCTTTGAAACCACTATTAACAATGCCTTATAGGCTAATTTTTGAGCACCAACTCAAGGAGCACCAAAACCTTAGTTAGATTTCAGAATTACAATAATAATATCAGAGGATCTCTCTATTTTCTAGTAAGCTCATAACTCTTTTTTTTTCAGATTTTAATATAGAGTATTTCAATACATCTCTTGATATAGCCAAAATAACTATCTCTTAGAATTACTGGCTAGTAGCCCTTCACAGTTTACAACACTAGTTTTCATGTACATTTCAAGTATGTCAATTACGAAGAAATATTCATCAAGCATTTTTCACCAAATTCTAAAATTCTCTTGCTATTTTTTAGAATATGAAGTTGACTCATAATGATCTGTAGATTATGGTAAAAATTAGAGTAACGCCTATCCATAGAGCTTTTAATTTTTATGCTGAATCAGGAGATTTCAAATTGTAACAGAAAGATTTTGATCAAAGTCATGACAGCCCACAAATAGAAAATCATATCCTCTGAAATCTCAGAGAATATTTTCTAGAGAATTGATACCAACCAAAGATGTCGCTATGCAACTAAACATAGAAAATCACATGTCGGCCACAGAGACAGAGGTTTTTTATTTTTAATGTTCGCTGAGACATCCAGACAAGTATGTCGAAGGCAACTTTAATGTTAAACATACTTTGGCTTCTTCTGTTTTGCCATGACCCTTCGTTATCAAGTAGACCCAATAGAGAATTCACTTTCTTTTGCTGAAAGCCTGAAGCTCACAATAGATCGCAAAGACATTAATGATCTCACACTGACAGAAACCTTCTTCCTTTTGTGCATCACTATAACATTATGATATCGGGGAGACCTCCTATAGAGCACACCATGTCTTTCCAAAAGTCTTCAACCACTTGTGTGTCGTTGTGACATTATATTGTTGGGAAGACATTATACAACCAACATTGAGTTTCATCGATGGGCTTGTTCACTGAGACATGAGCAAGTCTCTCACCGAGATCTCCTTTAGTTTCATTCACTATCAATGTGACCAAAGAATATCAGACAGAACTCTTGTACACTTCATAATTTTTTGTCGAGAATCACTTTGATACACTTTGTCGCCTTGACAATTCAAAACCTATGCCAAAGGCCTTTTCCATTTCCAAGTTGCAAAGATAGTATCAATCTCACACCAATTATCCTCTTATAGAAATCCCTTGTGATGTCGCTGTAACATAACGGTTCTCTCACTGAAGCATCCTTCTATCTTATGAGGGTCACTATAGCATACTGTCATCGGGGAGACCTCTCATAGAATGCTTGAGTCATACCAAAATTCACCAATTTATCCTGTGTCGCTAAGATAGGATAGATCCTATGTCAACAATGTTCTTTTTTGATCCATTAGCGAGATCGAAGGTCACTCACTGAGATCTCTCGCCAAAAACCCTAGCTCTTACTGAAGAGACTACCTTTATGTTTTCGGTCAGTGTAACAAATCAAATTAACCAAGACCTTTTTTTGATGCACAAAATCTTACCGAGATGCATACCTTTACATTGATAGTTGGCAAGACAAGAAAACCTTGCTAAGACATTATATTGCTAGCCATTAGTTTTGCCGATAAGTCTCCATATGCATACGATTGGTGAAACACACTTGAATTCATTGAGATACTAAACCCAATACTCCAAGTCTGGCTTAAGTGAAAATTTTAATCCGCCCACCGGTGAGACCAAAAATGTTTGCTAAGACCATATGCTAATGCCACAACTCTCACCGATAGACTTCCACATGCACTAGTCAGGGCGACAATATGATTTCGCTATGACCTCATCCCGACGGCCAAACTCATGCCAATATGCTTATTCTAAAGTGGATCAGTGTGACATTGCATGTTCGATGAAAAATTACACCGAAGATGATTTCCTTTACTGATATACTAATTCTAAAGTGGGTCGGGGAGACATAATTAAATCGATAAGATGTTATCCTGACAGTATTGCATATGCTGATAGAGAACACTTTTCTGTCGCTGAAACCAAAGACAAGTCTTGCCGAAATAACCTTTCTTGTGTTGCTCACCATGACAAAGGGAATGTCATGCCGAAAGCATCCTGTATGTTAAATTCAATCGACATGACATTAGAGATGTCTTGCTGATAGGCAACACAGACATATCAAAGTGGATCGGGGAGACCCTGCCATACTCATGCCAATGTGTAAGCCTGATATGCAAAGAGAACCATCCTAACAAAGAAACCATCTTTCAAACTTTGTTAGTCAAAGATGTAGCATTCATAACTTGAACCATAAATGGCATGAAGCTCAAACTAATCAGTACCATAAGATATTAAAATTATAAATGTGGACTATCCACTTAATGCCAAGATAAGTAAACCATATAGACAAAACTGTACCAAGATAAAGCATGAGAAACCAATCTGAAATAGTCAACAAGTAGAATCAACTAATAGGGATTTTGTCATCAAGGACAAACCATATGATCACAACTGAGATCCAACAAACTCCCCCTTTTTCCTTGATGGAAAAACACAAATGACTCTCCCCCGTTTTGCCTCGATGACAAAGGATAGAGGAGAACAATGTGCAATGCCAGGAAACACAACTGAGAAGCCAACCAAATACCATAAGAACCGGCTGCAAATAGAGCAATAGTGCAGCAGACATATTGAATAACTTCACATCACCAATACAAGATAGAGCATCATACTGTAACAACACAACTTCACTCACTTCAAGTGCACATAAATTATCAGAGAAATCAATAGTAACAACCCGTGCAATAACTCTCACTTAAAAATTAGAAACTTAACAACATCATGCAGATAATCTACCTTCAAGGCATCACACCAAAGCTCTCTCCTTTTTTTTCTATCAAAATATGAATTCAAGCATTTTCATATATATAACTTGCACTCACTTTCACACACAACACTCAATTTTAAAGTTCAAAAATAAGTCCCAGCCATACACGATGAGGTTAATACTACTAGTCACCTTCCTTTATCAAAACACAAACAACAGAGCATATACCATGAACATACATGGTTCTCAAGACTGCTGTAGCAACCTACTTAGATCACTATACCATAATCAGAAGACCAAAACACTCAATTCCTTCATAACAACTTGCAAAAGACATTGTAACTATCTTCATTCAACACACAATCTTAACTCAGCTTCTTCATGCAATACCGAATAATATCATCATAGAAATAACTCATAACATATGATACTCAGGAAATATTGAGGAACTCATCTATATGTCTCCACACCACTCAAATATGTCATAAGGACACACCATTATTTCCAAAACCCAAACATCCAAAAAGTTCATTTAAGAACAAAGTGCAATGTCATTCCAAAAACTTCTGAAAACTATCAACCACTAGACCAAGAAAAAACATTCCTTAACATCTTACACCAGCAAAAGCAAATGCGAGATGTCATACCTCATTCTAGACTCCATATGGGTAAAATATATTACCATAATAGACTCCCCCTGAGTCTTTGCTTCTTCTCAAGACCTAGAAGGCAACACTTGTGCAAGGAGTGCACAAGGAGTTTTCTCAGATGCACCTTTATTACTCTTCATGTCATCTTGATTGCTCTTTCTTCTCCACTCCAATCAAGCCTTTTTCACTTGTTTACTTAAAGTACCTATCTTTCTATTGAATCTACATTGTTGTACTTTATGCCCAATGTTATTACATCTGAAACAAATGACTTTATGATTGTTCTGAGAAATAGAAGACTTCCTATAGACTTTTCCAGCATTGTTCCCTACATTATTCTCACTTGTATTTATTCTACAGTCTCTTCTCAAGTGACCAAAATTGTTACAGTTGTAACACACCACATCCTCATTTCTAGGGACATTAGAATGATTCTTATTTGACCATCTTATGCAATCAATTTCCTTATGACCATAGTCATTACAAACATAACAATATCCTTGGAAAGAATGATCATGCCAAGGATGTGAAGATTTGAAGACATTTTTTGTTTCTCTATAAATGCCATTAGAATGTATTCTAGTGTGAATGTTATCCTTTGATGCAACAATACTATAACCAAGGTCAATCTTCATTCTTGGTGTTTGCTTGGTTGTAAACTTCATTCCATCTAAAGTAGTAAACACTGTTTCATGTTTGGATTTGTCTACAGAGCTTTGTCCAACCTCATATCCCACTCCTATAGGATATTTAGAGTGCTTTTCCCTGCCCAACATCTCATTCAATATAATAGTACTATGATAAAATTTCTAAATTTTACCAAATTGACCATTAAAAATCTCAAGCTCTTTTCTTCAGGCAACTACTTCTTCAAGTTTTAGACAAACAATACTTTTAATCTCCAAATCAGAATTCACAACATCTGTAATCCTCTTATATTCTTCAATTTCAATTTTCTGACTAATAATCATATCATCCTTAAGAGTTAGTTCTTTTAACAAGGAATCATTATCAGAATATTTCTTTAAAGAATCAATCTCAGTTTCTAGTTTATTACACAACTCATCCTTGTCTTTTAACTTGACTTCCAAACTCTCTTTTTGCTAAAGTTGTCTTGTTAAAAATTGGTTTTCTTTTCTAAGCTGCTTAATAGTATCTAAGGCACATAGGAGTTCACCTTCCAAATCAACCTCACTTTCTGATTTGTCATATTCCTATTCAGCGTTAACTTCACCCAAAGATTGATCTACTTTTACACAAGTTTCTTGATCATTTAAATATTCATTAATGATCTCCTTGTACTTCTTTTCATAACTATGAAGGTTTACACCTTCTTCACTCTCAAATGTTTCACAACTTATTTCAGTATCTAAAGATATCTCTTCTTGTAATTCACTATTCTGATTCAATTCAGTCAACTTGTCCCAAAATTCCTTAGCACTGTTGTAATGAATGACTTTTTTAATGAGTTTATTTGGAAAGTTATTAAGAATAGCATTTATAGCTCTAGTATTGGATTCAAGTACTTTCTTCTCGTCAAGAGTGGAAGGAGATGTTGCAGATGTAGTACACCCCTTTTCTACTGCTACCCACACTTCAAATATTAAAGAAAGTAAGTATGTTTCCTTCCTATGTTTCCATATAATAAAGTTTTTTCTTTGAACTGAGGATATCTAGATCTAGGATACTCTACCATTTCGGACCTACTGTTTATGAACTCCTCCTCGTTATTCCTTATACTAGATTTAGGTTGAACATGATGAATAGCATTTTGTTGGGAACATCTTTTTCCCTTATTCCTTCTTTTCTTTCCCATATTAACCAAAGTACTCCATGAAACCGGGAACAATCCTAGGTGGTTTAGACCTAACAGTGGACCCTAGGCTCTGATACCAATTGTTAGAGTGATGGGTAGACACTAAGAGGGGGGGTGAATCAGTATCAAAAACTTTTCAACTTTGACCAAGATGTTTAATTCTAATATCATTTTCTTTCAACAATAGAGTAGAGTATTCACTTTTGAAAGCACAAAGATATGACAACATTAACTCAGTCTATTTGAAAACTTATGAAAATATGATTTGAGTAAGATATCTTGAATTTTCTAAAACATAGCTCAGATTTGATCTCAATACTACTCTAATTAATGCATTCATGAGTTGAATGTAATCATTCATAAATAGAATTGAGAATAGTAATAATCCCAACAGTGAATTGAACCAACAACAACACAGAAAAGAAGAGAGCATACAGATGAACAAAGAGACAAAAGCTTTTTCTGAGTGGAAAACCTTCCCAGGGTATAAAAACCACTCCTAAGCTTCCTTACTGGTTTAATCTTTAAAACCACTATTAACAATGCCTTATGGGCTAATTTTTGAGCACCAACTCAAGGAGCACCAACCCCTCATTTAGAGACACCAATCTCAAGAAGCACCAATGCCTTACTCAGATTTAAGAATTACAATAATAATATTAGAGGATCTCTTTGTTTTATAGTAAGCTCATAACTCTGTTTTTTTGAAATTTTAATACAAAGTATTTCAATACATCTCTTGATATGACCAAAATAACTATATCTTAGAATTACTGGCCAACAACCCTTCACAATTTACAACACTGGTTTTTATGCTCATTTCAGGTATGTCAGCTACGAATAAATCTTCATCAAGCATTATTCACCAGATTCTGAAAATCTCTTGCTATTTTTTAGTATATGAAGTCGATTCATAATGATTTGTAGATTATGGTAAAAATTAGAGTAACGCCTATCCATAGAGCTTTTAATTTTTGCACTAAATCAGGAGATTTAAAATTGTAACAGAAATATTTTCATCAAAGTCATGACAACCCACAAAAAAAAATCATATCCTTTGAAATCTTAGAGAATATTTTCAAGAGAATCAATACCAACCAGAGATGTCGCTATGCAACTAAACTTAGAAAATCACATGTTGGCTACAGAGACAAAGTTTTTTTTTTTAAATGTTTGCTGAGACATCCAGACAGGTATGCCAAAGGAAAATTTAACGTTAAACATACTTTTATTTCTTTTGTTTCGTTGTGACCCTTCATTATCAGGTAGACCCAATAGAGAATTCACTTTGTTTTGCCAAAAGCTTCGAGCTCACAATAGATTTCCAGGACATTAATCATCTCACACTGATAGAAACCTTTTTCCTTTTGTGCATCACTATAACATTATGATATTGGGGAGACCTCTTGAAGAGCACATCATGTCTTTCCAAAAGTCTTCAACCACTTGTGTGTCACTGTGACACTATACTGTTAGGGAGACGTTATACAACCAACATTGAGTTTCACCGATGGGCTTGTTTTCTAAGACATCAGCAAGTCTCTCACTGAGATCTCATTTAGTTTCATTCACTATTGTTGTGACCAAAGTATATCGGAGAGACCTCCTATAGACTTCATAATGTTTTTTCGAGAGTCACTTTTTATACACATTGTCACTTTGACAATTCAAAACCTATGCCAAAGGCCTTTTCCATTTCCAAGTCACCAAGATAGTATCAATATCACACCAATGATCCTTTGATAGAAATCCCTTGTGATGTCACTGTAACATAATGGTTCTCTCACCGAAGCATCCTTATATTGTATGAGGGTCGCTATAGCATACCATCATTGGGGAGACCTCTCGTAGAATGCTTGAGTCATACCAAAAGTCACCAATTTATCCTGTGTCACTAAGACATGATAGATCCTGTGTCGACAAGGTTCTTTTGTGATCCATCGGTGAGAGTGGAGGTCACTCACCAAGACCTCTCACCAAAAACCCTAGCTCTTACCGAAGAGACTATCTTTATGTTTTCAATTGGTGTAACAAATTGAATTCACCAAGACCTTTCTTCGATGCACAAAATCTTACTGAGATGCATACCTTTACATTGTCAGTCAGCAAGACAGGAAAACCTCATCAAAACATTATATCGATAGCCATTAGTTTTACCAATAAGTCTTGATATGCATACAATCGATGAGACACACTTCAATGCACTGAGATACTAAACCGAATACTCCAAGTTTGGCCAAAGTGAAACTTTTCATGCACACGTTGGTGAGACCAAAAATGTTCGCTAAGACCATATGATGATGCAACAACTCTTGCCGATAGACTTCCACATGCACTAGTCAGGGAGACAATATGATTTCACTATGACCTCATCTCGACAGCCAAACTCATGCCGATATGCTTATTCTGAAGCGGGTCAGTGTGACATTACATGTTCGATGAAAGATTACACCGAAGATGATTTCCTTTGCCGATATGCTCATTTTGAGGCAGGTCAGGGAGACATAATGAAATCGATAAGACCTTATCCCAATGGTATTGCATATGTCGATAGAGAACACTTTTCTATTGCCAAAACCAAAGACAAGTCTTGCCGAAATAACCTTTCTTGTGTTGGTCACCAAGACAATGGGAATGTCATTGCAAAAGCAACCTGTATGTTAAATTCAATCAACATGACATTAGAAATGTCTTGCTGATAGGAAACATAGACATTTCAAAGTGGATTGGGGAGACCCTGCAATACACATGCCGATGTGTAAGCCTGATATGCAAAGAGAACCATCCTAACAAAGAAACCATCTTTCAAACTCTGTCAGTCAAAGATGTAGCATTCATAACTTGAACCAGAAATGGCACGAAGCTCAAATTGATCAGTACCATAAGATATTAAAATTTTGAATGTAGACTGTCCACTTAATGCCAAGACAAGTAAACCATATAAACAAAACTATACCAAGATAAAGCATGAGAAACCATTCTAAAATAGTCACTAAGTAGAATCAACTAATAGGGATTTTATCATCAACAAAAAACCATATGATCACAACTGAGATCCAACAAACTCCCCCTTTGTCCTTGATGACAAAACATAAAGGACTCTCCCCCTTTTTGCCTCAATGACAAAGGATAGAGGAGAAGAATGTGCAATGCCAGGAAACACAACTTAGAAGCCAACCAAATACCATAAGAACCGGCTGCAAATAGAGCAATAGTGCAACAAAAATTGAATAACTTCACATCACCAATACAAGATAGACCATCATACTGTAACAACACATCTTCACCCACTTCAAATGCACAGAAATTATCAAAGAAATCAGCAGTAACAACCCGTGCAATAACTCCCACTTAGAAATCAGAAACTTAATAACATCATGCAAATAATCTATCTTCAAGGCATCACACCAAAGATCTCTCCTTTTGTTTCTATGAAAACATGAATTCAAGAAGCTTGCATATATATAACTTGCACTCACTTTCACACACAACACTCAATTTAAAAGTTCAAAAATAAGTCCCAGCCATACACGATGAGGTTAATACTATGAGTCACCTTACTTCATCAAAGCACAAATATCAGAGCATATCCCATGAACATACACAGTTCTCAAGACTGTTGTAGCAACCTGATTAGATCACTGTACCATACTCAGATGACCAAAACACTCAATTCCTTCATAACAACTTGCAAAAGACAGTGTAAATATCTTCATTCAGCACACAATCTTAACTCAGCTTCTTCATGCAATACTGAATAATATCATCATAGAAATAACTCATAACATCTGATACATAGGAAATATTGAGGAACTCATTTATATGTCTCAACACTACTCAAAGATGTCATAAGGACATACCATTATTTCCAAAACCCAAACATCCAAAAAGTTCATTTAAGAACAAAGTGCAATGTCATTCCAAAAACTTCTTAAAATTGTCAACCACTAGACCAAGAAAAAACATTCCTTAACATCTTATACAACCATAAGAAAATGCAAGATGTCATACCTCATTCTAGACTCCATATGGATAAAATATATTACCATAATAGACTCCCCCTAAGTCTCTGCTTCTTCTCAAGATGTAGAAGGCAACACTTGTGCAAGGAGTGCACAAGGAGTTTTCTTAGACGCACTTTTATTACTCTTCTTGTCATCTTGATTGCTCTTTCTTCTCCACTCCAATGAAGACTTTTTCACTTGTTTTCTTAAAGTACCTATCTTTCTATTGAATCTACATTGTTGCACTTTATGCCCAATGTTATTACATCTGAAATAAATGATTTTGTGATTGTTCTAAGAAATAGATGACTTCCTATAGACTTTTCCAGCATTGTTCCCTACATTATTGTCACTTGTATTTATTCTACAGTCTCTTCTCAAGTGACCAAAATTGTTACAGTTGTAACACACCATATCCTCATTTCTAGGAACCTTAGAATGATTCTTATTTGACCATCTTATACAATCAATTGCCTTATGACCATAGTCATTACAAAAATAACAATATCCTTGGAAAGAATGATTATACCTGAATGAATGATCATGCCAAGGATGTGAAGATCTGAAGACATTTTTTTATTTCTCTATGAATTCCTTTAGATTGTCTTCTTGTGTCAATGTTATCCTTTGATGTAGCAATACTGTAACCAAGATCAATCTTCATTCTTGGTGTTTGCTTGGCTGTAAACTTCTTTCCATCTGAAGTAGTAAACACTTTTTCATGTTTGGATTTGTCTATAGAGCTTTGTCCAACCTCATATCCCACTCCTGTGGGATCTTTAGAGTGCTTTTACCTACCCAACATCTCATTCAATATATTAGTACTATGATACAATTTCTGAATTCTACCAGATTGACCATTGAAACTCTCAAGCTCTTTTCTTAAGGCAACTAATTCTTATTTAAGTTTTAGACAAACAATCTTTTTAATCTCCATATCAGAACTCACAAAATCTGCAATCCTCTTATATTCTTCAATTTCAATTTTCTAACTAATAATCATATCATCCTTAAGAGTTAGTTCTTTTAACAAGGAATCATTATCAGAATATTTCTTTAAAGAATCAATCTCAGTTTCTAGTTTATTACACAACTCATCCTTGTGTTTTAACTTGACTTCCAAACTCTCTTTTCGCTAAAGTTGTCTTGTTAAAAACTAGTTTTCTTTTCTAAGCTGCTTAATAGTATATAAAGCACATAGGAGTTCACTTTCCAAATCAACCTCACTTTCTGATTCGTCATATTCCTGTTCAAAGTTAACTTCACCCAAAAATTGATCTACTTTTACACAAGTTTCTTGATCATTTAAATATTCATTAATGATCTCCTTGTACTTCTTTTCATAACTACGAAGGTTTACACCTTCTTCACTCTCAGATGTTTCACAACTTATTTCAGTATCTAAAGATATCTCTTCTTGTAATTCACTATTCTGATTCAATTCAGTCAACTTGTCCCAAACTTCCTTAGCACTGTTGTAATGAATGACTTTTATAATGAGTTTATTTGGAAAGTTATTAAGAATAGCATTTATAGCTCTAGTATTGGATCAAGTACTTTCTTCTCGTCAAGAGTGGAAGGAGATGTTGCAGATGTAGTACACCCCTTTTCTACTGCTACCCACACTTTAGATCCTAAAGAAAGTAAGTATGTTTCCATCCTATGTTTCCATATAATAAAGTTTTTTCTTTGAACTGAGGATATCTAGATCTAGGATACTCTACCATTTCGGACCTATTGTTTGTGAACTCCTCCTCGTTATTCCTTATACTAGTTTTAGGTTGAACATGATGAATAGCATTTTGTTGGGAACATATTTTTCCCTTATTCCTTCTGTTCTTTCCCATATTAACCAAAGTACTCCATGAAACTTGGAACAATCCTAGCTGGTTTAGATCTAACAATGGACCCCGGGCTCTGATACCAATTGTTGGAGTTATGGGCAAACACTGAGAGGGGGGGTGAATCAGTGTCAAAAACTTTTTCAACTTTGACCAAGATTTTTCATTTTCATTTCCTTTTCTTTCAACAATAGATTAGAGTAATCACTTTTGAAAGCACAAAGATATGACAACATTAACTCAGTCTATTTGATAACTCATGAAAATATGATTTGAGTGAGATATCTTGCATTTGCCAAAACATACCTCAGATTTTCTCTGAATATTACTCTGATTAACGCATTCATGAGTTGAATGTAATCATTCATAAATAGAATTAAGAACAGTAATAATCCCAACAGTGAACTGAACCAACAACAACACAAAAAAGCAGAGAGCATACAAATGAACAAAGAGACAAAAGCTTTTGCTGAGTGGAAAACCCTCCTGGGGTATAAAAACCACTCCTAAACTACCTTATTGGATTAATATTTAAAACCACTATTAACAATGCCTTATAGGCTAATTTCTGAGCACCAACTCAAGGAGCACCAACCCCTTACTCAAATTTCAGAATTACAATAATAATATCAGAGGATCTCTCTATTTTCTAGTAAGCTCATAACTCTCTTTTTTCAGATTTTAATATGGAGTATTTCAATACATCTCTTGATATGGCCAAAATAAATATCCCTTAGAATTACTGGCTAGCAGCCCTTCACAGTTTACATCACTGGTTTTTATGTACATTTCAAGTATGTCAATTATGAAGAAATCTTCATCAAGAGTTTTTCACCAGATTCAGAAATTCGCTTGCTATTTTTTAGAATATGAAGCTGATTCATAATGATATGTAGATTATGGTAAAAATTATAGTAACACCTATCCATAGAGCTTTTAATTTATGTGCTGAATCAAGAGATTTCAAATTGTAACAGAAAGATTTTGATCAAAGTCATGACAACCCACAAATAGAAAATCATATCCTCTAAAATTTCAGAGAATATTTTTCAAGAGAATCGATACCAACCAAAGATGTTGCTATGCAACTAAACTTAGAAAATCACATGTCAGCCATAGAGACAAAGTTTTTTTTTTAAACGTTCACTGAGACATCCAAACAAGTATGCCGAAGGAAAATTTAATGTTAAACATACTTTGGTTTCTTCTATTTTTCCATGACCATTCGTTATTAGGCAGACGCAATAGAGAATTCACTTTGTTTTGCTGAAAGCCCTAAGCTCACAATAGATCACTAGGACATTAATGATCTCACACCAAGAGAAACCTTTTTCCTTTTGTGCATCACTATAACATTATGATATTGGGGAGACCTCCTATAGAGCACACCATGTCCTTCTAAAAGTCTTCAACCACTTGTGTGTCACTGTGACATTATATTGTCAGGGTGACATTATACAGCCAACATTGAGTTTCACCGATGGGCTTGTTCATTGAGACATCAGAAAGTCTCTCACCGAGATCTCCTTTAGTTTCATTCACTATCATTTTGACCAAAGGATATCAGAGAGACATCTTGTAGTCTTCATAATGTTTTGTCTAGAGTCACTTTGATACACATTTTCGCCTTGACAATTCAAAAGCTATGCCAAAGGCCTTTGCCATTTCCAAGTCGCCAAGATAGTATGAATCTCACACCGATGATCCTTTGATAGAAATTCCTTGTGATGTCATTGTAACATAATGGTTCTCTTGCCAAAGAATTGTTCTATCTTATGAGGGTTTCTATAGCATATCGTCATCAGGGAGAGCTCTCGTAGAATTCTTGAGTCATACCGAATGTCACCAATTTATCCTGTGTCCCTGATAAATGATAGATCCTATGCCGTCAAGGTTCTTTTGTGATCCATCGACAAGACCGGAGGTCACTCGCTAAGATCTCTCACTAAAAACCCTAGCTCTTATTGAAGAGACTACCTTTATATTTTTGGTCAGTGTAACAAATCGAATTCGCCAAGACCTTTTTTTGATGCACAAACTCTTACTGAGATGCATACCTTCACATTGTCAGTTAGCAAGAGGGGAAAACCTTGCAAAGAAATTATATCGATAGCCATTAGTTTTACCAATAAGTCTCCATATGCATACGGTCAGTGAGACACACTTGAATTTGCTGAGATACTAAATCGAATACTCCACGTCTGTCCGAAGTGAAACTTTTAATGTGTCATTCGGTGAGACCAAAAATGTTCACTAAGACCATATGACAACACCACAACTCTCACCGATAGACTTCCACATGCACTAGTCACGGAGACAATATGATTTTTCTATGACCTCATCTCGATGGCCAAACTCATGTCGATACACTTATTTTGAAGTGGGTCGGTGTGACATTGCATGTTTGATGAAACATTACACTGCAAACAATTTCCTTTTTTGATATGCTCATTTTGAAGCGAGTCGGTGAGACGTAATGAAATCAATAATACCTTATCTTGATGGTATTACATATGCCAATAGAGAACACTTTTCTATTGCCGAAATGAAAGACAAGTCTTGCCAAAATAACCTTTCTTGTGTCGGTCACCAAGACAACAAGAATTTCATGTCGAAAGCAACCTATATGTTACATTCAATTGACATGACATCAGAAATGTCTTACCGATAGGCAACACAAACATTTCAAGTGGATCAGGGAGACCCTACCATACTCATGCCGATGTGTAAGCCTGATATGCAAAGAGAACCATCCTGACAAAGAAACCATCTTTCAAACTTTGTCAGTCAAAGATGTAGCATTCATAGCTTCAACCAAAAATGGCCTGAAGCTCAAACTGATCAGTACCATAAGATACTAAAATTCTGAATGTAGACTGTCCACTTAATGCCAAGACAAGTAAACCATATAGACAAAATTGTACCAAGGTAAAGAATAAGAAACCAATCTGAAATAGTCAAGAAGTAGAATCAATTGATAGGGATTTTGTCATCAAGGACAAACCATATGATCACAACTGAGATCCAACAATCTCCCCCTTTGTCCTTGATGGAAAAATGCAAATGACTCTCCCCCTTTTTTCCTCAATGACAAAGGATGAGGAGAAGAATGTGCAATGCCAGGAAACACAACTGAGAAGCCAATAAAATACCATAAGAACTAGCTGCAAATAGAGCAATAGTTCAGCAGACATATTGAATAACTTCACATCACCAATACAAGAAAGAGCATCATACTATAACAACACAACTTCAATCACTTTAAATGCACATAAATGATTAGAGAAATCAATAGTAACAACCTATGCAATAACCCCCACTTCAAAATCAGAAACTTAATAACATCATTCAGATAATCTATCTTCAAGGCATCACACCAAAGCTCTCCTTTTGTTTCTATGAAAACATGAATTCAAGAAACTTTCATATATATAACTTGCACTCACTTTCATACACAACACTCAATTTAAAAGTTCAAAAATAAGTCCTAGCCATACCTGATGAGGTTAATACTACTAGTCACCTTCCTTCATTGAAACACAAATAATAGAGCATATCCCATGAACATACACAGTTCTCAAGACTGTTGTAGCAACCTACTTAGATCACTATACCATACTCAGAAGACCAAAACACTCAATTCCTTCATAACAACTTGCAAAAGACATTGTAACTATCTTCATTTAGCACAGAATCTTAACTCAGCTTCTTCATGCAATATCAAATAATATCATCACAAAAATAACTCATAACATTTGATACACAGGAAATATTGAGGAACTCATCTATATGTCTCCACACCGCTCAAAGATGTCATAAGGACATACCATTATTTCCAAAACCCAAACATCCAAAAAGTTCATTTAAGAACAAAGTGCACTGTCATTCCAAGAACTTCTGAAAACTTTCAACAACTAGACCAAGCAAAAACATTCCTCAACATCTTGTACCACCAAAAGCAAATGCAAGATGTCATACCTCATTCTAGACTCCATATGGGTAAAATATATTACCATAATAGACTCCCCCTGAGTCTTTTCTTCTTCTCAGGACTTGGAAGGAAACACTTGTGCAAGGAGTGCACAAGGATTTTTCTCATATGCACCTTTATTACTCTTCTTGTCATCTTGATTGCTCTTTCTTCTCCACTCGAATCAAGCCTTTTTCACTTGTTTAATTAAAGTACCTGTCTTTCTTTTGAATCTGCATTGTTGTACTTTATGCCCAATGTTATTACATCTAAAACAACTGACTTTGTGATTGTTCTAAGAAATAGAAGACTTCCTATAGACTTTTCCAGCATTGTTCCCTACATTATTGTCACTTGTATTTATTCTATAGTCTCTTCTCAAGTGACCAAAATTGTTACAGTTGTAACACACCACATCCTCATTTCTAGGGACATTAGAATGATTCTTATTTGACCATATTATGCAATCAATTGCCTTATGACCATAGTCATTACAAACATAACAATATCCTTGGAAAGAATGATTATTACTGAATGAATGATCATGCCAAGGATGTGAAGATCTGAAGACATTTTTCATTTCTCTATGAATGCCTTTAGATTGTCTTCTAGTGTCAATGTTATCCTTTGATGCAGCAATACTGTAACCAAGATCAATCTTCATTCTTGGTGTTTGCTTGGCTATAAACTTCTTTCCATCTGAAGTAGTAAACACTGTTTCATGTTTGGATTTTTCTAGAGAGCTTTGTCCAACCTCATATCCCACTCCTGTAGGATCTTTAGAGTGATTTTTCCTACTCAACATCTCATTCAATATATTAATACTATGATCAAATTTTTAAATTTTACTAGATTGACCATTGAAACTCTCAAGCTCTTTTCTTAAGGGAACTACTTCTTCTTCAAGTTTTAGACAAAACAATCTTTTTAATCTCCAAATCAGAACTCACAACATTTGCAATCCTCTTATATTCTTCAATTTCAATTTTCTGACTAATAATCATATCATCCTTAAGAGTTAGTTCTTTTAACAAGGAATCATGATCAGAATATTTCTTTAAAGAATCAATCTCAGTTTCTAGTTTATTAATAAACTCATCCTTGTCTTTTAACTTGACTTCCAGACTCTCTTTTTGCTGAAGCTGTCTTGTTAAAAATTGGTTTTCTTTTCTAAGCTGCTTAATAGTATCTAAGGAACATAGGAGTTCACCTTCCAAATCAACCTCACTTTTTGATTCGTCATATTCCTATTCAAAGTTAACTTCACCCAAAGATTGATCTACTTTTACACAAGTTTCTTGATCATTTAAATATTCATTAATGATCTCCATGTACTTCTTTTCATAACTATGAAGGTTTACACCTTCTTTACTCTCAAATGTTTCACAAGTTACTTCAGTATCTAAAGATATCTCTTCTTGTAATTCACTATTCTGATTCATTTCAGTCAACTTGTCCCAAACTTCCTTACCACTGATGTAATGAATGACTTTTGTAATGAGTTTATTTGGCAAGTTATTAAGAATAGCATTTATAGCTCTAGTATTGGATTCAAGTGCTTTCTTCTCCTCAAGAGTGGAAGGAGATGTTGCAGATGTAGTACAACCCTTTTCTATTGTTGACCACACTTCAGATCCTAAAGAAAGTATCTTTCCATCCTATGTTTCCATATAATAAAGTTTGTTTCTTCAAACTAAGGATATCCAGATCTAGGATACTCTACCATTTTAGAGCTACTGTTTATGAACTCTTCCTCATTATTCCTTATACTAGATTTAGGTTGAACATGATGAATAGCATTTTGCTGAGAACATCTATTTCCCTTATTCCTTCTGTTCTTTCCCATATTAACCAAAGTGCTCCAAGAAACCAGGAACAATCCTAGGTGGTTTATACCTAACAGTGGACCCTAGGCTCTAATACCAATTGTTGGAGATATGGGTAGGCACTAAGATGGGGGGTGAGTCATTGTAAAAAAAAAATTCAACTTTGACCAAGATGTTTAATTCTAATTTCCTTTTCTTTCAACAATAGAATAGAGTAATCTCTTTTGAAAGCACAAAGATATGACAACATTAACTCAGTCTATTTGACAACTTACGAAAATATGATTTGAGTGAGATATCTTGCATTTTCCAAAATATAGCTCAAATTTGATCTCAATATTACTCTAATTAATCCATTCATGAGTTGAATGTAATCATTCATAAACATCATTGAGAATAGTAATAATCCCAATAGTAATAAACATTCATAAACGGGTGGTCTAGGATTGGAGTCTAGTCTTAGAAAGAAGTCCCTAATTTTGCATATTAGACTTATGCTCTCTCTTGCGCTTCGAGTGATCTGGATGATCAGAATCTGGATGCTTTATGAATGTAATATGCACATGATAAGTCAATGGATTCTAGAATGAGTTTTGAATGTAAATGCGCCCTTTTCATCTTCATTTGTATCTGTTTCGCTTCAGTGATAGTTTTGGAATCTATCATTTTGCATTTTATTAAGCCAATCGGTGTCTTGTGTTATTGTTGTTATTGTTGGTATCAGAGCCTTGAAAATTCATCATGCCTTGTTTGTCAAAGCATTTTATTTTGTTATTGTCATAGTCTTGGTTGTTATTTGGATCTTGGAAAAAGCCTTGCCTCATTAAAAGTTCTAATAGTCATTGTTAGAGTTATTGGTTCTGAACGATAATAGCTATCGTGAGTAGTTGTGGACCCACAGTAAGGCCGTAAATCTCCTATTGAAGCTGAAGGATAGGCATGTTGTGGAGTGAGCAGTAAGTTAGAAAACGTAGCAGCAAAAGGATAAGCGAATTCAAGTAAGTTCTATCTCTCTATCATGGCTAGTTAGCGCTCTATGAACGCAAGTAGCTCTCTTTCCTCTATCATCCATAATTACTTCCAGGAAAAAGAAGAACTTGTTGATGAACATGGTAATTTTAAGTTTCCAGATGTCAAGATATCAGATTTATATCCTGAAAAAGGTATCAAGGCTAAAATGATGAATTCTATAAGACAGTCTAAAATTAATCTCAAAGATTCTGGTGTTGGCATTTGCCCTATCTACCTACCATTTTTACTTACAGATGATATTAAATGATGGAAAGATAAAGGTTTCTTTCATGTGCATTTTTCTTTAGTTGACATTATTTTACATCCTCATTTTAATTATGAGATAGGAGCTGAGTATTTTGCTACACTCATTGATACCCGATGTAGAATATGGGACCAAGTAGTGATAGGACAATTCTGAGGCCGACTTGTTAAATCCTCTGATGAAAATAAAGGAGGTGATGCATGTATGTCTATGAGGCCTAATTTCACCATCAATCTTGATGACAAATATTTCCAATCTGCCTTTTGTCTCCTTTTACAAGTTAAAGGAGTCGTTCTTCAACTTGATTCTGTATATGCCACTATAGGTGGTCGGTGTGTTTATAGGTTGTTAAATACTATTTTCCCTCCTTCCAAGTTTTCGGTGGGGGTAAGTTATACTAAAGCAAATACAAATGTGGATGATTATGGTCATCATATTGACTCAACTGGGTTTGACATAGGTTTTCCTGTAATTGAAAAACTCATCAACCATTCACAACCTAAGTTTCAAGAGCTTCCAACCCCTCCTTCTGGTTTGTTCTCTGCTAGACCTCAAACACAGAGCTAAAGGCTTGCTAGTATTGACCTCCAGGCCTTACCTGATGAGACTTTGTTCATACAGCCTGAAGCCTCCACTAGTGGACAATCCAGAATGTCGTCTAGATCTTATTCCATGTCCAGAAATTTCCCTAGCACATCTAATAAACCCTATATTGACTACAATCCTGAAGAATCTATTGGATCTAGTCAGTTCCCCATGTACAAACAACCATCTGTTAATCCATATCCTTCCTGTGCCTCACTTGCAACTTTATCTGATCTCAGTAGTAACCTCGAAATTATGGATAGGTTAGCTCGCCAAGTTAGTCAAAAGCTTACTTTGACTCCTAAGACAAAGCAACAACAAGATCAGAAAGGGAAAGGAATTAAACTCACAAAAATGAATGAAAAAGGTTGCATGATGAAAGAGAAAATGCCTAAATCTAAACTTCCACGAGTTGGATCTGAGAAAAAGAATAAGTATAAGATGGAATTCAACAATCAGGAACAGGAGATAGTTATGAACCAGGCAGATGGCCTACTCCTGAAACTTTCATAGTTATAAATTCTGATAAAAAAATTATGGGGAAAGTATGAAGCCAGACTTCACACAGAGTTGGGAAAGAAAAAAAAGAACTTTGAAGCCCAACGTAATTGGATGGCTCAGTGGATGATCTCTGCCCAAGACAACATTGATGACATGGCTATAGATGTTAGATTTTGTGGTGATCAGACTTTAGATTCTGTAAATAAGATTGATATAATATCTGAAGATCAACAAAAGCATTTTTCTATTCTCAAAAATGTGGAGCACTATTGTGGAACTTTGACAAATGATATAGCCAGTGTTAGTTATGAAGCTACCCAAGTACATAACAGTGTCAGAACTGTTATTTCTACTCAGCAACATCAAGACAGTTATCTTACTCATATATATGCTGATCATCAGACAAATGAAAATTCTAGAAAAACTGCTGATATAGACAACAAAGCTCTTTTAGACTCTGTTGCTAAAAAATTAGAAAAAGTAAGAATGACTGTAAAGAAACTCAGAATAAGCCAAACTAGTAAAGATAGCTCAGAAGAAGAAGACAGAGCTAAAAAAGGAAAAATAATAGATCCTCCTAAAACCAAGAAGGTCTTGATCCAAAGAAGAAAACCTTTCCATAATGAAGAAGATAAAGCTTCAACTTCCAGACGACCTTCTCACAAGCCAACTCCTCATGTAACTATGCCAAAGGTCAAAGAACATACTTTGGCCACTAAGGAAGACCAACTCAAAGATTGGCTTGAAGAATTGGGTGTAGAAAAAGAGCAAGAAGAACCATTCTATATGGATGAGCCTGGTTGTGCCAATAAAGAATCTGAAAATGAATCTTCAGATGTTGATACTTTATCTATATCTGATATTTTTGTTTCTAATTCCTCTATATATACTAACTATGAGAAAATTGATTTAGATTTTTCTAATTATAAGCAATTAGAAGATAAGGAACCATGGGAATCTCTAAAGAAGTTAACCATGGACATAGAGATGCAAGAACCAGTGATAGAAAATCTGAAGCCTGAACAGATGCATCCTTATGCATCTAGTGGTTATATTTTAAATATTGATAAACTGGTCAATCCTTATGAAGCCATTTGCACCTGGACTGACACATTAGAAAATCTCTTTGAGAGAAGTGGCTCATGGACAGAACCTGTAAAGGTTCTTTATGCTGTTAGACTTATGGCTGGAAAATTGAGAAACTGGTGGAATAATCTACCAGATCAAGGCCCAATGCCTAAAACTATTCCTACCCAACCTACAGATCCAATTTTGGTGGATCCAAAGAATCTGGGAAAAGACGGCATTTTTCAAGCTGGTTTTGATGAATTCAAATGGTTATTGACAGACCTCTTCTGTGATGATATCTCAAATCAAGCTTTAGAAGCCAATAAGATTCTACAGTCTATGAAGCTAAAGAATTTAGCTAAGTTTGATGAATACAATTGCATGTTTGAATCTTACATGGTTGCTGCAAATAAGATGCATGATTTGACTACAAAATAGTATTATTTGAATTCTTTTCCCTGTGGTTTGGTTGCATGGGCACAAGATTACATTATCAGAAAAGAACACAAGTAGCTTGATGATGTTATTTTTCCTACTGTGAAAATACTAATCAGATATAAGTTAGAAAAACAATGTCTGCTGGGAGCACTTCAGCTCAATAAAGAAGAATATAATTATACTTGTAATCTAAAATAATTTTGTGATCTTCCTCCCATTAATAAGCTCAAATATTTCCAGCAGTTAAAATAGTTTAAAAGAGGAGGATGTGGCAGAAGTTGTAAATGTCGCAAATATTCTCGCCGCAGCCACCATGAAGGAGAATATACTTTTCGCCACAAACCTAAGAAAAGATATAGGGCAGTTCCCTATAGGCAAAAAAGATTTCATAAACCTCCTCCATATCTCCTCAGAAGGAGAAAGACTCAAGCCCAAAAAGAAATCAAATGTTTTATCTGTAAAGGGCCACACTATGCTACTAATTGTCCTAAAAAACTAAATCCTGGTACTAAGATTTATGTTGTGTTTGAACAAAATAATCCAGGATGGGATATTGTGGATAGTAACACAGTTACAGATTTGCAAGATCTATATGAATTAATTGAAGTTGTTCTTGAATCTAATTTTATGTTGAGATCCAAGGATCGAGACAGACATTTCAAAAATATGTCTGACTCTGCTTCTACATCTGAAAGCTCAGATCCTGATGAGGATTTTCTCACCCCACTGTTAAAAATAACTTTGCAAGATCTGAAGGTCCAAATTCAGATTAAGAAATCAAAAGATCCTTATAAGTTAGCAGGAACAAAAGAAGAGAGAAAGAAAGTTGTTCATCAGCACTTAGCTAAGCTCAAATCCCTTGAATCTGACAAAGCAGAAGTTGAAAAACAGCTTAAGGTTCAACGAAAACCCTCCTAGCGGGAAAGCAAGGAATCTGACCATGGATATAAGATCCCTCCATGGCAACGGAAAGGAAAAGCAAAAGTTTCCTCTCCATCTAAAACTTCTGATAGTGATCCTGATATTATTGCCATTTTTAAAAAGTTTGATCTCCTCCTCAATGATGTCACAGATCTCAAACGCTTGCTCAAGTCACAACAAAAGGCAATCAGGAATCTCTCTGCCGAGGTGGGAGAAATTAAAGAAATTTTATTCAAAGTAGAACAATCTGACAAACACTCTACTTCAGAAGCACAAGAGGAATCAAAAAAGGCTAGCAATAGCAGCAATAGTGTTATTCACAAAACAAATGATAAATCTTGTTCTTTACTGCTTGCTAATAATGGAAATTATATCTGGATAAATTTTTGCTTCCCAGGATATAAAAGGATTCCATTAGATGCTTTTGTGGATACAGGATCTTCTAGATCATTGGCCAAAACCAATGCTATTCCTCCACAGTTCTGGAAAGAGAGACCAGATATTCCACACAGTTATGCTATCAATGGAGAGAGGATATAGATAGGTAGATATGCATAAGATGTTCATATCAAAATCATGGGTAAGATATTTGTTACTGACTTTATTGAATACAACGATCTTGAGGATGATGTGTTGTTAGGATTTCTATTCTTAACCAAATATGAACCACTCTATTTTTGGAAACATAAGATTGCTTTGAGACATGAAGATGGTCAACTGGAAATTCCAGCACTTAAGATTGTTAATCATAAATTTGCACATACTATAAAGAAGAAACAAAAAGAGTCAGTGAAAGAAGCAGTAGAAAAAACTCCTGAGATATTCAGTGAAATTAAACAAAGGTTTGAAATAGATTGTTGCAGCATGAATCCATTACAATTTTGGTCTCAAGATCATGAAGAATGTGAAATACAGATATGACCAGAATGCATGTCTGTTATACCCCATGAACCTACTTATCTAATGAGCCCTACTGAGACTAAAGAAATGGATGAGTAGTTACAAGAATTACTCAGTGGAAATTTCATTCATCCTAGCAAAAGCCCATTTGCATGTCCTGCCTTCCTTGTAAATAAACGAGCTGAACAGGTCAGAGGTAAGAAGAGATTATGCATCAACTACAGACCTCTAAATGAGATCATTCTTCCATTTAACTATCCTATTCCTTTCAGCACTGATTTGATTAGAAGAGTTGCTAATAAGAAAGTATTTTCAAAGTTTGATTACAAATCGGGTTTCTAGAAAATTAAGGTTAAAGAATCAGATAGATATAAAACAACATTTTTAGTTCCTCAAGGACTATATGAATGGAATGTCATGCCATTTGGTTTATGTATAGCCCCTACTTATTTCCAAATACACATGGACCAGGCACTCCAAAATTTGAAAGAATTTTGTGCTGTATATATTGATGATATTCTTGTATTTTCTGACTCTACTACTGACCATTTGCAACATTTAGAAGAATTGTATGCAGCTATAAAGAAGAATGGGATATGTTTAACTACCAAAAAGATGGTAATTGGACAAAGACAAATAGATTTCCTTGGTTTACATTTGAATAATGGTCAAGTCCAACTTCAGCCACATATTTTGCAAAGAATCCAAGAATTTCCTAATATTTTGCAAGATAAAAAGAATATCCAAAGATTTTTGGGTTGTCTAAATTATGTATCTCCTTGCTACAAAGGATTGGCTAAGGATCAAAGACTTATTCAACACCATCTAAAAGAAAGAAATGATGGATGGTCACTTGAAGCCACATAAGCAGTGCAGAGGATCAAGGGAAAATGTCAATATTTGCCTACACTCCAAAATCCTGTTCCAGAGTTACCTTTATTTTTATATACTAATGCTTTTGACAACACCTGGTCTGCTATGCTTATACAGGAAGAAGAAAATGGCAAGAAGAATATCTGCAGATATCGTTCTAGAACTTTTATAGATACACAAAGCAGATATCATATTTATGAAAAGGAGATCTTAGCAGTTAAAAATGGATTGGAAAGGTTTAAAATCTTCCTCAAACCAGTCCATTTCATAGTCAGAACAGATAGCCAAGCCACGAGGAGCCTGCTAAAGAAAAATCCCAATAAAGATATTGCTCAGGGAAGAATTGCACGATGGTATTTTGAGTTTCTCAGTTTTGATTTTGACATTGAATGGATTAAAGGAGAAAATAATCCATTAGTAGATACGCTGACTAGAGAACTTGCAAGTTCTAGCTATACTGACCTTGAGTTCAATTCTGTAGATTGGTACAGACCAGATGGTATGGCTATGTATATGGTGAACTTTGGAGATGGCAATATAATTTCTCTTCCTACTCTTCCTAAAGAAATAATAATCACTTTGCTGGAATCTTATTTCCTGAATAAATGACTTCGTAATATGCAAAATCTAATTCATTATCATTTCCAACAAGCTTTAGTTGATCCAGATGAAGAAGAGGATTTCAAAGAAGCCATTGGGTTAGCAAGAGCACCAGTCAAATTCTGGTGTGGCCGCAGTGGTGTCCATATTCGCATTAAAGGTCTGTTTGGAATGAATTGGTCTAAAAAAAGTAAAATTAATATGTTAAAAGGAATTAAATTTGGGTTCATCACTCATATCAGTTTTGATCAAGAAACCTTTGAAGATTATGCAGACTTGGTTGGAGCCAGATTCAACTCGGATATGGAAGAATTTCTGAATTATTTGTATCCATAATTATGCCATACAACTTGTGACTGTATGACATATTATTTGATGAATTATCCAAGATCGGGATACAGATTTCCCAGAATTGAGTTATATCCTCTTGATGCACACTGGAAGGCTACAGTCAAAATTCAAGATATGGAAATCTGCTTGAAACTAGCACTCTTAGCAAAAAGGGTTGAGTTAGATATTGCCTACTCTCAGGATTATGTTGTTCAAATTGATTATGTCTTCAACGCGCAACCTGTGGATTGGATTCAAGTTTACCATGAATTACCTGATCAATTATTAGAACCAATACCATTTTAATGGCTAGCACATGGGCTTGTCTATGCTGTGACGTAACCCACGTTAAGATGTGACAATAGGACGCAACCCTGTCTCAAAAAGCAAGATCCCTGTAGCCACTTACGGGTGTTAAGTGGACCCTTCTCACTCACGGCTGTCCTAAAAGTGATTCTCTTTGTCTTCCACTATGTTAGTGCTCATGACAGATTGCTCCATAGTGCAGTAGGAATCAGGGACACGTGTCACAAACGTATGGACAGATTCCAAATTTATTGTAATATGCCATGAGGTTACAAGATCAGCCTCTCCTATAAATTGTTGAGGATGCCTCATTCTTGGTACGGGTGGTCTAGGATTGGATTCTAGTCTTAGAAAGAAGTCCCTAATTTTGCATATCAGACTTATGCTCTCTCCTGCACTTCGAGCGATCTAGATGATCAGAATCTGGATGCTTTATGAATGTAATATGCACATGATAAGTCAATGGATTCTGGAATGAGTTTTGAATGTAAATGCGCCCTTTTCATCTTCATTTGTATATGTTTTGCTTCAGTGATTGGTTTTGGAATCTATCATTTTGCATTTTATTAAGCCAATTGGTGTCTTGTGTTATTGTTGTTATTGTTGTTATTGTCTATATCAGCTTTGATACCAACAATAACAACAATAACAACAATAACACAAGACACCGATTGGCTTAATAAAATGCAAAATGATAGATTCCAAAACCAATCACTGAAGCAAAACAGATACAGATGAAGATGAAAATGGCGCATTTACATTCAAAACTCATTCCATAATCCATTGACTTATCATGTGCATATTACATTCATAAAGCATCTAGATTCTGATCATCCAGATCGCTCGAAGCGCAGGAGAGAGCATAAGTCTGATATGCAAACTTAGGGACTTCTTTATAAGACTAGACTCCAATCCTAGACCACCCATCCCAAGAATGAGGCGTCCTCAACAATTTATAGGAGATGCTCATCTTGTAACCTCATGGCATATTACAATAAATTTGGAATCTATCCATACGTTTGTGACACACGTCCCTGATTCCTACCGCACTATGGAGCAATCTATCATGAGCACTAACATAGTGGAAGACAAAGAGAATCACTTTTAGGACACCCGTGAGTGAGAAGGGTCCACTTAACACTTGTAAGTGGCTACAGGGATCTTGCTTTTTGAGACAGGGTTGTGTCCTGTTGTCACATCTTAACATGGGTGATGTCACGGAACATAAAAGCCCATGTGCTAGCCATTAAAATGGTATTGGTTCTAATAATTGATCAGGTAATTCATGGTAAACTTAAATCCAATCCGCAGGTTGCGTGTTGAAGACGTAATCAATTTGAACAACATAATCCTGAGAGTAGGCAATATCTAACTCAACCCTTTTTGCTAAGAGTGCTGGTTTCAAGTAGACTTCCATATCTTGAATTTTGACTGCAGCCTTCCAGTGTGCAGCAAGAGGATATAACTCAATTCTAGGAAATCTGTATCCTGATCTTGGATAATTCATCAAATAATATGTCATACAGTCACAAGTTGTATGGCATAATTGTGGATACAAATAATTCAGAAATTCTTCCATATCCGGGTTGAATCTGGCTCCAACCAAGTCTGCATAATCTTCAAAGGTTTCTTGATCAAAACTGATATGAGTGATGAACCCAAATTTAATTCCTTTTAACAAATTCATTTTACTTTGTTTAGACCAATTCATTCCAAACAGACCTTTAATGCGAATATGGACACCACTGCAGCCACACCAGAATTTGACTGGTGCTCTTCCTAACCCAATGGCTTCTTTGAAATCCTCTTCTTCATTTGGATCAACTAAAGCTTGTTGGAAATGATAATGAATTAGATTTTTCATATTACGAAGCCATTTATTCAAGAAATAAGATTCCAGCAAAGTGATTATTATTTCTTTAGGAAGAGTAGGAAGAGAAATTATATTGCCATCTCCAAAGTTCACCATATACATAGCCATAACATCTGGTCTGTACCAATCTAGAGGATTGAACTCAAGGTCAGTATAGATAGAACCTGCAAGTTCTCTAGTCAGGGTATTTGCTAATGGATTATTTTCTCCTTTAATCCATTCAATGTCAAAATCAAAACTGAGAAACTCAAAATACCATCGTGCAATTCTTCCCTAAGCAATATCTTTATTGGGATTTTTCTTTAGCAGCCTCCTCATGGCTTGGCTGTCTGTTTTGACTATGAAATAGACTAGTTTGAGGAAGATTTTAAACCTTTCCAATCCATTTTTAACTGCTAAGATCTCCTTTTCATAAATATGATATTTTCTTTGTGTATCTGTAAAAGTTCTAGAACGATATCCGTAGATATTCTTCTTGCCATTTTCTTCTTCCTGTATAAGCACAGCAGACCAGGTGTTGTCAGAAGCATCAGTATATAAAAATAAAGGTAACTCTGGAATAGGATTTTGGAGTGCAGGCAAATGTTGACATTTTGCCTTGATCCTCTGCACTGCTTCTGTGGCTTCAAGTGACCATCCATCATTGCCTTCTTTTAATGGTGTTGAATAAGTCTTCAATCCTCAGCCAATCATTTGTAGAAAGGAGATACATAATTTACACAACCCAAAAATCTTTGGATTTTCTTTTTATCTTGCAAAATATCAGGAAATTCTTGGATTCTTTGCAAAATATGCGGCTGAAGCTGGACTTGACCATTATTCAGATGTAAACCAAGGAAATCTATTTGGATTTGTCCAATTACCATATTTTTGGCAATTAAACATATCCCATTCTTCTTTATAGCTGCATGCAATTCTTCTAAATGTTGCAAATGGTCAGTAGTAGAGTCAGAAAATACAAGAATATCATCAATATATACAACACAAAATTCTTTCAAATGTCGCAGTGCCTGGTCCATGTGTCTTTGGAAATAAGCAGGGGCTGTACATAAACCAAATGGCATGAAATTCCATTCATATAGTCCTTGAGGAACTGAAAATGTTGTTTTATATCTATCTGATTCTTTAACCTTAATTTGCCAGAAACCCGATTTGCAATCAAACTTTGAAAATACTTTCTTATTAGCAGCTCTTTTAATCAAATCAGTACTGAAAGGAATAGGATAGTTAAATGGAAGAATGATCTCATTTAGAGGTCTGTAGTTGATGCATAATCTCTTCTTACCTTTGACCTATTCAGCTCGTTTATTTACAAGGAAGGCATGACATGCAAATGGGCTTTTGCTAGGACAAATGAAATTTCCACTGAGTAATTCTTGTAACTGCTCATCCATTTCTTTAGTCTTAGTAGGGCTCATTAGATAAGCAGGTTCATGGGGTATAACATACATGCATTCTGGTCGTATCTGTATTTCACATTCTTCATGATCTTGAGACCAGAATTGTAATGGATTCATGTTGCAGCAATCTATTTCAAACCTTTGTTTAATTTCACTGAATATCTCAGGAGTTTTTTATGCTACTTCTTTCACTGACTCTTTTTGTTTCTTCTTTACAGTATGTGCAAATTTATGATTAACAATCTTAAGTGCTGGAATTTCCAGTTGACCATCTTCATGTCTCAAAGCAATCTTATGTTTCCAAAAATAGAGTGGTTCATATTTGGTTAAGAATAGAAATCCTAACAACACATCATCCTCAAGATCGTTGTATTCAATAAAGTCAGTAACAAATATCTTACCCATGATTTCGATATGAACATCTTGTGCATATCTACCCATCTATATCCTCTCTCCATTGATAGCATAACTGTGTGGAATATCTGGTCTCTCTTTCCAGAACTGTGGAGGAATAGCATTGGTTTTGGCCAATGATCTGGAAGATCCTGTATCCACAAAAGCATCTAATGGAATCTTTTTATATCCTGGGAAGCAAAAATTTATTCGGATATAATTTCCATTATTAGCAAGCAGTAAAGAACAAGATTTATCATTTGTTTTGTGAATAACACTATTGCTACTACTGCTAGCCTTTTCTGATTCCTCTTGTGCTTCTGAAGTAGAGTGTTTGTCAGATTGTTCTGCTTTGAATAAAATTTCTTTAATTTCTCCCACCTCAGCAGAGAGATTCTTGATTGCCTTTTGCTGTGACTTGAGCAAGCGTTTGAGATCTGTGACATCATTGAGGAGGAGATCAAAATTTTTAAAAATGACAATAATATCAAGATCACTATCAAAAGTTTTAGATGGAGAGGAAACTTTTGCTTTTCCTTTCCATTGCCATGGAGGGATCTTATATCCATGGTCAGATTCCTTGCTTTCCCGCTGGGAGGGTTTTTGTTGAACCTTAAGCTATTTTTCAACTTCTGCTTTGTCAGATTCAAGGGATTTGAGCTTAGCTAGTGCTGATGAACAACTTTTTTTCTCTCTTCTTTTGTTCCTGCTAACTTATAAGGATTTTTTGATTTCTCAATCTAAATTTGGACCTTCAGATCTTGCAAAGTTGTTTTTAACAGTGAGGTGAGAAAATCCTCATCAGGATCTGAGCTTTCAGATGTAGAAGCAACGTCAAACAAATTTTTGAAATGTTTGTCTCTATCCTTGGATCTCAACATAAAATTAGATTCAGGAACAACTTCAATTAATTCATATAGATCTTGCAAATTTGTAACTGTGCTACTATCCACAATATCCCATCTTGGATTATTTTGTTCAAACATAGCATAAATCTTAGTACAAGAATTTAGTTTTTTAGGACAATTAGTAGCATAGTGTGGACCTTTACAGATAAAACATTTGATTCTTTTTGGGGCTTGAGTCTTTCTCCTTCTGAGGAGATATGGAGGAGGTTTATGAAATATTTTTTGCCTATAGGGAACTGCCCTATATCTTTTCTTAGGTTTGCGGTGAAAAGTATATTCTCCTTCATGGTAGCTGTGGCGAGAACATTTGCGAAATTTACAACTTCTGCCACATCCTCCTCTTTTAAACTATTTTAACTGCTGGAAATCTTTGAGCTTATTAATGGGAGGAAGATCACAAAATTCTTTTAGATTACAAGTATAATTATATTCTTCTTTATTGAGCTGAAGTGCTCCCAGCAGACATTGTTTTTCTAACTTATATCTGATCAATCTTTTCATAGTAGGAAAACTAACATCATCAAGCTGCTTGTGTTCTTTTTTGATAATGTAATCTTGTGCCCATGCACCCAAACCATAGGGAAAAGAATTCAAATAATACTGTTTTGTAGTCAAATCATGCATCTTATTTGCAGCAACCATGTAAGATTCAAACATGCAATTGTATTCATCAAACTTAGCTAAGTTCTTTAGCTTCATAGACTGCAGAATCTTATTGGCTTCTAAAGCTTGATTTGAGATATCATCACATAAGAGGTCTATCAATAACCATTTGAATTCATCAAAACCAGCTTGAAAAATGTCATCTTTTCCCAGATTCTTTGGATCCACCAAAATTGGATCTATAGGTTGGGTAGGAATAGTTTTAGGCATTGGGCCTTGATCTGGTAGATTATTCCACTAGTTTCTCAATTTTCCAGCCATAAGTCTGACAACATAAAGAACCTTTGCAGGTTCTGTCCATGAGCCACTTCTCTCAAAGAGATTTTCTAATGTGTCAGTCTAGGTGCAAATGGCTTCATAAGGATTGACCAGTTTATCAATATTGAGAATATAACCACTAGATGCATAAGGACGCATCTGTTCAGGCTTCATATTTTCTTTCACTGGTTCTTGCATCTCTATGTCCATGGTTAACTTCTTTAGAGATTCCCATGGTTCCTTATCTTCTAATTGCTTATAATTAGAAAAATCTAAATGAATTTCCTCATAGTTAGTATATATAGAGGAATTAGAAATAGAAATATCAGATATAGATAAAGTATCAACATCTGAAGATTCATTTTTAGATTCTTTATTGGCACAACCAGGCTCATCCATATAGACTGGTTCTTCTTGCTCTTTTTCTACACTCAATTCTTCAAGCCAATCTTTGAGTTGGTCTTCCTTAGTGGCCAAAGTATGTTCTTTGACCTTTGGCATAGGTACATGAGGAGTTGGCTTGTGAGAAGGTCGTCTGGAAGTTGAAGCTTTATCTTCTTCATTATGGAAAGTTTTCTTCTTTGGATCAAGACCTTCTTGGTTTTAGGAGGATCTATTAGTTTTCCTTTTTTAGCTCTGTCTTCTTCTTCTGAGCTATCTTTACCAGTTTTTCTTATTCTGAGTTTCTTTACAGCCATTCTTACTTTTTCTAATTTTTTAGCAATAGATTCTAAAAGAGCTTTGTTGTCTATATCAGCAATTTTTCTAGAATTTTCATTTGTCTGCTGATCAGCATATATATGAGTAAGATAACTGTCTTGATGTTGCTGAGTAGAAATAACAGTTATACCAACAATAACAACAATAAAAACTGCTACCTATTAACCACACTTCAGATCCTAAAGAAAGTAAGTATCTTTCCATCCTATGTTTCCATATAATAAAGTTTGTTTCCTCAAACTGAGGATATCTAGATCTAGGATACTCTACCATTTTAGAGCTACTATTTATGACCTCTTCCTCGTTATTCCTTATACTAGATTTAGGTTGAACATGATGAATAGCATTTTGCTAAGAACATCTTTTTCCCTTATTCCTTCTGTTCTTTCCCATATTAACCAAAGTGCTCCAAGAAACTAGGAACAATCCTAGGTGGTTTATACCTAACAGTGGACCCTAGGCTTTGATACCAATTGTTGGGGTTATGGGTAGGCACTAAGACGGGGGGTGAGTCATTGTAAAAAAAAAATTCACCTTTGACCAAGATGTTTAATTCTGATTTCCTTTTCTTTCAACAATAGAGAAGATTAATCTCTTTTGAAAGCACAAAGATATGACAACATTAACTCAGTCTATTTGACAACTTATGAAAATATGATTTGAGTGAGATATCTTGCATTTTCCAAAATATAGCTCAAATTTGATCTCAATATTACTCTAATTAATCCATTCATGAGTTGAATGTAATCATTCATAAACATCATTGAGAATAGTAATAATCCCAATAGTGAACTGAACTAACAACAACACAGAAGAGTAGAGAGCATATAGATGAACAAAAATACAAAAGCTTTTGTCGAGTGGAAAACCCTCCTAGGGTATAAAAACCACTCCTAAACTGCCTTACTGGCTTAATCTTTAAAACCACTGTTAACAATGCCTTATAGGCTAATTTCTGAGCACCAACTCAAGGAGCATGAACCCCTCTTTTAGAGACACCAATCTCAATGAGCACCAACCCCTTACTCAGATTTTAGAATTACAATAATAATATCAGAGGATCTCTCTATTTTCTAGTAAGCTCATAACTCTCTTTTTTTCAGATTTTAATACAGTGTATTTCAATACATCTCTTGATACGGCCAAAATAACTAGCTCTCAGATTACTGGCTAGCAGCCCTTCACAGTTTACTACACTAGTTTATGTGTACATTTCAAGTATGTCAATTATGAAGAAATCTTCATCAAGTGTTTTTCACCAGATTCAGAAATTCTCTTGCTATTTTTTAGAATATGAAGCTGATTCATAATGATCTATAGATTATGGTAAAAATTAGAGTAACACCTATCCATAGAGATTTTAATTTATGCATTGAATTAGGAGATTTAAAATTGTAACAGAAAGATTTTCATCAAAGTCA
The DNA here is from genome assembly GCA_007258455.2 of Sequoia sempervirens. Classification (NCBI taxonomy): domain Eukaryota; kingdom Viridiplantae; phylum Streptophyta; class Pinopsida; order Cupressales; family Cupressaceae; genus Sequoia; species Sequoia sempervirens. Next base: position 350,539,555 of record VDFB02270651.1, on the reverse strand, counting down.
TGATAGCCCACAAACAGAAAATCATATCCTATGAAATCTCAGATAATATTTTCCAAAGAATCAATACCAACCAAACATGTCACTATGCAACTAAACTTAGAAAATCACATGTCGGCCACAAAGACAGATTTTTTTTTTTAAAACATTCACTGAGACATCCAGACAAGTATGCTAAAGGAAACTTTAACATTAAACATACTTTGGTTTCTTCTATTTCGTCGTGACCCTTCGTTATCAGGAAGACCCAATAGAGAATTCACTTTGTTTTGCCAAAATCCTCGAGCTCACAATAGATTTCCAAGACATTAATGATCTCACACTGACAGAAACCTTTTTCCTTTTCTAGATTGCTATAACATTATGATATTGGGGAGACCTCCTATAGAGCACACCATGTCTTTTCAAAAGTCTTTAACCACTTGTGTGTTGCTATGACATTATACTTATGGGGAGACCTTATAGAACCAATATTGAGTTTCACCGATGGGCTTATTCGCTAAGACATTAGCAAGTCTCTCACCGAGATCTCCTTTCGTTTCATTCACTATCATTGTGGCCAAAGGATATCGGAGAGACCTCTTGTATTCTTCATAATGTTTTGTCGAGAGTCACTTTGATACACATTGTTGCCTTGACAATTCAAAAGCTATGTCGAAGGCCTTTGCCATTTCCAAGTCACCAAGACAGTATCAATTTCACACCGATGAGCCTTTGATAGAAATCCCTTATGATTTCAATGTAACATAATGGTTCTCTTGCCGAAGCATCTTTCTATCTTATGAGGGTCGCTATAGCATACTGTCATCAGGGAGACCTCTCGTAGAATGCTTGAGTCATACCAAAAGTCACCAATTTATCCTGTGTCACTGAGATAGGATAGATCCTATTCCGATAAAGTTCTTTTGTTATCCATGGACTAGACTAAAGCTCACTCACTGAGACCTCTCGCCAAAAACCTTAGCTCTTACTGAAGAGACTACCTTTATGTTTTTGGTCAGTGTAACAAATCAAATTCGCCATGACCCTTTTTCGATGCACAAACTCTTACCGAGATGCATACCTTTACATTGTCAGTCAGCACGATAGGAAAACCTCGCCAAGACATTATATCAATAGCCATTAGTTTTACCGATAAGTCTCCATATGCATACGGTTGGTGAGACACACTTGAATTCACTAAGATACTAAATCAAATACTTCAAGTCTAGCTGAAGTGAAACTTTTAATTCACCCATCGGTGAGACCAAAAATGTTTGCTAAGACCATATGATGATGCCACAACTCTCACCAATAAACTTCCACATGCACTAGTTAGGGAGACAATATGATTTTTCTATGACCTCATCCTGACAGCCAAACTCATGCCAATATGCTTATTCTAAAGTGGGTCAGTGTGACATTGCATGTTTGATGAAACATTACACCGAAGATGATTTCCTTTGCTGATGTGCTCATTCTGAAGCAAGTCGGGGAGACATAATGAAATTGATAAGATCTTATCCCAATGGTATTACATATGTCAATAGAGAACACTTTTCTATTGCCGAAACCAAAGACAATTCTTGCCAAAATAACCTTTCTTGTGCTGGTTGCCAAGACAATGAGAATGTCATGCCAAAAGTAGCCTATATGTTAAATTCAATTGACATAACATCATAAATGTCTTTTTGATAGGCAACACAGACATTTCAAAGTGGATCGGGGAGACCCTACCATACTTATGTCGATGTGTAAGCCTGATATGCAAAGAGAACCATCCTGACAAAGAAACCATCTTTCAAACTCTGTCAGTTAAATGTAGCATTCATAACTTGAACCATAAATGACACGAAGCTCAAACTGATAAGTACCATAAGATATTAAAATTCTGAATGTAGACTATCCACTTAATGCGAAGACAAGTAAACCATATAAATAAAACTATACCAATATAAAGCATGAGAAAGCAATCTGAAATAGTCAAGAAGTAGAATCAACTGATAGGGATTTTGTCATCAAGGACAAACCATATGATCACAACTGAGATCCAACAGTTAAATGCTGAAAATCTCCACACTACCCTATGTAAAAGCATAAACTTGGCCTAAAAGGCATAGCAAGGGAAGGTGATTAGTTGAATTTGAAATGAAGAGGGTTAGAACCTATGAGTTTCAGGGTTTCTAAGTGTATTAAGATGTTTTTTGTATATTGACAAAGTCTGGATTTGTCATTGGCATGTTTGGGTATGAACCCTAGTTGAGGAAAGCTTGGAAAAGAGTGAAAAAGAAAGGTTTTACAAAGAAAGTGTATGAATAATTTGAAGGAAGCATAATATTTTGATATTTTAAGAATGTGCAAGTGAAATTATGAAGAGTTGAAGTGGTTTCATGCTTGAGGATGGTTAGGGAATAATAAAAATCAATAAGCCTTAGTGGAGATGATGAAAAGTGAGGGTTTAAGAGAAATGGGTCTTGATGAGTGTGTAGAGACTTGATGGTTGAAGATTCTTGAGTTTTTGAGGTAATTATAATACTATTTTGAGGTTTGGAGATTTGGTGACAAGTTTAAAGGTGAAGTCCTTTGGAAAAGAGGGCTAATTGGACCTTGATTTGGCCTAAAAGCTAGTTTGAGCAGTGATGGTCTGAGGAATCTATGGGAAAATTAAAGTATGATTTGTATCAGGATAATGGGTCCCTGAATGTGTAAAGTTTTGGAGGATTTTAGTAGGTGGTTGTGAGAAAAGGTCTAAAAATAGGTCTTGGAGCCCTAGTGGGTGAATGGTAGCTTGAGAAGGTGAAATTGTAACCAGAAGTACTTGAGACTTAAAAAGTGAGTTAGTCATGTTTGTTTGGTCAATTTAATCTTGTTAAATTCCTTTTGGACTTTGGGAAATGATTGGGGAAAAATTAGAGTGTTTGAGCCATTGGGTGCCTTGTGCACTAAAGAATCAAACATGGTGGTTGAGAGTCTTTTGAAGATCCAATTATGATTTCATGGTTCAAGTGATTTGAGGTCACCCTTGTTTGCATCATAAAGTGTCTCTTAGATAAGTTATGCTCACTGCAAAGTAAGGGAACAACCCAATATATAGTAGAGGAAAATTTTCATGGTTATTCTAGTTTACCAAACACACCTTGATGGTTCTAAATCAATAGTTGAGATATTTTCATTTGTAGGAGATGTAGAGAGGGTAGAACAATGATTTGAACAAATAGAGATATAATTTCAATTAAAATTTCTTAATGTTTCAAAGAATAAAATTTTCCTAGCCTAATTTGAAACTAGAAAATTATGCATTGAATTTCTGTAAAAATCTATAATTTTATATGGTTGCAGGAAAGCACGATCATGTTAAATAATGGTGTAGATTAAGAAATTATTTATGAAATAATCAATGTTAAATAACGGTGTAGATTAAGTTGATATTTTATTTTCCTTTATGGTTTGGATCCTTCTTTTAGTTCTATCTGCATGGATCCTACCTCTTCTTTTATACCTTTTAGGTTAGTAAATATTCTAGGAAGAAGGTCTTCATATTTTTTTAAATTTTCCACTTGCATCACTTATCTTTCATCCCACTAATCTCCATTTTTTTCCATCTTAGGGTTCCTTTTAAAATTATATTTTGTTCTTTAGTCCTCAATGGTTCATGTTGAAATATTTATTGATTATTCTATTTACAAATTTAGTCATTGATCTCTTACTATTATTTAATGCACATTTAACATGTGTTTAACATATATAAATCATAAATACATGAGCATGAGTTCTCTAAATATAGATTTAAAATTTGTGTAAACATGTACATACATACACATGTATCTATTAATGTATAAACATTTAAACATAAGCAAACATATGCACATGTAGATAGATTCAATGTATAAACATAAACATGTTATAAGAAAAGAGGTACATGCATGTAGATTGAATGAAAATAAACATATAAACATAAGAAAATTTGTATGTATATCATATAAGAAAATCTAGGTACATGCACGTGCAGATTGAATGAAAATAAACATATAAACATAAGAAAATGTGCATGTATATCATATAAGGTAATGCAAGTTAGAGATCATCAAAATTTGACTACTAGAGATCATCATATAAAAAAATGTAGTAGAGATCATAAATCTAGTGGAGGGCCTAATATGAACTTTGCCTCCTAGTTGAACGATCATCTAAATGAGAACCCTACTTTGATGGATGTGTCAAGCCCTATAGATAAAATTGTGTAAACAATGTGTTAAATACATATAATATATTATAAATTTTATGAAAGTTATTTAAGAGTGTACATGTATTTTTAAATATCTATCTAGATCTATGCATACATATGCATGTCCATATACACGTGTATATATAAAAATTTAAAACTCACATGTCCACTGGTAGCATAATCATTCATAGAGTCACGTCGATGTACATGATTTGAACCAAGGCTAGGAGTAACATGAGGTATGTCCACCTACAATAAATATACATATATATTAGTACATAAATATCTAGTTAAAACTAAAATTTAAAAATAATTAAAAAAAAATTGAAACATGCACATGCACACATACATGCACATCATCTGATATCAGATGATCTAAGTCCTCTACAATTGTCATCTCCAACAAATCAACCACATGCTCAAGTGATGAGTCAACATCTACATCCATCTGATCCATTGCATGTTGTGCCATAAATGATGAGTGAAGGGGACTATACACTTGAGATGGCATCGACGATGATGAACTGGAACCAGCCAACAAATACATAAAACCCATAGTCTATGTAGCATCTGAATGATCTATAGGTGGATCTTGATGCGCACTAGTGTTGGGATAAGAGTGATGGGATCCTGGATGTGAATGAAATCCTAAAGAAAAATGACCTATGACCTACTCTATAGTGATCCCATAGTCTGATGCAATGAAGGCATATGCCTCCAAGACGTCCTCAACCAAACAATGCATAGTCTTGTGTGCCATATCTCCTATAATTCCATCACATTGTGTGGGTGTAGGGATTCCCACCAATATAAAAGGATCCATGTTGCTATGTTGTGCTACAAATGGTGTGGATAATGAACATCTAGACATCAAATACTGACCCACATGATCAATAGATATCCTAGTGGTGGCAACTGCAATGTCACCTACACTGTCAATTGCTTCCTTTTGGGAAGCAATGACAACCTTATCTACTAAGGGGGGTAGAGCTAGGGTGAGAGCAAGAGACTTGCTTCCAACCAATTCCCTAAAAATTGGGGCTAGTCTATCTACTCGATGATAGGTGGGCCTATCGACAATTCTTCCATTCCCTTGACTAGCATATGGTGGAATTTTCAAGTAGTTGACTTTGAGGCCAAAATGGACCTCAACATACAACTGTTGAACAAAATATAATGGAATCTAGTCATTGTTTGGATATTGACCATGTGTTGTAAGAAATCATGGGTAGATCAATGGGTCCAAAGCACAATCCACACATTTGGTGACCTGGTATCCCCTCACCTTATGTCAATTTTTATAGAATGGAAAACAAGTGTTTTTTATCATTTAATTGGTCACAACATCATGTATTTTTTTATAGGGAACCTCACCATTTACTTCTTCCCACATGTGGGAAAGAATAGTAGCTACTCTATCAGGGGAATATGCACTAGTATGCCCAAGTTCATCTCTTAGTTTTTCTAGGCTTTTTAATATGGACATGCAAACATCTAAATATATGTCTATGTTTGTACCATATGTTAATGAGTCTCTGAATCTCCTAACCTCACTAGTTGTATTTTTAAACAATGTTTCTGGAGGTGGAACATATGCATTTTCCATGTTATATGTATGTACACCTAAAGGATCAATGAGACCTTGATAAATAATATATCTATATCTAGGGAATAGAAATCTAAAATAGTTCTAAATACATTTACAAGTGTGCACAAGATATATATATATATTGAACCTATAGGTTGCACACATATAAAATAATATGCATCTTAGATTAGAGTTGTATATGCAAGATTATATCACTAGTAATGGATGCTACATGGGATGACAAATAGAGCATTCACTAGTTCAAATAATTTATCTAATCATCAATAATATTTTCATACTATTAGAAAAAAACATTTAACATCTATCATAGTTTTTCATAATCAAAACATTCATTACCATATTGCACACAAAATATAATCTAAAATAGTTCTAAATAAATTTACAAGTGTGCACATGATACATATATATTGAACCTATAGGTTGCACACATATAAAATATGCATCTTAGATTAGATTTGTATATGCAAGATAATATCACTAGTAATTTGAATGCTACTTGGGATGACAAATAGAGCATTAAATAGTCCAAATAATTCATCTAATCATCAATAATGTTTTCATACCATTAACAAAAAGACATTCAAAATCTACCATAGTTTTTCATAATCAAAAAATTTTCACTATTTTATTTAATTTTCTAAACATTTTACATATTTAATTTAATATATTTATCAATTTATAGTTCTTAGGTTCAAATATCACCCTTCTAGAGATCATATTAGATGGATTCCTCCATAAGAAAAAGGGTGAAATTTTAATTTTTATGGTTCTTTGAGGGGAAACCTAGGGCACTCTAGTACAAAATGTGTCATTAAAGACTTAAAAAATCTTGATAAAGGTTGCATCTAAGATTTATTTCCAAGAACTAGTAATAAAGGGAAAGTGTCATTTCTTAACATTGGTGGTCATGTAAAATCAATTTAGTCATTATTAAAGGATATTCAATGGAAACTATATTTACCATCATGAAAATATAATTGATCAATTAGAAGAAAAACATCATACTATATGAGGCATTGGAAATCCTTGATTCACCAAAATTATTCTCTAGCTATGTTGCTACCATGAAGGAAACAATACAACATGTTTCTTTTCAAATCAAGGGATTTATAGAATGAATGATTTAATAATTGGAAATTATATGAAAAAATTTCTAGATCATACAATCATGTGGCATGTAACTCCTTAAATAATTTTTTCCCCTTCATTCCATTAATAACCTGAAGTGGGATGAATGACTCACAAATGATGGGATGATAATTAAAGGTTATATAATTGGATTCCTAGCATTTATTCATGCCAAAATATCTAGCTTCTCTGCCTACACTCATTATTTTCCATCTACCCACTCTACCTTAGTATTTAGATAAAAATTTAACTCCACATTTGATTTATTGGAGAGATTTTATAAATGGATTTATTGGGAGAAATAATAGATTACTAGGATAACATGGTCTTATTCGTATAAGATGGATATATTACAAATGACATTAAAGAAGTTCTAGGATGGGATTTTGTTGAGGTTGTAGAGCATTTCCATGTTAATTTTTATATCTTGAACATTTATAAAATTATTTAAGATGAGAAATTGACAAAGGCATTGAGGAAGAATTACAATTGAGAGAAACATAAGGAGGATTAAAGATTAATTTTAATAATCCATCCCATGTCTGTAGATTATTTTTTCCCATTATAGGTTTGAATTTTAATGTTTGGCTTCTTTGGAAACTATTGAAAAGGTGGAGTGACTATATGCAATAGTCTAGGAAGTGGCCAATATTCAAGGGATCCTATCCAACAAATATTATATTTATGAGCCCTAAAAATAATGCAATGGAACTATGTGATGTTTCTTTAAATTATAAGTGTTGGATTCACTTAGATACTAAGGCTTTACTATTGAAATATGTGTTCTTGATTGTTCCATTTGTTACTTGTGTAATTCCAAGAAATTTTAATTAAAGTTAGCTAATTGTGCTCTCTAAGTTAATCCATTTATTTTCTACCAATGTATGGAATAAATATCCTAGTTTAAATGAATCAAGTGGTAATCAAACAAGTTATTTCATTGTGGAGTTTGTTTTTATTTAATATATAGGTATGCAACATAGAGAAATTTTAGAATTTTGTTCCTTGTCAAAAAGATAATATTTTCCCAACCAAAACCATAAACATGGATATAAATGTAAGATTCCTCAAGCTTGATACTAAAGGTGCAATATTATCTCAACCATTGAGATGACATAGTGCTTAATAAAGTTTCTCTTAGATAACTTCTGCTCATTGCAGAGTAAGGGAACAACCCAATATATAGTAGAGGAAATTTTCAATGATCATTCTACTTTACCAACACACCTTGATGGTTCTAAATCAATAGTTGAGATATTTTCATTTGTAGGAGATGTAGAGAGGGTAGAACAATGATTTGAGCACATAGAGGTATAATTTCAATTGATTTTTCTTAATGTTTCAAAGAATAAAATTTTCCTATCCTAAGTTGAAACTAGAAAATTATGCATTGAATTTCTTTAAAAATCTATAATTTTATATGGTTGTAGGAAAGCACGATCAAGTTAAATAATGGTGTAGATTAAGAAATTATTTATGAAATAATTTAACATAAAATTTTATAAAGAGGGAAAGTGTTTGAAGGATGATGTAATTATAAAAGGAATGCCAATAGTGGATTGAAATAAATTATAATCAAAAGAAGGTGAAAGTGTATTAGTTATAGTGGGGATAGGAAATGCTATAGGTATGGAAGAGGCCTCTAGAATGGTAATGGGCTCCATAGTAACAACAAGTGGAAAATGGAAAGTAGTGGGAGGAATAGGGATAGAATGATATTTCATAAGTCTACATGTAGTAAAAAGACAATGGTCAACATCATGGGTATCATAGATGAAGAAAATGTGATTTCTTTGTTTGGTCTCATCTACCATGGGTATATTCAATTTTTTTGATCATTCCTCCTACTAACATTTTGTCTAATTTTATCCCAACTCTTTTTTTGAGATTGAGGTTTTAAGTTAATATTTTATTTTCCTTTATGGTTTGGATCCCTCTTTTAGTTCTATCTGCATGGTTCCTACCTCTTCTTTTATACCTTTTAGGTTAGTAAATATTATAGGAAAAAGGTCTTCATATTTTTAAAAAATTTCCACTTGCATCACTTATCTTTCATCCCATTAATCTACAAATTTTTCCATCTTAGGGTTCCTTCTAAAATTATATTTTTTTCTCTAGTCCTCAATGGTTCATGTTGAAATATTTATTTTTAGTGCATTATTAGTTGCTATTTCATTTTCTCCTTCTTCAACTTATATTTTTTTTAAGTTTTTGAGGATTTTCTTCTCCTTTGCATTCCATAATTTATTCCTAGAGGCACCACTTAACTTATATTGTGGCATGTTAACCTTATCCATCCACTTTATCAAGTTACAAATGCTTTTCTCCTTTGGAAATATAGTCTAATGTTCTTTATGAAGGACTATTTCTATGAGAGATATGATAATGTGCTTCATTTTAGTACATTGTGGATTAGCTTGTCAATATTATGGAATGTAATTTTTTTTGAAAATTATTTTGTCCCATCATCCAATTTTTGGTTCCTCCTCTCTTTTCTTAGTTAATATACCTTTTTTTGGAAATAGGTGATAATTTCCAATAGAAAAGTTGGTTATATAGCCTTTCATCATATTCTCTTCTATTTTCCCATTCCCTAATGCAAATTTGAAGGTTTATTTCAAGTTTCATCTTGCCACGATATTTTAGATTGGGTTTATAGTCTCCTTTTGATAAGTACTTGGTTCTTATAAGGACCAAAAATGTCTTCCCAATTGGGATATTAGGTTTGTGGGTGTACCACCATCTTGTCATGCTACAAAGTATCTTGAAGAGATTATAATCTCAAATTTTATTTCTTAAATAATTTTTCCATATATTCTATACATGTTAAAAAAATTCCCACCCTAGAATACCAAGGAAGCTTAAAATGAGAAATTCCATTTGAAATGTGGTTAAATTGTTTTGAATTTTAGTATGTTGTCTCTTTTTATAGTTTCCTTTTGTATTATGTGGTGGGTTTTCATCATTTCAAATATCTTGAGTGGAATTTTTTTAAGCTTTTCTTATGTTTTGGATCCTCCTCACATATAATATCTTTCTAGATCTTACTTCTAGCTCATCCCAAATCCATTCTTCCATAGCATATTCATTATTGATGTTGTAACTATTGATATCAAGTATGATTTATCCTCTTGGGTTAGCCTCATGCATGGTGTCTTAGACTATTATTCTTAAAGAATTTAGTGCTTTCAATTCTTCTCCATTTTTTTCTTATGTTATCTTATTTTTGTATGCCTTACTCATATCAATGTATAGGGGTATATGTATTAAATTTTTTGTCAAAGAATGAGATTTATTCTTTCTAGGAGTTAATTGTCCCATTATAGTTTAAAAACCATTCTAAATTTAGTAAAATGTTGAAGGTATTAAAGAGTTCCTTCATCTCTATTACTTCAAAGTCTACCTTTTTCTTGATTCCCATTAAATTAACTTCTATCTTTCTCCAAGTTCCAACCATACAAATGGCAGTACCATCCACAAGATCAATGTTAAAGGGGTATCATAGACTATTGGATTCCTAAATTCTTCTCAAAATATTTTAGGTTTAAATGATTTTTAGGTCAAATATTATGTTCTTAAAATGTTTGTTGTTTAGTTTAATTTTTATTATAATTTTTTTCTTTTTCCATCTTCATGAGCTTGAATAATGTGTACTTGCTAAAATTTCTCTATCAAGTCCTCAAAAAAAATTTGAGCTATATCCACTTGACATAAAGAAGGAAAGTGCTACAAAGTAAATCCTACTAGTTATTGTGATCATTGCAGGAAAGATGCTTAATTACTTGCACTAACAGAAAATCTAATTTGTTGGATCAAGAATTTTTGTTCAATATTAATGTTATGATGTTAATATTGATGTACGCATTCTAATTCTTATTCTCAAAATATCTTGATTTCCAAAGGTTTGTTTGAAAATTTTGGCCTAAATTATTATTAACACTCCAAGTTAAATTGGTTTGGTTGAATCAAATAATAAGCTAATATTCTAGTTAGTAAGAAACACAAAATGAAACTTAGTGATAAATCTAATGATTATGGCCTTCTTTTATGATCCTGCTTAATAACCCTTTAAGACAATCAAATTCGCTATTGTAGTCTATGAAATATTTATGTATTCCTTAAACACAAGCTATTAATTCAATTTTAAACATGAGAATGGAGAGGAAAATAACCCTTAATTATCTCTCTGAGAGAAATACAACACAAAGGAGATGATTCTAATAGTAAAAATATGTTCATATTTTCATTTAATAGAGACAAGAATCAAAATAAAAGTGACATATGTACAACATGAAATTTTTTTGTATTACTTAAAACAAGTGTTGTCTGGAATACAAATAGATTTTACTCAAATTTTCATTATGATTTTTGAAGTGTTTAGATACTTTGCTTTATTTTTTTTCAACAAGGTATGGACATGCATCATATTATAAAGTATAGAAGATTTTTGTGTATTTTCCCCAGTAGACATGTATGCGAAATGTGGAAGAATTGACAAGGCAAGTGAATTGTTTGAAGGATATGCACAAAATGGATTTGTTGAAAAGGGTTTAGAAACTTTCAAGAAAATGAAATTGGTGGGTGTAAAGCCAAATTTCACAACCCTTTCCAACATCCTCCCTTCTTGTGCCAAAATGGGAGCTTTTGAATAGGCTATGAACATCCATCAAAGCATAAAGGATAGAACAATGGTTGCAAGTTATGTAGAAAATGGGTTTGTTGAAAAGGCTTTAGAAACTTTCAAGCAAATGCAATTGGAAATTGTAAAGCTAAATTCCACAACCTTCACCTTGCTTGTGCCAAAATGGGAGCTTTGGAATAGGGTATGGACGTGTGTGAATTGTGGAAGCATTGACAAGGTTAATGAGCCATTTGACTAATAGTTGAGCAAGAAATTTGGTCTCGTGGAATACCATGATTAAAGGATATGCATAAAATGGATTTGTTGAATAGAGGGTTTAGAAACTTTCAAGCAAATGCAATTCACTACAACCATGTATGTGAAATGTGGAAGCAAAAAACCAACCCGAAATTTACACCAAATTGGAGGGTGATGCATTGTCTTTCAGCATGGTGAGTTCGCCAGGAGGTTCACCCAAGAGTTCGCCACTACACATGCACATGAAAATGACCATTGAAATTGATAGTAACAATCATTGTATTTAAAAATACCTCATTCAGGGGTTCGAGCAAACCCCCTTTCATTTGAACCCCTTTTTCTAATATTAAAAACAATTTGTGTCATAGGTTCAATTAAATACATTTAAAGGTTCGCTTGAACCAATCAGTCCAAGCAAACCCCTTAATTTTTTGAATCACCGAAAATGCATTTTTGCCTCCTCCATAAAATTGTAAACCACTTATGTGGCCCTACCCTCTTTTATTTATTAATTCCTAGGTTGCATCATTAGAAAATCATTAATAATGGGTTCATTACCCTTTCCATGTTTATAGGAGATAAGATTCCTTCTAGAATATCATCTAGAACTTATTTCTACCACTTCATCATTCCCTAGGTAGGTTGTTAGGGTTTACATGTTGTAAAATGTTGTCTGATCAAGACACTTGGCAACATAATAGTGCATTTTATATTTCTCTCTTTCCTATATAACTAGGGAATATGTACACTTGTAACATATTCTAGATCAATCAAATAATCTCTATTTGAATACCATTGTTGCAACACTTTATGTGTGGGTGAATATTTTCTTGGCAAAGGTCATCCATTGAAGACTATAGCTTCATTAGGGACATCATGACTCCATAATTTCAATAACATGGTATCAGAGCTTTTCCAGTGAAAGGTCATCCCAAAATCAAGGAAGTTAGCTTGTGAGATTCTTTGTAGGCTTAAGGTTTTTTCTTGAAGGCTAGTTGTTTCTACCTAGGGACCAAGCTGATTTCTGGTGTAGATCAGGCTCTCCCTGACCTCACCATTGCACTCAGAAGGCCTTAAAACCTATAGATTTCCTACCTATTTTTCAAAATCAAAGACATATCACTAGGCACCAACTAGAGGTATTATCTAGGGTTTGAAAATTTTGTATACTATCTATACAATCTACTATAAAAAATAAGTCCCTATAGTCATCCTCCATGGAAAAATGTGTTTAATCAACTAGCTTTTCTATTTTAAAAATTGGGAAAAAATTTATATAGTTTTGGTAGAAAATTAAAAAATCAGGAGAAACCTACTATTTTATTCATCATTTGACATTGGGATTTGATTTATTATTTCATTAGCTATAATCTATTGGATTTTATTCCCCTTCATCAGTATTTATTTTTAACAGATTATATTTATATTTTATCAACATATTCTCCTTGATTTTTTATTTTCCTTTGGTAATAATTAAAAATAAAAATTTGGTGGGTCACATTTCAATTTACAATTTGCAAGAATCTTCATTGGTGGCATTAAATTCTTATCAGGGGCCACTATCACATCACCGAAAACTAACCCCTGCTAGTCATTTTCACCATTTGAACCCACTGTCACCAAAAACCACCTATTTCCCATTGGTACCCTAACTCCTCTAATTCAAGCCACTGGTTCCATCCATGACTGAAGGCCCCACTAATTCCAAGCAGTGCCCCCAAGCTATCCGCTTTTCCCTCACTGCTATACCTTGGTTCCATTAGCGACTGACTACTTTGATCATCAAGTGGCTTCTCCAACTGCACCACCGAACTACCACCATAGCTCAACTCTACCACCCCTTATCCAACGAAACATATTTTTTAAATTACCAACAGTGCTCTAGGTTATATCAACGACCAGGGGATGAAATTGTTTTTCCATAGGGTGCTTTAATTTTGCACCTAGTTAGCCTATTCATTCTAATACAATAGTTTTTCTAGTGTTGCACTCTATTTTTTAGGATTCTACTACCATCAAAAGTTTGATTTAGTTGAAGTGAAAACCCTAGTTTGGACTTGAAAGGCAATATCTCCTCATCAGATTGTTGAAAATTTGTCATTCCAGTGACATCAGGGAGGTATTCCAGTGTCCTCTTCATCAGTCCTTTCATGTATTTTAGAATCAACACCAGTGGATTTTCTTTGGTAGTTTGTCACTTTGAGCATCTTTTGTTATCACTTAGATACCTATTTTTTGTAGAAATTTTTTCTACATCAAGGGGCTTCATTTAAGTTGCATATCATCTTTAGAAGTTTGTAGTGTTGGAATATGTTATCATTAATGTCAAAAGGGGATCAAAGGAGAAGTGTGTCAATCTTATGCAAAAGAAAATAATGTTGTCGTTGATCTCAAAGGAAGTGGAATTGATCATACAAGGGAGTTGTTGGCATGATGACAAAAGATGGATGTGAGTGTAGTGAATCTAGTTCTGGAAAATTTGGTGTAGAATGATGAAGAAATGAACATGTATCTACAAATGTTGTAAAGTTTCTCAAATGTTGCATTATTGTCATGCAATATTTACATGGAGATGAATATGGTTCTTCCAGTTCTCTGAGGTTAAATCTAGATGCATATTCGATGTGGGTTTTCTAAGAGCTTTCTAGAAAGGTACTATGCAGGGTCTCATGTTAATTGAGATGTTTGCATTAATTTTTTCATGCTCTCGGTCTATGGTTTATCAGTTAAACCCTACATCTGTAGGATTTTATAGTCACAATGTTTAAAATGTTGACTTAGTATTGCGGGTTGAAGGTCACATAAGTAACAACTTATGTCATTTATCTCATGGTAGTGACTAGCCTCGTTACCTAGGTTAGCGGTGTCTTGGAGGCACGTCGGCATGATAGAATGGTGTTGGAAAGACATTGAAGGAATTATTCCTGATGGACCAATGATCATTTCATTGATGGGAAAATATTGTATTGGTATGAGTGTGAAGAGTTTCTCAGTGATAGAGCAACAAAGTTTATTAGCATGACAAAGTGATATCAACAAGATCCAAGCAGGAATTTCTTCGATATCTTGATGGTCACTTTATCAATGTGACAATGTATGATCAGAGAGAGAATGGGAGATGTCTCTCTGAAAGCTTTATATCTATATGTTGGCATGTCACGGGTTCTTATAACTTTGTAACCTCTAACAAGAGGTTCTAAAGTTCAAGTTCTTAGCAATGGAGAAATAAAAAGGAAGGAAGCACTCCATGTGGGACCTAGTCATAATGATATGGATTATAGTGATGACAATCCAGACATGTGGCATAATGGGATTAAGAAAATAGTAATCCACATCCTTGTTGTGGATTACGAAGCAATGACATGGCAATGAGGTGGATAGGTAAAGTCATCGAGTGCTTTCATCATAATGACATTCTATCATCTGTAGGACTCTTAAGGTTTTCCCCATGATGCAATGATGACCTTCCAATCAACGTGATAGTGTGATATTGCTAGGACCTTGAAGGAGGTCTCACAGATGGAGTGATGGTAACCCATTGATGAAAAAGTTGAGTATCACCAAGACTATGGAGCTAGTACCAATGATAAGATGATAGAAGAATATGATGTTGTCTATGGGACCTAGTAAGGTGGATGTTGCAGTGAGACCCGATAGGGTAAGGATGACATACATGATGGTATAGTTATAGAGAAAATAGAAAAAGGACATGTGGCAGAAAACAATATTGGATGGTGACATGTGGTGACACATTGGTGTAGGGTCCACTTGTCTAGAGCAATGAATGGTATCAACATGACAAGGGAATATTGGTAGGACAAAGACTTAATGGTCCAACATGTATGTCATTAGTGTGAGTAAATGGTATTATCTGGACCTTGATACACATCCCCATGATGAAGTGATAAGATTTATCGACAAGACAAAGATGCATCAACAGGAGTGTAGTTGGTGTCCCTCCAATGGAGTGATAAGCACATCGATGTGACATTGTTGCATTGGTAGGATTGGGGATGGCATCCCATCGATGAAGTGATGAGGTGCTATGTGGGACCTGATAGGATGATGGCGATGGTGGATGGTGACCAAAAATTGTAGGTGGCGATCATTGGTTGCTTGATATGTCAATTTGCATCATTGTTGTGAATTAAGTCATGATGACATGGAAGACAAATGGCATGTGAGCCCATGCACTCAAAGGTAGATCACATCAAAGAGACTGATGGACATCATTGGGACTATGGTATGTGTCTTCGTAATATAGTGATATCATAGATCGATGGAGGAGGTCTAATCAACTACTTATCCAATGGTTAGAACTTAAAGTTATGGTAGTAAATGAGGATCATAGGATCTTGGCATGAGAGAGAAGATCAATGGCCAATATTCAAACATGAAGATCTATAATGGTCTAGTTTGTTACAATAGGGATTTCATCTGGAAACTAACATAGAACAAGGAATTAATTGGTCCAACTACACCCAATGACCAATTAAATGAAGATTTGATCTTGTAAGTGGCGATAAAAATTGTAGATATGATCAAGATAAGATCAAATTGAATCTGATCATATGGAAAATAGAATATAGTTAATGCAAATATGATCCTAGGGTTTTGGAAGGATGTTATTCTTTGCAAACTCTCTGAGAAAAAATTTAATGTTGTGAGGCTCAATGCATAGGCATGGTGTAGAGCAAGATATGTGGTAAACCCTAAAAGGTGATTGAGATCAAATAAGATTGGATGAATAGAATAATTCATTGAATGCATCATCATATTTAGGATTCGATGGAGAGAATGAGAAAAATTATTTGTAACCAAACTAAATGTAAAAGTGGCTTGATGCATAAGCATAGTGACAATGAAGATAGCTGATAGACCCTATCAGATGAATTAATGATGAGATGGACAATGGTGTGGAGCTTGGGGTATAGGAAACTTGCTGCTGAAGATTGCAAGAGAAGGAAACCCTAGCGTGAGGTTTGAGATGATTAGAATAGTAATGGGTATCTCGAGGTAGAGATTGTTGATCAGTGGAGTTAAGAAAAAAATGAAGACTATCTAAGTAGAGTTGATGGAGTTGTATCTATTATAGGTGTGAGAAGTCTACAAGAGGACAAGGTGTTGAAGAAAGTTATGTATTACTAAGTATGCAATAGAGAAAAAGAGAGAAGAAAGTATATAGTGAAAATGTATGAGACAGTGCAAAAGAAAAGAAAGTAGATAAACAAGATAGAACAGTGATTGTTCTATGCACATAGGAGAGTGCAGAACAGGGGTGTGTTGCTAGAGTGCATCTTCAACAACAAAGTATGTGTTGTAGTGAAAACAACAATGTACTGAATGTAATGATGAATTATAGGTTTTGTAGAACCAAGTCTATGCATATTTGAAACTATTATCATTGTACTAAGTTGTGGCTCAGATTAGGGTTTTGTTGTATCCTTGGGGTTGTATCTCCTAAAATAGGGTTTTGTTGCATCCTTGAAGTGGTTTCTTCTAATTAGGTAGTTGATGCTTCCTTGGGTTGTAGCCCTAAAACATTGTAACCAAAATTTGGATTGTGATGCTAGATTTGAGCAGCAGACTCAAGTAACCTTAGTCACACATTGTAATAGAGATTTGGATTGTGACACTAGATTTGAGTAGTAGACTCAAGTAGCCTTAGTCAGTCATTGTAACAAAGATTTGGATTGTGACACTAGATTTGAGCAATAGACTCAAGTAGCCTTAGTCACTGTGGTTTTTCCCATATCAGGTTTTCCATGTATATCTAGTGTTATGTGATGTTTTTGTTTGCATGCATATTTCTGTATCACATGATTAATATTTGCAAATTAAGGGTTAAAGAAATTAGTTTGCACAAAATGTTTTAAGAGATAAGTTTTCAATATCTACTAATTCACCCCCCTCTCAGTAGAGCATTGTGTTCCAACAATCTGTATTAGAGCCATAGGTTCCCTAGAAGAAGCTTAACCAACTTGGGTAGATCTTAGATAAGTGAACACAAAGGAATTTTAGGAAGATGCAAATAAGCCACCTAGGTTTGATGGAACAAACTATGCTAAGTGGAGCTCATTAATGGAAGGATACTTAGTTTCTCTTGGAACTAAAGTTTGGGCATGCGTTGAGACCCAATATATTATTCCTACTACTATTCCTACTAATCCTACAACAAAGAAAATTCATGAGGACAATATGAAAGCTTGGTTTATTATTATGAACATTTTTTCTAACTTTGTGCATAACAAAGTTATGCATTGTAAAACTACTTATGATGTCTAGGGAAAAATGAAGAAGATCTATGAAGGTGACACCAAAGTGAAGTTGGAAAAGTTACAAGTGCTGAGAGAAAAAATTGAAGGCTTGAAGATGACCAAAGAAGAGAAGATTGCTGAATATCTTCAGAGAGTTGATGATGTGGTAAATGACATTAAAGGATATGGTGTAGATATGAAAGAAGAATATGTTGTGTTGAAAGTTCTTAGGTCTATGACAAATAAATACGATGCTAATATTTCTACTATCGAAGAAGGAAGAGAAATTGATAAACTTACTCTTGATGAGGTTCATGGCATAATTACTCATATGAGATGAGAATGCCAAGTGTTGAATCATCTAGGAGAGAATTTGAATTTAAGGTTGTCAAGAAAGGAAAAGATAAAGCTGATAAGAAAGAAAAAGTTGCTATCATTGCATTTGATTATGAAGAAACTAATGAGGAAGAAGCAAACTTCATAAGAAGACTAAGGAGAGGATCCAATAAATATAAAGGTAAGCTACCCTTAAAATTCTTTGACTGTGGTAGATTAGGCCATCTTGCTTCTAAATTTCCATATGATGATGTCGATAACTCTAAACAAGAAGAAGATGGTAAAAAGAAGAATGAGTTTTATCCTAAAAGGAAGAATTTTGGAAAGAAGAAGAAGAAGATTTTATACATCAATGAAGAAAGCGAAGCATCTGATGCTAGTGATAGTTCAAAAGAGGATCAAGATCATTCCCTTGTAATGAGAGATGGAAGAGAATCTCTATTTATGGCTAAAGAAACTAAGGATCAGAAAGATGTACAAATTGAGGACTCATATGAAGGAGAAGGAGGCAGTCATTGATCTTGAAGGAGAATTAATCAGTGCTCATGAAGATCTTGATGAACTAAGAGATAAATTTGATTATCTTAGGAGAGAAAATAAGAAACTAAAAAGGAATGCTCAAAAGGAGACTAACAGATTAAAACAAGAACTTGAAGAATCAAATAAGTTGGTGGTAAATTTGAAACTACAAGTAGAAGAAGCTAAAAGAGGTGAAGATGTAATCAAGTCCAAGCTAGAATCTAAAGGAGAGAGATGTGTGAAGTTAGAAGTAGAAGTAGTCACTCTGAGAAAATAATTGGAGAAGGAAAAGGAGAAAATAAATAACAGTCTAAAACTAAAAGGAGGTATTGATATTCTTGATGAATCGATTAAGTCACAAAAGCCATCAAATCCTAAGGAGAAGGTTGGCCTTGGATTTTGGAAAGGAATGAGTTCCTCTACCAATAATTCTACAAAACTATATGACAGATTTATTGCAGAAGAAAGATGTTGCATCAAGGAAAAGAATCCCACAACAAAGATGAACATGAATAAATCAGTCCTTGAAACATTGAGGAAGAAGCATCATACAAAGGGAGCTTATGCAAAAATACTTACTAGGATGAGATATGCCAAAATGTCAAAGCAAAGAATACCACCTCATCCTACTCAAAGGAATTTTATGACCAGGTACTCTTCACATTTTTATGGCTATTGTTTTACCTGTAATCAATTTGGTCATAGAACATGTGAGTGTACAACAACACTTAGTAGGAGCATAAAACATGAACATACAAATTCATTTGCTCCTAGTGTACACATGGGTGTGATGTGTTTTAATTGCCACAATATTGGTCACTTTGTGAAAAATTGTAAATTGAATCCTGTAAGGCCAAAAGCACATAGTAAGAAAAGGATCATAACCCCCAAGGTGAACAATGGTTCACATATTCTTGGGAAGAAGCTTGATCAGAAAGATAAAAGGAAAAAGAAGTTTTGGAGAGAGAAATATTGGCAGGTTGCGCTCCATGAGGTTGCTTCTACCTTACATCACTAATTTGTAGTGATGGGGCATGATTCCAGGGGGAGTTTAATTGGAATCTTATTTATCCCTAGAAAAAGAAGAAAGTGATCAAGTCAGGTAAAACATGTTTTAAAAATTTCTAAGGACATGATGGTTGCAAATTTATGGTCACATTCTTTCTCTTTGAAATGCCCGTCAGAGGGTAAGAACATCAATAGAGAAATGGATTGGCAGCTATAGAAATTGATATCAACCATTTGTATCAGTTATTGAAGAAATAGGTTGTGAATGTGATCTGTTGAGAGAAATGCTCCTTGACTATAAGGAGAAGATATATGTCTTGGGAGAAGCTATTCTATGTATTTGTTTTTAAATTGGTATTAGACCATTACATATTGGTTCAGAATAGGTTAGTTGGTATAGATCCCCTAAAATGAAGCTAGTAAATAATGGAGCAAGGGTCTAAGGGGGAGCTGCTATTGGTATCAAATAAGTGTTATACTTGATACAATTCATTCCAAGATATCATTTGGTACAATAGCATAAAGTGAACACATTCATAATTGGTATCAAAATGATAATCGGTATTAGGGCAAGATGTCACCAATAGGTGTCTTGAATATGATTCAATTGGTACAAAGCATCAATTAGAATATCTACAATTGTTAACAGATCTGATTGGCATAGAGCATGTAATGGCACTTCAATTGGCATCAGAGATTTTTTTAGTTAATTGGTATAGAGCGGTTTAAGCATATGGTATTTCCATTGAAGTAAAAAGGCTTAATGCAAGAATTGGTATGAGAACAAAATTGTTTTCATTTCATATTAGTTAAAAGGGGAGCTAAGTCCCTTTTCCATTGCTAAGAAGAAGTGAAGGTTGCAGCAGTATGGTGACCTAAGATAAAGAAGATGAGAAAGGATGAGCAAAGGAGAAGTAAGTCAAAGGAGGATATTAGAGAATAACTATACCCTTTGCACTGCTTGTCAAAGGAGGAGAATAATTTTAGGAGTGATCCCTTTTCCATTGATGTCAAAGGGGGAGAAAGTATGCAAATGCTCAAGTATCTAACCAAGAGAGAAATTCATGGAAATGCTTAAGGAGGAGAATTGGAGAAAGTAGCAATAGAAGGAGGAAGTAAATATGATAAGGGGGATATTATTGGAATATGTTGTCATTGATGTCAAAAGGGGATCAAAGGAGAAGTGTGTTGATCCTATACAGAAGCACATAATGTTGTCATTGATTTCAAAAGTGTCTTTGATGTCCAAGGAAGTGGAATTGATCATGCAAGGGAATTGTTGGCATGATGATAGAGGGTGGATGTGAGTGTAGTGAATCTATTTCTAGAAGAGTTGGTGCAAAATGATGAAGACATGAACATGTATCTACAAATGTTACAAAGTTTCTCAAATGTTGCATTGTTGTCATGCAAGATTGACATGGAGATGTAGATGGTTCTTCCAGTTGTCTAAGGTCAAATTTGGATGTAGATTCGATGTGGGTTTTTTAAGAGCTTTCCAGAAAGGTATTGTGCACGGTTTGATGTTAATCGAGATGTTATCATTCATTTTTTCATGCTCTCATTCTATGGTCTATCAGTTAAACCCTATGTGTGTAGGAGTTTACAGTCACAATGTTCAAAATGTTCGATTTTCTCGATGACTTAGTATTGCGGGTTGAAGGTCACATAAGTAACAACTTATGTCATTTATCTAGTGGTGTGACCGACCGCATCACCTAGCTTGGTGTTGTCCTGGAGGTGCATCGGTGTGACAAAGTGGTGTTGGCAAGGTATTGAAGTAAGTCTTCTCGATGGCCTGATGATCATTTCATTGGCAAGACAATAGTGTATTAGTAGGAGTGTGAAGGGTTTCTTAGTGATATAACAACAAGGTTTATTGGCATGACAAAGTGATATCTCTAGGAGTCAAGTAGGAGTTTCTTCGATGGCCCAATGGTCACTTTTTTAGTGTGACAATGTGTGATTGGCAAGAGAATGGGAGATGTATCACTGACAACCCAATATCTATATGTTGGAAATTCACAAGTTTTTATAACTTTGTAACCTCTGATAAGAGGTTCTAAACTTCATGTTCTTAGTGATGGAGTGATAAGAAGAAAGGAAGCACTCCAAGTGGGAACCAGTCATAATGATGTGGATTATAGTGATGATAATGCATACACATGGTATAATGGGATTAAGAAAATGATAATCCACATCTTTGTTTTGGATTACAGAGCAGTGACATGGTGATGAGGTGGATAGGTGAAGTCATCAATTTTTTCATTGGAATGAAATTCCATCATCGGTAGGACTCTTAAGGTTGTCCTGTTGATGTAGTGATGACCTTCCCATTGATGTGATAGTGTGATATTTCCATGACCTTGAAGAAGGTCTCCCTGATGGAGCTATGGTAACCCATCGGTGAAACAGTTGAGTATCTCCAGGACTATGGAACTAGTCCCAATGATAGGATGATAGGAGAATATGATGCTAACTATGGGATCCAATAAGGTGGATGTGGCAGTGAGACCTGGCAGGGTAAGGATGACATACATTGATGGCATAGTTAGAGAGAAAATGATAGAAGGACACATGGAAGAAAGCAATATTGGATGGTGACATGTGGTGACACATTGGTGTAGTGTCCACTTGTCTACAATAGTGAATGGTATTGACATGACAAGGGCATATGGGTAGAACATAGACTTGAGTCTCCCTGATGGCCTAATAGCTATGTCATTAGCATGAGTAAATGGTATCACCTAAACCTTGATGCATGTCCCCTTGATGAAGTGATAAGATTTATTGGCAAGATAGAGGCACATCGATAGGAGTGTAGTTAGTGTACCTTTGATGGAGCGATAAGAACATCAATGTGAAATTGATGCATTAGTAGGACTAGGGATGGTGTCCCGCGACAGAGCAATGAGGTGCTATGTGGGACCTGATAGGATGATGGTGACAGTGGATTGTGATAAAAAATTATTGGTGGCAATCGATGATTTCTTGATATTTCAATTCACATAATTTTTGTGAATTAAGTGGCGATGACATGGAAGACAAATGGCATGTGGTCCCATTCCGCTCAGAGGTAGTTAACATTGGAGAGACCAATGGACATTGGTGGGACTATGGTATGTGTCTCCCTAATATATTGATATGATAGATCAATGAAGGAGATCTGATCAACCACTTATCCAACGGTTAGGACTTAAAGTTACGGTAGTGAAAGAGGATTGTAGGATCTCAGCATGAAAGAGAAGATCAATGACTAGTATTCAAACTTGAAGATCTTCAATGGTATGGTCTATGAGAATAGGGGTTTCATATAGAAACTGACACATAATAGAGAGTTAATTGGTCCAACTGCACCCAATGACCAATTGAATGATGATTTGATCTTGTAAGTAGTGATACAAATCATAAGTATGATCAAGATAAGATCAAATCAAATCTAATCATATGGACAATAAAATGTATTTAATGCAGATTTTATCCTAGGGTTTTTGAAAGATGTTATTCTTAGAAAAATATCTGAGATGTAATTTAATGTTGTGAGGCTTGATGCACAGGTATGGTGTAGAGAAAGATATTTGGTAAACCCTAACAAGTGATTGGGATAAAATCAGATTGGATGAACAAAAGAATGCATTGAATGGATCATCATATTTTAGGATTCAATAGAGAGAATGAGTAAAATTCTCTATAACCAAATAAATGTGAAATTGGCTCGATGCACAAGTAGAGTGATAATGAAGATATCTGATAGACCCTATCAAATGAATTAATGATGAGTTAGATAGTGGTGTAGAGATCGAGGTATATGTAGCTTTATGGTGAAGTTTGCAAGTGAAGGAAACCTTAGCACAAGGTTTGAGTTGATCATAACAATAGTGAATATCTCAAGGTAGAGATTGTTGATCAGTGGAGTTAAGGAAAAAGTGAAGAATATTTGAGTGGAGTTGATGGAGTTGTATCTATTGTAGGTGTGAGAAGTCTACAAGAGCACAAGGTGTTGAATAGAGTTATGTATTATTGATTATGTAGCAGAGGAAAAGAGAGAAGAGAGTATATAGTGCAAATGTATGAGACATTGTAGAAGGAAAAAAAAAGAGTAGAGCAGCAAGATAGAAGAGTGATTGTTCTATGTGCCAAGGAGAGTGCAGAACAGGGGTGTTTTGCTAAGAGTGTAGCTTCAATAGTAGAGTGTGTGTTGCAATGAAAGGAACAATGTACTGAATGTAATAATGCATTATGGGTTTTGCAGAACCAAGTCTATGCATATTTGAAAGTATTATCATTATATTGAGTCGTAGCTTAGATTAGGGTTTTTTTGTATCCTTTGGGTAGTAGCTCCTAAAATCGAGTTTTGTTGTATCCTTGAAGTCATTGCTTCTAAATTAGGTAGTTGATGCTTCATTAGGTTATATCCCTAAAACATTGTAACATAGATTTGGATTGTGATGTTGGATTTGAGTAGCAAACTCAAGCATCATTAGTCACATATTGTAATAATATATTTGGATTGTTACATTGGATTTGAGCAGTAGACTCAAGTAGCCTTAGTCATTGTGATTTTTCCCATATTGGGTTTCCCATGTATATTTGGTGTTATGTGATTTTTTTTGTGTGCATGCATATTTCTATATCACATTATTAATATCTGCACATTAAAGGTTAAAGAAAGTAGTCTGAACAAAAGGTTTTAAGAGCTAAATTTTTAATATCTACTTATTCACCCCCCTCTTAGTAGATCATTTTGTTCCAACATCTAGTTTCTATTGAAGGTAAATATCTTTGTATTAGTAGAATTTTGTCATAACTTGTTATGGGGTTTTCAATTCATCCTTCATAGTTCTTGTTGGGAAAGGGAAACTATCCACAATGGGGAGATTGCATCATCAACCATCTTCAATCCCTTCATTTGTTGCCACATTTGTACGGTTGGGTTCTCCCTCCTAATGATTGTATTCAATAATTTGATTGGAATTGTCAAAGGTATGATGTTCTAAGGATTATTTTCATGCATGTTGTTGGTGATGTTTTGAAAGCTATTGATCATTGTAACTATTGTCACATTCTTTCGATTAAGATTTGGAAGCTATATAGAGATTCTGATACTCCACCATTCCCCAATGATCATGTTTCAGAATGTCATTTTCCTCTTAATTCTTTAGATTAGGTACCCCATGTTGATATTTTTGTGCAGGAGGTTGTTTATTTGGATTGAATTGAATCTTTCGAAGAGGTTGACAAGGCTTCTTCAAATGTTTCTTCTTCTCCATTAGAGACTATTGGTATCCCTTCACATTCAATGATTCCTTGTCCAAAGTTATTGATTGAGGCTTCCATCATCTCCATTCATTGAGACATGTTCTATTTTCCAAACTTGACATCACAGGATGGCCTTGTTTTAGGGATTGTTGAATTGGCTATTTCTATAGGTTTGGAGGAAATTATTGAGGGGATATCACTCCTCTATTTAGATCCTGCTTTGGAGAGTTTTCTTGAGTCTCCACATTTCCTTATCTTGACCTTGATTGGGGATCCTAAGACTACTTTGGAGTCACTTGTTTTGTCTTCAAATATTTCATGTATGAGAATTCTTTCCTCTCATTCCATTCAGGAGTTGGAGTTTCTTCAACATCTACCATTAGATTTTATTCTTCCTAGAGGGAGACATGTGGTTTGGACACCTTTGTTGCTTCATACTTCTTTTAGTGGTTTTGAGGACACTTCATTCAAGGGGAAATCTAGTCTCCGTCTATTCCTTCAATGGATCATTGTATTGCAGTCTTTGTATCTTGTTCAACATCAGTTTTTGCATAGTCTTGGTTTGTCACCTTCGTCATTGTTTGGGCATGTACCTGAGTTTATTGTGGCATCTTCATCTTTAGTGACAAAGGAGACACATTAGTAGTAGGTTTTAGAGACATCATTATCCACATTCATCCTACCTTCCTTCAATTCCTATTTGGAATAGGAAGCATCCCTAGACTTGCACTTGGTTTTGTTTCTTCTGAAAGGGAGACAAGTTGGTTTTCTACATTGGATCATGTTCTTTCTATAGTCACTTACCATTTTTGCAGGCGACCACATCTTCTAGGGGGATATATAGTCTCTCTCTTTCCCTCCTATAGGGGGCCTATTGATTGTATTGTATCCATGTAACAAATGGTGTACTTGGGGGCTATTATGGATTCCTCCATCCTTCCTATCCTTCCTCATTTTTTTTGCATTTCATCTCCTTTTTGGAGAGGGGTTTTCTTCCCACTACGTTTTCCCCTTTTCTCCTTTTGTAGGAGATTAGTTGCATTTTAATTTATAAATGGGTACCTAATATGGCCATCATGTTTCTGAGACCCATCATTCATTGCATAATAATTTCCTCCCTAAGTTGTAGTTATGGGGGGGTGTTGGTGTAATTAATTATTTAATTACACTAGCATAAGTTTACTTAGGTCTTTTATTTAATTAATTCCTAGGTTACATAATTACAAAATCATTAATAACGGGGTCATTAACCTTTCCATGTTTTTAGGAGATAAGATTCCTTCTAGAATATCATCTAGAACTTATCTCTATCACTTCATCATTCCCTAGGTAGGTTGTTAGGGTTACACCATCATTTGAACAACACAAATTACTTTTTAGCCACTTCTTATTTCCTATTCTCTCATTTATGAATCAATATTTCACTAGGAATAATCTCTTGGCTCTCTTTGTACTATCTCTAGCACTAAAAAATCTCTCTCAATCTATCCATATCTTTTTACAATTTTTCCTTGGTATTTCTCTCTCGTCCAACATCCTACTTCACTACTCTTCTTTCTTTGGCTTGCTCAATCCTTCATAGGTGATTTATATTTTATTCTTATATGTATTATTATCTCTATCCTTCCATTGTTATTAGAAATTTCTTTTTACATGCCCTTAAGAACCTTGGGGTATTCACATTTGTGTTATTTAGCATATTCTAATTTACATTATTTGAACAATTACAACTATGATCATTGTTAGTAGGATACAAGGCATGGAGTAGAAGCTACCACAACCTACTAAAAAAGACTTGTAGAACCTCAAGCCAACAAGGAAGATAGAGTAAGGGGTACCCTATAAGGGTCACATCTCTATAAGGGACAAAACATTATTATATGTATGTAATACATATCAGAGTAAGAAGGACTAATAAATAGAAAGAGATTGTAATAAAAAGTAGAGATTAAGACCTAATATTGTAACTATTATATGAATATATAAATAAATAGAGTTATAATGGTTTAATACATGTGTGTGTTATGGATAAATGTTTCCTTTGTTTAGATTGATGTATGAAATTCTGTTAGATATAGATTCTTACCACACTTACACTTTTGTTTGACTACATCCTCTAGGGTATAAAAAACTACATAGGGGATACTATGGTCTAGATCTCCAAATTGTAATTACCCAATTCCTCTTGCTAACATTAGTTCTATTGCTAGGACCCTAGAGTGAACAATGAAGAAAATACATGCTAAAAGAATAGAAATGATAGTGGTAGAGAAGAGGATAGTAACAATAGGAAAAACCATTCTTCAAGCTCAAATCTTAGGTACTACCTC
Organism: Sequoia sempervirens; assembly: GCA_007258455.2. NCBI lineage: Eukaryota > Viridiplantae > Streptophyta > Pinopsida > Cupressales > Cupressaceae > Sequoia > Sequoia sempervirens. The sequence continues at coordinate 350,512,029 of VDFB02270651.1, read as the reverse complement.
TATGAGAGGAGGGTTAGGAACTTAATATGACAAATGGAAATGAGGGACGAATATGAAAATATTCTTCAAAATATGTAATTGTTCAACATTTTAAACTAACCATGGGATATATGAGGGTTAATGAAAACCAAGAACAAACAAAACCCAAGGAAAAAGGAGATAGAAAAAGGAAAGTAGAAGTTATTGAAAGGGTTAAGTTGGAAATGGAAATGAATACAAAAGAGAGAAGGTTGAAAGAAACTCAAGACCAATAGGAAAGATACTACAGAAGGATGGAAGAAGAAAAAATGAGGAATAAAGAACCAAATTTAGAGATAGCAATAAAAATTACAAATGAAAAGGAGTGTGACATTGTGGGTGAAATCGAGGAAGATAGAAAAGACATACCACAAATAAATTACAACTTAGAGAGAATAAATCAAATTATACAAAATATAGAAGGAGAAATTAAAGATTATAAGAAAACCAAAAAGGATTTAGATCATCTCTAACCAAAACATCGAATATAGAAATTGGGAAAACATATGATTAAGGATAGATGAGGATTGGTTATTCATAGTAATCCCAGTACAAAATATTTAATGAATAACAGTTGATGAAAATTACTTAGAGTTAGTAACCATAAGTGTTTTTAGAATACAAGGAGCATATGTGGTAGAAAATAAAGAATTTCTTGTGAGTTTAACAAACTTTAATGAAGTGACACCATCAACTAATGAACTGACAGAAAAAAATGAACATCTTTGAGGATGAATAGACAAATTGAACATACATAACCCTTAGACCAAGAGTCACCCTTAGTGCCATTAAAATCAAGAAGAATTTTCATAGAATAAATAGAACACATCTTAAGTGAACAAGTTATAGGAGAACAAGAAGGTGGGGAGAATAATATAGGAGATTTAGAAATGCATCACTTTGACATAGGATAAATAGACAACTATGAAGAAGAAGAAAACATGAATACTTCTAGGAAGCTACCCATTTTAAGCAAAGATATGAATAAAGAAATAGAACATATCTTTATTATGGAATAAATGTGGTAGAAAAAAAACATAATGAGGGATAACTAAAAATTATTCAATTTTATTAGATCTATATGCAGTGAGATCCTCAAATGGTATTGGAAATCTATCTCAAGAATGACAATGATTGGGATGTGTAGACATTCAAATTTGACCACTTCCGTATGGTCGAATTTACTCCTTATTTTATCTATTCCACACTTGCATCCATATTAATTGAATAATTTCAATATTTGATTAATATTTTTGTCTATTCCTAATGTTCCCTAAAGTATTAAATTAATTGTTTAAATCCTTTACCATCTTCTTCTCTAAATTAAATAAATAGATTAATTTATTTAATTTAATCATTTAGCTAATACAAATTAAATAAATTTTTAATTCATCCCCCTTTTCTCTCTCCAAATGCCACATCCTCCATAATCCTTCATTTCTTTGAGATGGATTTTGCATTGTAACACTCTTCTCTATCCCCTTTTCTATTCTAACAATGAGCATTTCTTTCTTTTGGGCAGTGAGCCCTCTAACAATGTGCCCTATTGTATTTGGTGCTCATATTACTTTATATTGTGAGTTAATCCTCACCATGTTTTTTTCTTGAGTTTTCCAATTAAATTTGGTGTTTCTTTGTGTATGGTGTTGATTTGGTTTTGTTTCTATTATATGTTTTCATAATAAATCATTCTAACAGATTAAGGATTAATTGGATTAATGTGGATCTGAATGTTTGTGAGGGTTTTGAAGTTTTAAGGTACAACTGATTCACAACCATCTCAATTGTCTTGTGCATTAAACACCTTCGAAGAGCCCATCAAGAGCATACATCTTAAAAAAAATTATGCCTAGACCATGAGGGGTATAAATCCAAAACATCAAAAAAGCAATAAAATCCAAAAAAAGTAGAAAAAGGGATCAAAATAGTAAAGAGAAAAATCATCCTCTAGCAAAAACCACTTCAGTGGAAAATTGGGCAAATACCTTGGTGAAAACCTAGAAAATAGGCACCTTGCATAAATAATCACCATCTTCCATGGGTATGTGTAGGATCATGATGGGCCAAAAAGTGGCAATATGATGTGTATGTGGCTAACGAATTTTTTTTTACCCAAAATTGATGAAACAAAAAGGTTTTTTAAAGGAGATTCTCAACTTTCCACAATATAAATTATGCTTTATTTTGAATTTAATAAGTAATTATTATTCATTTTCTATTTGAATTGTGACTAAAGTCTTGATTGATAGGGTAATTGAAAAACATCTATAGTTTTCAAATGGTATCACATTTTTTGAATCCAAAGTATACATCACATTCTATGCTCTGTATACTATAGGATTAAAAAAATAAAAAAATAATTTCATGAAGTTTTGACCAAGTTAAGGTGGTCAGACATACGAGTTTTTTATATTTTTTAAAAGTTGTAATAAAAATTCATAATTAATTATTTACTTGGGAAAAATTACAAAAAAATATGCATCACATCAGGACATGATTCCTCTACTTATATCCAAAATATTATAAAAAAATATTATCATTTTATTGTGGTTAGGGTGGTCAGACAGACACCTACATCTTATTTTTTTCCCTGAAATTTAAGTACTACTGCATTGAAATTTCAAATTTTCACCAAATAGATATATATATTTTTTAAACAAACGTAGTAGTTTAGAAACTAAATTCAATTTTCTATATATTCTATTCTTACATATTTTTGAAATAATATAGATAACTTATTCAAATTTTTATGTCAAGTTGCCTAAGTCTGATTTTTCTAAAATTTTTGCCACTTAAGGGCCTATTTTTTCCATGATGATCTTGCACATACCCCCATCTATCATAGACTCTTTTGATTATCTTGCATCCATCTTCTATATATTTATCCTCTCATTCCTTCATTCATTCACATTTGTATCATAGTATGGTATTCAACAAGTATTTATCCCCATCAATACTACTTGGCATTCTCCTAAGGTTTGCTAGTCCTACCTATATTGAGGTAGTCTATCACATCACACTAGGGGCCTATTCATATACTTGCATTATATTAGGTTCTTGTATATTCCCTTAAGGTTATTGTCTAAAAAATCCAAAAACATTCATAACATTTCAAAAATCTCAAAAATATTTGTAAATTTTCAAAAACCCAAAAACATTCAAAACATCTTAAAATCCCAAAACATCGAAATCAAGTCAAAACCCATAAAAAGGTCAAAAACATCAAAATAACAAATATATGTAGTTGAAATATTTTTCCTCCATGCTTGTAAGTAGGCTAGGCCATCATCGATGAGACCTCAAGGCCTAGGGTAGTCCTTTAAAATTTTGCTTTAATAAAGTATAACTTATTGAGTTAGTCGAACTACATTGCCTCTATTCATGTACGTAGGCAATTCCATCTTTGATGAGTCCTCAAGGAATAGGTCCTCCCCCCTTAGGTCATGTTCTCTTGGTTTAACCTTGGAAAGCTCAAAACATTTGGAAAACTAGAAAATCAAAACATTTAGAAAACATTAAAAAAACCAAAACAACCTCAAATATCTTCAAAAAACCCAAGAAAATCTCAAATATGTTGAAAAATTGAAACATTCAATCATTTAAAAATACAAAAAACAACCTCAAAACATTTCAAAACATCCAAAACATTGAGAAAATTAGAAAAAAAACCCACCTGTCCCATCTCGCTTTCACCCATGATAAACTGTCACTCATAATAAATTGACTGTCACCTTCAACGTTTGGCAACAAAAATGGAAATACGTACAACAATTCATGAAAACCAAAAAATTTCAATGCAAAAATATCAAGCCTTGATCATGCTCAAACATGTCGGTTAACATTTATATCAATGGCCTATCAAATATCTAGAATTAGTCAACATTCAATAACATATCCTATGGATATATCTTTCCTATAATGGGCATCATCATTGTAAATCGGCCTAAACACATCTTTTGGAAAGAGATATGAATAACATTGACTATTTCATTCATTTTATCTTTTCTTATATCTTATTGGTCCATTTCAATGATCTCTCGATGTTTTCTACAAAATAATTTAGAGAGAAAGGAATGGGGCATTGATCATTGTTTTCATTTTTTGTGCTTGTTGGATATTCTTATAATATGACCTTGGCGAATACTTTCCTTGCATGTATGAGGGTAGTCTCAATAGCTAGAACATATCAAGTTCTTCATACCTTTTGTGTATTAGTCTCTCACTTCGATGGCCTCATTCTTTTACATAATCAAACAAGGTTTCCCTATGTCAAGTATGAATAAGGAGACTCCTATCTATTTGTAGAGTCAAATTCCATGCATTAGATACAATGTCAACCTAGTTTTCAATACTTTGGTGCATCGTGTTTATTTGCTATATATAAAAAATAAGGAGTTCTATGATGAATTAAGCCTAATCTGAGAAGCAAAGTTGTATAATATTTCCTATCTCATCACATATCTAATAAAGTCTTGAATAATCAAGATTTGTTGGAGTCTTGAGTCAATCTCAATAATAAAGGATAATCAATAGCCATCTCATTATTCTACTTCTATCCATGCTAACATTCCAGCATAGTATCATGACATACAATAAAATAATATAAATTCATCCATCTTGTATTCACAAAGCATCAACGTGCATTTCATAACATACATCTCATAGCATATATCCTAGATAATCATCACATATCATGAGAAAAGATATAAAAAAGAGTGTTCCTAGCATTACATTACATCCATCCTACATACATGAATTATATCCACATATCACATCATATCATAAGCATAATCATCCATAAAGGAAGCATCCATCATATAAGCATCCATACATCACATAAGAAGAAGCATGAAATAAGATGTCATAAGTATAATTGTTGCATGAAAACATCTCATATAGATGTATATATATAAATGATTGTTATGATATATATCAATGTGTGTGATATACATCAAAATATATATGAGCCTATTAAAAGGAACCAATGAAAGAATTTACATCATAAATCATGGCTAAGTCAAAAAAAATTATATTTGTACATAGGGACTATCCTTTTCTACCTCAATCCTCCTCTCAAGGAGGTGGTTGGTGTCCACTTGATGGACTTTCTCTACCTAACTGGAAAACTAAGGGTCCACCTATTGATCCATTAGAAGCTAAAACACTCCTATAGGAAAATTTTGGATGTCTCTTATGAGGAGGAATCTATGTATAATATATCATCTAGTAGTAAGAGGCCTTGGCCATGACCTATATGTATAAAGTTACAAATACCATTGTACCATGTCCCTAAGAGAAAGAGGCCTCAAGAAACTATTTGCAAGTGGTCTTTAGCTGTTGTCTTTGACCCCTATCTTAGTCTCTCTTTATGTAGGCATGGTCCTACTCCTATCTTAATATGTCTTGCTCCTGGCGAGCAACATCTCTCTCCTGTATGTTTGTATCCCTCTTTGCTTGATCTTGGTCTCGCTTGGCCATTCATTGGTCTTGCTCCTGTGCAACTTCTTGTAGTTGTGGATCAAGTAGCACAACTACTCCAATCTGTGGTTGTTGTGGCACGAGGAGTATTGGACCATGAGGTGGTGGTCCTAGTGGTTGTTGTGGTACCTGTACCTATCCTCCACCTCCACCTCACCCCCCTGTGTATGCTTTGATTGAATCTATCAATATAACTAGCCTATGCTATACAAACTAGGCATAATAATCTAGAGTAATGTTGGGATCATCTAGCCTACCTACATACACCCACAAATGAGGAACTAGTTGTGAAAAATTGTCTATATTTGTCTGGGGTAGAATTTGAGGTTCCCAATTAGGAATCTCCCTATAATTTTGTGCATATATAGCCTTGTAATCATTAGGGGTATCTTGTTGATCCCCACACTATTTCACTACCCGATCTAGTAGGTACCACTCAATAATGTAAATGCTCTGATCCTGGAGCCAACAAGTCTTTTTACATAAAAAAATATGAGTCATGTTGTCATCCTAGGCATGTTCTTGAATTTATTGCCTCCATCAGAACTGGGTCATATCATCTATCAGTTGTCACTAATATGCAACATTTGTTGCTCTAGTGTGTTGTAGAGTGGTCATACTTGCATATCAGTAGGATATGGGATCCTCCTCATCAATGTCCCTAAGAGAAATCATAGGCCTGAGCACTACTATGTGCTCCCATGCCCAAATATGATATAATGTGACCTCAAAAAAAATGTTGGCACCGTCTCTATACACCACCTAGTGCATATCATGATACAATGTCACCAAAATGCATGCCCCCCATGTGTATATGAAGACATCTTACATGATCCTTTGGATTACACCCCATCTTGGGCTAAACATTCTGGACCTCCTATCTAGCATGAGGACTCCCATGATGAACCCTTCGATCACTAAAACAAGAGTGCTAGATCAATTAATGAAGCCCTGCAAGTCGATCTGTCCTCCCTCTAGTAGATGATCCTCAACTCCTAGTACATCGTACATGGCATCTGATCCAAGGTCTACATCATAGACTATCCTCTCTCTATGGATATGTACTCTCATAATCCTCTTGATGTCCTCTAGAGTAATTATAGCCTCACCTGTCAAGAGGTGGAATGACAAGGTCTCAAAATACCATCACTCTATAAGTTTAATCATCATAACCAAGTGTGTCCATATCTCTGACATGTATGAAATATCGTATAACCCCATTGCACCAAGAAAAATAACATTGAAATGGACTAATATGAAAATATACTCAAGGATGTGAGGTCTCCACGCTCGTGAAAGCAGTGGATGGAAAACCTCCTGCATGCATACCGCGCATAATGCCAATTTTGCTAAAAACATGAAATTTTTTAAGTTAGAACCCCTAGAAATAAAAAAGGGAGCCTTTATTGCAAAGGAATCACTCTATCACTTAGAAAAATCATTTCTATTTGGCAATAGAATCACCATAATACAAAATCATGACTATTGTACAAATGCGTCACCATCTTATTGTCGCTCTATAAACTTGAGACTTTGCAAATTTGCAGAAGCATTGCTATTTTTAATGCAAATATGCTAGTTTAATGTAAAGGCATCAATGTATTTGTAAAATCCAATGCATATGCCTAGGAGTGACACCTTAATGCAAAGGCGTCGCTATATTTTGTAAACATGTCACATAAAGTCTTAGAAGCATCACCCAAACAACAATTCCTTCATTTTCCCTAATCCAGCCTATATTTTGCTACCTAGAAGTGTGTGCAAGAGAAAATTTTCAAGGTACATGCTAGTCGTCCTATGTCTATTAACTATTGGAACTTGTGGACTCAATCTATGCAATGTGGGGGAAGTACACGTTATGTCATAGTTTCAACTTCTTTGGAGAAAAACTCACAAAATCTCTCAAATCTCTCTCAAATTCTTAAAGAAAAGTGTACAAATGAGCTTCAAACTCACACAAATTCACATATGTACATTTCCAAACCTATGGTTTTATCCCTATAACTCCATTTTATCACTTCACAACCTACCATGGTCACTTCATCAAGGTCCTAGGACTTGTTTGTTGTCCTCATTGCAGCCAAACTATTCTTGTGATCTTATCATGAGCTTGACCTGAAAGTCAATTTTTTCACTCGATTTCTTGAGGTAGAAACATAATAGCATTCTATCATCCATTGGGTCACAATGGGGAATTTGAAAAAGTAAAAAAATAAATAAAAAATTTAATTGAGTAGTATGAGCCTAAGTACTATCAGTTCTCTAAAGCAATGCAATAGGTACCTCACTTCAAAGAGGGGAAAAATCACCTAAAAATGTCCTGATCATATCACACATTGAGATTTCGATTATTAATTTCATTTCTCTCCTAATTCACTCACTTCATCTATTTAATTAAATAATGTCATTTTTTTAATTAAATTCACTATTTTCTCCTATTGATCAAATAATTTCAATTATTTGGTTAATTCATCCTTCACACTAATTTTCCTCTCTTTTTATTTATAAAGTAAATTATTTAATTAAATTTCATAAAATCTTCTTTGATTAAAGGGTAAGTGCAAAAATATGGAGGCCAAAAATTGGCCAACTTACTTTTTCATCCCGAAATAGCAAAAATGTGAGCGTGTTATAGTAAAATGTGCTTGTGTTATGGGTTGGTAGTGACCAAGCCATAATGTAAGCACGTTATAATGCACTCGCATTACAGTTTAAATTTTAAAAAAATAGGTATTTTGAGTTCAAAAAATATGAATTTTTTGAAATCAAAAAAACATTTCCAAAACATGAGCACGTTATAACTTGCTTGCATTTTGGTCTACATTGAAATTTTTTCTTCTCTTTTTCTTGTCTCTTTCTTCTTGTTATCTTTCAAGGAAACTATATACATGAAATAAAAATTTAAGTTGACATTTACATATGGAAATTTACTTTCTTATACTTTAATTTATATTTCATGTATATAGTTTCAGGATGTTTGAAAGTGGTTTCAGATCTCTAGGAGTTATAATTAAAATTCTAGTATTTTGAAGATCTTACAATTTTTTAGGCTTAACCAAATTTCAGTAATCAACATGTCAAATATTAGTAATCAGGAGGTAAAATTTCAGTAATCAGCAAGTTGTATCATCTTTCTCACTCTATCTCACTCATTTTTTATCCCTTATGCTCTAGACCTCTCTCTCACACTCTCTCCTTCCCTCTATACTTCTATCTATCTCATCTCTCTCTCCCTTCATCCCTCCCTCTATTCCTCCTTCCCTCCTTCCCTCTCTAATTTTCTCTATCTCACCCTCTCTATCTCCCCCTCTCTCTCTTCCTCCCACCCACCTTCCCTCTCTACTTCACTCTGTCTAACCTATCCCTCTACCTCTCTCTCTCAATCTCTCCACCTTCCTCCTTCCCTCTCTCTCTTCCTATATCCCACCCACTTTTCCTCTCTATTTCTCTTTACCTAACCTATCCCTCTGCCTATCTCTCACTCTCCCTTATATCTCTCTTAATATCTCTTCCTTCCCCTTCCCCCTCTCTCTCTCACTCTCTCTATCACACTTCTCTATCCCTCTATCCCTCCCTCCTTCCCTTTCTACTTATCTCTATCTCTCTTCATCCCTCTCTCTCTATCTCACCTCTCTCTCCCTCCCTACCTCTCCCTCTCTCTACTCCTCCCTCCCTCCTCCCCTTCTCTATCTCTCCTTCCCTATATACTCTCTAGATATCTCTCTCCATCTCTACCTCTCCCTCCCACATTCCCTCTCTCCCTCTCAATCTCCCAACCTTCCTCCTTCCACTTTATGTTTCTCTCTCACACACTCTCTCCCTCCATCCCCCATCTTGATCTCCAACTCTCTCCTTCCCTCTCTACTCTCTATCTCATCATTCTCTCTCTCTCTCTCTCTCCATCTCTCTCTACTTTTATTCTTTATCTCTTATTCCCTATATACTTCTTTATCTCTCTCTCTCCATATATCCCTCTCCCTCTCTCCTTCCCTCTCTCTCTCTCCCTCTCTCTCAATCTACCCACCTTCCTCCTCTCTCTCTCCTTCCCTATATACTTCTCTCTATCTCATAAATATCTCTCACTCCCTCCCTCCTTTCCTCTTTAATTCTCTCTCTATATATATCACCTATCTTCCTTCCTCCCACCCACCTTCCCTCTCTACTTATTTCTATCTAACCTATCCCTCTCCACCTCACTCTCTCTCCCTCCCTCCTCTCTCTTAATCTCTCCACATTCCTACTTCCCCCCTCTCTCCATCTCTCATTATATCAACCTCACTTCCCTCCCTCCTCTCTCTATATCTATTTCTCTAATTCTCCCTCCTTCCCCCTTCTATATCTCTCCTTCCCTATATATACTTATCTCAATCTCTTTCTCTCAATATCTACATATCCCTTCCTCCTTCCCTCTCTCTCCCTCTCTTTGCTAGTCTCTTCCCCTCTCTCAATCTCCTAACTTTCCTCCTCTCTCTCTTCTTTCCTCTCTACTCTTTATCTCACCATTCTCTCTATCTACTTCTCCCTCACTAACTCTCCTTCCTTATATACTTCTCCCTATATCCCTCTCTCCATCTCTACCTCTCCCTCCCTCCTCCCCTCCTCCCTCTCTCTCCCTCTCTCTCAATCTCCCCACCTTCCTCCTCTCTCTCTCTCCTATCTCTCTCACTCTCTCCTTCCCTCTCTACTCTATATCAAGCACCATTCTCTCTCTCTCCCTCCCTCCTCTCTCTATCTCATCTCTCTCTCCCTCCATCCCTCCCTCCTTCCCTCTCTAATATTATCTATCTCCCCCTTTCCCTCCCTTCCTCCCACCCAACATCCCTCTCTACTTCTCTCTATATAACATATCCCTATCTACCTCTCTCTCCCTCTCTCCCTCCCTTCCTCCTCTCTCAATCTCTCCACCTTCTTCCTTTTATCTCTAATTCTCTCTTTATCACCTCTCTCACTCTCTCCTTCCCTCTTTACATCTCCCATATCTCTCTCTCCATCTCACCCTCTCTCTTAATCTCCCAAACCCTATATCAAATATCATAAATCTTAATCCCTATACCTAAACCCTACACCCTCAAACCTCATCCATATACCCTAAAAATTATAACCTATACCCTGAACATTATCCCTTAACCATAAGAATAAACCCTAAACCATGCATTCAATCTTGTACCCTAAACCCTCATTGTATGAAAAAATTCCTCAAATAAATGGGGTCTCACGATGATGTACATCACCATGAGACCCCATTTATTTCAGGAATTTTTTCATACAACAAGCACTACCTTGTCAATTTTACCACATTGATGCATTAACATGGTAGTGAGCTTAGTGCTCATTGTTCAGACCCCATTTCTATGAAGGAATTTTTTCATGTACAATGAGCACTAAGCTCACTAGCTTGTTAATGTAGCCACATTGACAAGGTAGTGAGCTTAGTGCTCATTGTATGAAAAAATGCCTTAAAGAAATGGGGTCTCACAGTGATGTACATCATTGTGAGATCACATTTCTTTGAGAAATTTTTCATACAATGAGCAATACCTTGTCAATTCATCAATGTGCTAGCATTGACAAGGTAGTGCTCATTGTATCAAAAAATGCCTCAAAGAAATGGGGTCTCACGGTGACATACATCATCGTCAAACCCCATTTATTTGAGACATTTTCATACAATGAGCACTACCTTGTCAATGCCCCAATGTGGTAGCATTGACAAGGTAGTGTTCACTACATGAAAAAATTCCTCAAATAAATGGTGTCTCACGATGATGTACATCACCCTATGACCCCATTTCTTTGAGGCTTTTTTTCATACAATGAGCACTACCTTGTCAATGTGTCAATGCAGATGCATTGAAAAGGTAGTGCTCATTGTATGAAAAAATTACTCAAAGAAATGGGGTTGACAATATAGGTTTGATGGATTAAGGGTTTAAGGGTTGAGGAATTAAGGATTTAAGGGTTGAGGGATTAAGTGTTTAAGAGTTGAGTGTTTAAGGGTTGAGGGATTAATGCTTTAAGGGTTGATTGATGAGGGTTGAGGGTTTACAATTGAGGGTATAGGATTGAGGTATAGGGTTTAGGGTCCAATGTATAGGGCATAGGTATGAGAATTGAGGGTTGACCTAGTTTAATGTATAGATTAGAGGGTTGAGTGGTTAAGGTTTCGAGGGTTTAAGAGTTGAGGGTTGAGGGTATAAGGTTGAGGATAAAGGGTTCAGAGTAAAGGATTGAGGGTATAGGGTTGAGGGTCGAATGTCTAGACTAGAGGTTTGAGAATCGATGGTTGACCTAGTTTAATATATAGGTTAGAGGGTTGAGGGATTAAGGGTTTAAGGGTTGATAGTTTAGGGGTCGAGGGACTTTAAGGGCTGAGGGTTTAAGGGATGAGGGATTAATGGTTTAAAGGTTTAAGGGTTGAGGGTTTAAGGGTTGAGGGATTAATGGTTTAAGGGTTGAGGATTTAAGGGTTGAGGGATTAAGGGTTTAAGGATTGAGGGATGAGGGTTGAGGGTATAAGGTATAGGGTTGAGAGAGAGAGAGGGAGAGAGGGAGTGGGAAAGACCTAAGAATGAGAGGGAGAGAGAGAGAGTGTGTGTGTGTGAGAGAGAGATCAAACATAACTGGGACACCCCATTTCATGGACCCATTTTTTCAAATGGGCCACTATGTTCCCAATTTCACCGAATTAGCAAGCTAGTGGGTCCAATAGCTTTCCAATTTGGTGAAATTGGCAACCTAACTTGGCCTAATTGAAAAAATGGGTACAAGAATGCCAATTTCACTGAATTGGCAAACTAGTGGGCCTATTTGAAAAAATGGGTCCAAGAAATGGGGTCTCCTGGTGATGAAAACGGGGATCCAAATGATTTACATCATTAGGAGATCCCATTTCTTGGACCCATTTTTTCAAATAGGTCACTACATTGCCAATTTCACCGAATTGGCAAACTAGTGGGTCCACTAGCTTGCCAATTTGCTAAAATTGGCAACCTAACTTGGCTTGTTTGAAAAAATTAGTCCAAGAAATGGGGTATCCCGGTAATTTACATCACTGGGAGACCCCATTTCTTGGACCCATTTTTTTCAAATTGGTCACAACGTTCCTAATTTCATCAAATTGGGAAGCTAGTGGGCCCACTAGCCTACCGATTCAGTGAAATTGGCAACCTAACTTCTAGCTTGTTTAAAAAAATGGGTCCAAGAAATGGGGCCTCCCAGTGATAGACCCAGTGATTTACATCACTAGGAGACCCCATTTCTTGGACCCAATTTTTCAAATAGGCCACTATGTTTCCAATTTCACCAAATTGGCAAGCTAGTGGGCCCATTAGCTTGCCAATTCGATGAAATTGACAACCTAACTTGGCCTATTTGAAAAAAAGGGTCCAAGAAATGGGTTCTCTTGGTGATTTACATCACCAGAAGACCCCATTTCTTGGACCCATTGATTTACATCACTGGGAGACCCCATTTCTTGGACCCATTTTTTCAAATAGTGGGCCCACTAGCTTGCCAATTCGGTGAAATTGGAAACCTAACTTGGCTTGTTTGAAAAATGGGTCCAAGAAATGGGGTCTACTAGTGATTAGCTTACCAATTCGATCAAACTGGAAATCTAACTTGGCCTATTTGTAAAAATGGGTCCAAGAAATGGGGTCTCCCAATGATTTACATCACTAGGAGACCCCATTTCTTGGACCCATTTTTCCAAACAGGTCACTACATTGCCAATTTCACCAAATTGGTAAGCTAGTGGGCCCACTAGCTTGCCAATTTGGTGAAATTGGCAACCTAACTTGGCCTATTTGAAAAAATGGGTCCAATAAATGGGGTCCCCTAGAGATTAACATCATTGGGAGACCCCATTTCTTAGACCCATTTTTTCAGAAAATAAACCTAGCTTGCCCTATATGGAAAAATGAGTCCAAGGAATGGGGTCTCCTAGGGAACATCACTAAAAGACCTCATTTCTTGGACCCATTTTTTCAAACAGGCCACTACATTCCCAATTTCACTGAATTGGCAAGTTAGTGGGCCCACTAGCTTGTTGATTTGGTGAAATTGGCAATGTAGTGGCCTGTTTAAAAGAAATGGGTCCAAGAAATCATTGGGACAACCTAACTTGGCTTGTTTGGAAAAATGGGTCTAAGAAACAAGGTCTCCTAGTGATCAGACCCACAAGAGACCTCATTTCTTGGACACATTTTTTCAAATAGGTCAAGTTAGGTTGTTTCGATGATTTACATCACCGAAAGACCCCATTTCTTGGACCCATTTTTTCAAATAGGACACTACAGTGCCAATTTCACAAAATTGGCAAGCTAGTAGGCCCACTAGCTTGCCAATTTGATGAAATTGGCAACCTAACTTGGCCAATTTGAAAAAATGGGTCCAAGAAAAGGGGTCTTAGTGTGAAATTTACACTTCCTGGAGACCCCATTTCCTAGACCCATTTTTCAAATAGGCCAATACATTCCTAATTTCACCAAATTGTTAAGCTAGAGGGCCCACTAGCTTGCCAATTTAGTGAAATTGGAAACCTAACTTGGCTTGTTTGAAAAAATGGGTCCAAGAAATGGGGTCTCTCGGTGATTTACGTCACTGAGAGACATAAATCACTGGGAGAGCCCATTTCTTGGACCCATTTTTCCAAATAGTGAGCCCACTAGCTTTCCAATTTGATGAAATTAGCAACCTAACTTGACTTTTTTGAAAAAATGGTTCCAAGAAATGGGGTCAAGCTAGTAGGCCCACTAGCTTTCCAATTCAGTGAAATTGGCAATCTAACTTGGCCTGTTTGAAAAAATCACTAGAAGACCCCATTTCTTGGACCCATTTTTTCAAATAGGCCAAGTTAGGTTTCCAATTTCATCAAACTACCAAGCTAGTGGACAACCTAACTTGGCTCGTTTGAAACAATCACTAGGAGACCCCATTTTTTGGACCCATTTTTTCAAATAGGCCAATTTATGTTTCCAATTTCACTAAATTGGCAAGCTAGTGGGCCCACTAGCTTGTCAATTTTCTTGGCAATTTACATCACCAGGAGACATAAATCACTAGGAGAGCCCATTTCTTGGACCCATTTTTCCAAACAGTGAGCCCACTAGCTTGCCAATTTGATGAAATTAGCAACCTAACTTGGCTTGTTTGAAAAAATAGGTCCAAGAAATGGGGTCAAGCTAGTGGGCCCACTAGCTTGCCAATTCGGTGAAATTAGCAACCTAACTTGGCCTATTTGAAACAATCACTAGGAGACCCCATTTCTTGGACCCATTTTTTCAAACAGGCCAAGTTAGGTTTCCAGTTTCATCAAACTGCCAAGCTAGTGGGAAACCTAACTTGGATAATTTGAAACAACCACTAGGAGACCCCATTTCTTGGACCCATTTTTTCAAACAAGCCAAGTTATGTTGCCAATTTCACTGAATTGGCAAGCTAGTGGACCCACTAGCTTGCCAATTCAGTGAAATTGAGAAGCTAGTGGGTCCACTAGCTTGCCAATTCAGTGAAATTTGCAACATAACTTGGCCTATTGGAAAAAATGGGTCCAAGAAATGGGGTCTCTCAATGATGTACCCCATTTCTTGGACCCATTTTTTCAAACAGGCCCACTAGCTTACCAATTTGGTGAAATTGGCAATGTAGTCTAACTTGGCCTATTTGAAAAAATGGGTCCAAGAAATGGGGTCTCTTGGTGATTTACATCACTAGGAGACCCCATTTCTTCGATCCATTTTTTCAAACAGGCCACTATGTTCCCAATTTCACTGAATTGGCAAGCTAATGGGCCCACTAGCTTGCTAATTCAGTGAAATTGGCAACCTAGTGGATTGTTTGAAAAGATGGGTCCAAGAAATGGGGTCTCTCGATGATTTACATCACTAAGAGACCCTATTTATTGGACCCATTTTCTCAAACAACCCAAGTTACCTTGTAAATTTCACTGAATTGGCAAGTTAGTGGGCCCACTAGCTTGCCAATATAGTGGGTTGTTTGAAAAAATGGGTCCAAGAAATGGGGTCTCATGGTGATGTACATCATTGTGAGACCACATTTCTTTGAAGCATTTTTTCATACAATGAGCACTAAGCTCACTACCTTGTCAATGCATCAATGCGGTACCAATGACAAGGTAGTGCTTATTGTATGAAAAATGCCTAAAAGAAATGGGGTCTCACGGTGATGTACATCACTATGAGACCCCATTTCTTTGAGGCAATTTTTCATAGAACGAGCACTACATTGTCAATGTGTCAATGTGGTAAGGTAGTGCATGTTGTATGAAAAAATGCCTCAAAGAAATGGGGTCTCATGATGATGTACATCATCGTGATACTCCATTTCTTTGAGGATTTTATTCATTCAAAAAGCACTACCTTTTCAATATGTTACACAGTAGCATTGACAAGGTAGTTCTTGTTGTATGAAAATCCATCACTACGAGACCCCATTTCTTTAAGGAATTTTTTCATACAATGAGAACTACCTTTTCAATACGTCAATGCAGTAGCATTGACAAGGTAGTACTCATTGTATGAAAAAATGTCTTAAAGAAATGGGGTCTCACTCTGATGTACATCACTATGAGACCCCATTTCTTTGAGGAATTTTTTTATACAATGAGCACTACATTGTCAATGTGTCAATGCGGTAGCATTGACAAGGTAGTGCTCGCTGTATGAAAAAAATGCCTCAAAGAAATGGGTTCTCACGGTGATGTACCATGAGAACCCATTTCTTTGAGGCATTTTTTTCATACAGCGAGCACTACCTTGTCAATACCTGAATGCAGTAGCATTGACAAGGTAGTTCTTCTTGTATGAAAATACATCACCATGAGACCCCATTTCTTTGCAACATTTTTTCATACAATGAGCACTACCTTGTCAATGCGTCAATGCAGTAGCATTGACAAGGTAGTGCTTGTTGTATGAAAAAATGCCTCAAAGAAATGGGGTCTCATGGTGTCACTGTGAGACCCCATTTCTTTGAGGAATTTTTTCATACAATAAGCACTACCTTGTCAATACATCAATGCAGTAGCATTAACATGGTAGTGCTCATTGTATGAAAAAAACATCACTGTGAGACCCCATTCCTATGAGGCATTTTTTTCATACAACGAGCACTACCTTGTTAATGCATTGATGCATTGACAAGGTAGTGCTCATTGTATGAAAAAAATGCCTCAAATGAATGGGGTCTCATAGTGATGTTTTTTTAATACAATGAGCATTATGGTGTCTCATGGTGATGTACATCACCATGAGACCCCATTTCTTTAAGGCATTTTTTCATACAACAAGCACTACCTTGTCAATTCAGCAATGCGGTAGCATTGACAAGGTAATGCTCATAGTATAAAAAAATTCCTCAAGGAAATGGGGTCTCATGGTGATCTAATGAAAAAATGCCTCAAAGAAATGGGGTCTCACAGTGATGTACATCACCATGATAAATCATTTCTTTGAGGAATTTTTTGATACAATGAGCACTAAGCTCACTACTTTGTCAATGTGTCAATGCAGCAGCATTGACAAGGTAGTGCTCATTGTATGGGAAAATGCCTCAAAGAAATGAGGTCTCACGGTGATGTTCATCACCATGAGACCCCATTTCTTTGAGGTATTTTTCATACAACAAGCACTACGTTGTTAATGTGTTTATGTCTCAAATAAATGGGGTTTCAATTCTCTTTCTATCCCTCCCTTCCTCCTTTCCTCTCTAATATTCTTTATCTCCCCTTTTCTCTCTCTTCCTTCCACCCACCTTCCCTCTCTACTTCTCTCTATCTAACCTATCCATCTCTACCACTCTCTCCCTCCCTCCTCTCTCTCTCAATCTCTCCACCTTCCTCCACTCTCTACTTCTCTCTCTATTACCTCTCTCTCCTTCCCTCTCTACTTCTCCCCCTCTCTCTCCCTTTCACCCTCTCTCCCAATATCCCAAACCCCATACCAAATATCATAAATCATAATCCCTATACCCTAAACCCTACACCCTCAACCTTATAAGATAAACCCTAAAAATTATCCCATAACCATAAACTTAAAGCCTAAACCATACATTCAATCTTGTACCCTAAACCTTTAATCCTAAATCCAATACCCTCAACCCTATACACTTAACCTTGTACCCTCAATCTTAAACACTATCCCTCAACCCTCAACCCTATACCTTAAACCCTAAACCCTACATCCTCAAACCTCATCCCTATACCCTATATCCTCAACCTTATAACCTAAACCCTTAATATTATCCCTAAACTCTATACCCTCAACCCTATACTTAAACCATAAAATCTACACTCTTAACCCTTAACCCTATACCTTTTACCCTTAACCATCTACCTTATAACCTATACCCAATATCCTAAACCCTAATCCCTATACCTTATACACTTAACCTTGAACCTCAACCCTAAACATTATGCCTGAACTATAAAACCACAAGCCTGGACCCTATACTTTAACCCTAAACCTTACATTCAACCTTGTGTCCTCAACCCTAAGCCCAATACCCTCAACCATATACCCAATATTCTAAACGATAACCTTATACCCTATACCTTGAATCCTAAACACTATCCTTCAATCCTCAACCCTATACCTTAAAACCTAAACCCTAAACCCTCAACCCTCATCCATATTTATCTCTCTTCCTTCCTCCCATGCATCTTCCCTCTCTACTCTCTAACCTATCCCTACCTACCTTTCTCTCTACATCCCTCCTATCTCTCAATCTCTCCACCTTCATCTCTCTCTCTTTCCTTCCCTCTCTACTTTTCTCTATATCACCTTTCTCTCTCTATCTGACCTCTCTCTCTCTCCCTTCGTAGCTCTCACTCTCTCTCTTCCTCCCACCCAACTTCTCTCTCTACCTTTCTCTATTTAACATATTCATCTCTACCTCACTCTCTCTCCCTCCCTCCTCTCTCTCTCAATTTCTCCACCTTCCTTCCCTCCCCTCTCTCTCCCTCTCTCTCATTCTCTATATCTCACTTCTCTCTCCCACCTTCACTCCTTCCTTCCCTCCCTCATTTCTCTTTGTATATATCACCTCTCTCTCTACTTCTCCCTCCCTCCTTCCCATCTCTATCTCTCCTTCCCTCTCTCTCCCCCCATCTTTCTATATTAGAGAATTCTCTCTCTCTCTCTCTCTATATATATATATATATATCTTTCTCTCTCCCTATCTTTCAGGTCTCTCTCTCCCACCCCCTCTCCCTCTCTCAAGTCTCTCCCTCCCACCTAAATAGAGAACTCTCTCTCTCTCTCTCTCTCTCTCTTCCTCTCTCCCTCTCTCTCAAGTCTATCCCTCCTCCCTCCCCTCTCTCGAGTCTCTCCCTCCCACCCTAACTAGAGAATCTCTCTCTCTCTCTCTATCTCTCTCTGCTTCTCTCTCATGTCTCTCCCTCCCACCTCTCCCCTGCTCTCCTCCACCCTAACTAGATCTCTCTCTCTCTCTCCTAAGCCCTAATCCCTATACCCTATAAAAATAACCTTAAAACTTCAACTCTATACCTAATATCCTAAACCCTAATCCTTATACCCTATAAAATTAACCTTATACATTCAACCCTATACCTTAAACCATAAACCCTACACCCTCAACCCTCATCCCTATACCTTATACACTTAACCCTCATTTCTCTTCCTCCCTCCCTCCTCTCTCTCTCTCTCTCTCTCTCTCTCTCTCTCTCCTTGCCTCCCTCTTTCCCTCTCTAATGCCTATACCTAATACACTTAACCGTATACCCTCAACCCTCAACACTACATTCAACCTTGTAACCTAAACCCTTAACCCTATACCCAATACTCTCAACCATATACCAAATATCCTAAACCCTAATCCCTATACCCTATACCCAATAGCATAAACCTTAATGGCTATACCCTATATACTTAACCATATATGCTCAACCCTAAACACTATCACTCAAACCTCAAACCTATACCTTAAACCCTAAATAATATTAGGGATAGGATGCCAATTAATTGCAATCCTAAACATATTTCATGTAACTCCTAAATCTTTGGAAATTGTTCCCCAACACTAGGATTAGAAAGAGATTAAATTTGAATGAAATGAACATGTAAATTGAAATTTGACATTATTCCTAAATGATAGGAACATGTGGGGATGTCCAAGAAGAGCTCCTACAAAATATGAGCACATGGGGCACCCACATGGAAGGTGGAACCCACCTTTCTTAAGTTAACTGTTTGGAGGATAAATAACACTTTAGTAATGCATGTAAAGATCCTACAAATTAGGGATTGATATTTACATGAGTGGAGTTTAGTTTAGTTCAATTTAGTTCAGTTATGGTTCAATTATCTTCAATTGCATGTAGTTATTTTGAGTTGAATGCTAGTTGACTTCAGTTGACTTCAGTTGCATGATAGATAATAGGTGGATACTTTCAGTAAGTGGGGATGATCAATCATGCATAATGTTTTCATGAATTGGTGGAGAGATATGTTTCAGTTAACTAAGATTGACTTGGACCCACCTTGGGTGCCCAAGTTGGCATCTTTGA
Organism: Sequoia sempervirens; assembly: GCA_007258455.2. Lineage (NCBI taxonomy): Eukaryota > Viridiplantae > Streptophyta > Pinopsida > Cupressales > Cupressaceae > Sequoia > Sequoia sempervirens. The sequence goes on along the minus strand of VDFB02270651.1, from coordinate 350,491,988 downwards.
GTTAACACCTTTTGCACGAGAAGATATTTATAAGGATTAGTTAAGTGGTCCCATTCTTGGGCACAAAATTTGAGGTGATGATTGCAAGATATTTTCTTGACCAACATTCAATTAAGTGTTCAATTTAGGGCGCCTAAATTGAGGAAGACTTTGTTTTGACTTAAAATTACATGATGGACATATACTTGCACAATCTAGGCGTAGATTTTTGTGAGGACCTTTATTCTCTTATATTGTATGACTCTTATGAGTTAATATGCACAATTATTGTCTATTAATTGCAACAAGTGCATTAGATTTTGCAAGAGGTTAGCAGGTTGAGCTTGTGCATGTGTGAGGGTTTGAAGCATGGCATGCGATGTGTGGATTAATGCTTGGTCACATGGAATGCATGGATCATAGGTTGTGTTGCAGAAAGTGTATGAGATTTCAATGAGAATTTTGTGCAAGTTGTCAAGAAGGATTGTTGAAGGAAAAGGAAGTATATCAATCAAGGATTGATACCGTATTATTGTAATCTTGTTCTAAGGTTAAATAATACAAGCATTATTGATTCTAGTGGATTTTTTTCCTAAAATGTTTTCTCCACGTATATGTTGTGTCACTTCTATCTCTTTATACAATTGATAAAATTGATCTAAATAGATAATCATACACAAAGAATTGTGACAAAGAACACTTAATTAGATCTACAGTCTCATTTTTATCAAGTTTTAAGCTACAATATTACCTTCATTTTCAACATTTGGTATCAGATCTAATGGTTGGGTAGAATTTGGGACACCTTTCTCTTAAAAGTTTGAAGGTTTTTTGGTTGTAGTGGGAAATTTTACTATTGTGTTATTGGAGATTTGTAAAAGAAGTGTGTTTTGTCTTCTTGGTTCATAGCCAATTCTTACAATAGATTATGGTTTTCTTGACCTTTTGGGAGCTATGTCATTTACATCAGATTCATTGATTATGTTGAGGCCATCTATGATCTTCATTTAGGAGATTTTTATCACGATGTCATGGAGAGCTTGGTTACATGTTTCAGTGGGAGCTTTTGACAGTGATGGTTTGATGTTTATCTTGTTTCCATGTATAGCTCAATATCACAATTCAGTGGGAGCTTTGGTAGGATATGGTTATCTTCATGTAGTTTGAAGAGGTTTTAACATCTTGTTTCATGGAGGAACCTTAGAGTCTTTGGTATAGGTGTTATTTTTCTTCCTTTGGAGAGGATGTAGTTCTCTTTGGTTTTGAGTATTAATCATTTTCTTGGAGCTTCATGATTATGCAAGTTGCATTTTAAGTTGGCATTGATTGATTGATGGGTGCTCATGGATACTAGAGAGACTTGGGTTAGGCCAGATATTTCTTATCTTAAGAGATATGTGTTGGAATGGTTACTTGTTATAAAAAAAATTCAACAATAAAGGCCAAGGATCCTACACCTGGAAATGGATGTGAGTCCATCATAGACTTGATGAGAAGGTTGTATAATAATGATCCCTTGTTTAGAATAATTGTAACATATAATGTCAAGTGGGAGAATGTTGGGAATAGGATGCCATTTAATTGCAATCCTAAACATATTTCATGTATCTCCTAAGTCCTTGGAAAGTGTTCCCCAACACTAGGATTATAAAGAGATTAAATTTGAATGAAATGAACATGTAAATTGACATTTGTGATTATTCCTAAATGATATGAACATGTGAGGATGTCCAAGAAGAGCTCCTACAAAATATGAGCACATGGGGTGCCCGCATGGAAGGTGGAACCCACCTTTCTTAAGTTAATTGTTTGGAGGAAAAAAACACTTTAGTAATGCATGTAAAGATCCTACAAATTAGGGATTGATATTTACATGAGTAGAGTTTAGTTCAGTTCAATTATGGTTCAGTTATCTTCAGTGCATGTAGTTATTTTGAGTTGAATGCTAGTTGACTTGAGTTGACTTGAGTTGCATGACAAATAACAGGTGGATACTTTCAATTAAGTGGGGATGATCAATCATGCATAATGTTTGCATGAATTGGTGGAGATATATGTTTTAGTTAACTAAGATTGAATTGGACACACCTTGGGCACCCAAGTTGGTATCTTTAATTTAACACCTTTTGCATGAGAAAATATTTAAAAGGCTCAATTAAGTGGGCCCATTATTGGGTGCCAACATTGAGTTGATGCTTGCAAGATATTTTCTTGACCAACATTCAATTAAGTGTTCAGTTTAGGGTGCCTAAATTGAGGAAGAATTTGGTTTCACTTCATATTACATGATAAAACTCTATTTGCACAATTTAGGCATAGATTTTTGTGAGGGGATTTATGCTCTTATATTGTACAATTCTTATGAGTTAATATGCACAATTATTGTCTATTAATTGTAGCAAGTGCATTGGATTTTGTAGGAGGTTATCAGATTGAGCTTGTGTATGTGTGAGGGTTTGAAGCATGGCATGGGATTTGTGGATTCATGCTTGGTCACATGGAATGCATTGATAGCTTGTGATGTAGAAAGTGTATGAGAGTTTAATAAGAATTTTTTGAAAGTTGTGAAGAAGGATTGTTGAAGGAAAAGGAAGCATATCAATCAAGGATTGATACAGTATTATTGTAATCTTGTTCTAAGGTTAAATAATAGAAGCACTGTTGATTCTGGAGAAGTTTTTTCCTGAAAGGGTTTCTCCACATATATGTTGTGTCCTATCTTCTTCTCTTATTCTTCTACAATCTTTTGTATCTTTCTACAATTGGTAAAATTGATCTAAATAGATAATCATACACAATGAATTGTGACAAAGAACACTTAATTAGATCTATAGTCTCATAGTTTTAGCAAGTTTTAAGCTACAATATTACCTTCATTTTCAAAAAATCCTACACCTTAAAACCTCATCCCTATAGGGTATGTGGAGGATCATGATGGGCCAAAAAGTGGAAATATGATGGGTATGTGGCTGACGACTTTTTTTTACCCAAAATTGATGAAACAAAAAGGGTTTTTAAAGGAGATTCTCAACTTTCCAGCAATATAAATTATGCTTTACTTTGAATTTAGTAAATAATTATTATTCATTTTCCATTTGAATTATGACTAAAGTCCTTATTAATGGGATGATTGAAAAACATCTATAGCTTTCAAATGGTATCACATTTTTTGAATCTAAAATATGCGTCACATTCTATGCTTTGTAGACTATAGGATTAAAAAAAAATTGAATTTCATGAATTTTTGACCATGTTAAGGTGGTCAGACATACGAGTTTATATATTTTTTAAAATTTGTAATAAAAAATTCATAATTAATTATTTACTTGGAAAAAAATTGTAGAAAAATACGAATCACATCGGGACATGAGTCCTCTACTTATATCTAAAATATTATAAAAAAATAGTATCGTTTTATTGTGGTTAGGGTGGTCAGACAGACACCTACTTCTTATTTTTTCCCTGAAATTTATGTACTATTGCATTGAAATTTCAAATTTTCACCAAATAGATTTTTTTTAAAAATAAACCTAGTAGTTTAGAAACTACATTTAATTTTCCATAGATTCTATTCTTACATATATTTGAAATTATATAGATAACTTATTCAAATTTTTACATCAAGTTGCCTAACTCTTATTTTTTTTGAATTTTTTTCCACTTAAGGGCCTATTTTTTCCATGATGATCTTGCAAATACCCTATACCCTATACCATTAACCTTATACCCTAAACCCTAAACATTATCCCCTAACCCTATACTTAAACCCTAAACCCTAAACTCTCAACCCTTAACCATATACCTTATACCCTAAATGCTACACCCTAAATCCTATAGCCAATATCCTAAACCCTAATCCTTATACCCTATACACTTTAACCTTATACTCTCAACCCTCAACCCTCAACCCTATACTTAAACCCTCAACCCTACATTCAAAATTGTAACCTAAACCCTCAACCCTAACCCCAATACCCTCAACCCTATACCAAATATCCTAAACCCTAATCCCTACACCCTATGCACTTAACCCTATACCCTCAACCCTAAACACTATCCCTCAACCCTCAACCTTATACCTTAAAACCTCAACCCTAAACCCTAAATTTAACCTTTTACGCTACACCCTAATCCCTAAACCTATTACCCTCAACCCTATAACCAATATCCTAAACCCTAATCCCTATATCTTATGCACTTAATCGTATACCCTTGAAACCATGAAAACCATCCCTCAACCCTCAATCCTATACCTTAAACCCTAAACCCTACACCCTCAACCTTCATCCTTATACCCTATACCTAAAGCTTATACCCTAAACCATAAACATTATTCCTCAACCCTTAACCCTATAATTAAACCATAAATCCTACATTAAACCTTGTATCTTAAACCTTGAACCCTAAACCCTAAACCCTAAACCCTCAACCCTCAACCCAATACCCTCAACCCTTTACGCAATATCCTAAACCCTAATCCCTATACCCTATACACTTAGCCCTATACCCTCAACCCTATACCTTAAACCATAAACCATAAACCCTACACCTTCGACCCTCATCCATATACCCTATACCCTCAACCTTGTAACCTAAGTCATGAACATCATCCTTCAACCATATACTTAAACCCTAAACCATACATTCAACCTTGTACACTAAACACTAAACCCTAAACTCTCAACCCTATACCCTATACCCAATATTCTAAACCCTAATCCCTATCTCCTTTACACTTAGCCCTATACCCTCAACCTTGAAAACTGTCTCTCAACCCTCAACCCATTACCTTAAACCCTAAACCCTACACCCTCAACCCTCATCCCTATACCCTATACCCTCAACGTTATACCCTAAACCCTAAACATTATCCCTCAACCCTATACTTGAATGGTAAACCCTACACTCTCAAGCCTTAACACTATACCTTATACCTTAAAACCTATACATAATATCCTAAACCCTAATCCCTATACCCTATACACTTAACCTTATACCCTCAACCTTGAACATTATACCTCAACCCTCAACCCTCAAACTTATACATAAATGTTAAGCTCTAAACCTTTAACTCTAAACCTAATATCCTCAACCAAATACCCTTAACCATATACCCAATATCCTAAATCCATATACCATATACACTTAAACTTATACCCTCAACCCTAACACTATCCTTCAACCCTCTATGCTATACCTTAAACCCTAAACCCTCATCCCTCATCCCTATACCTTATACCCTCAACTTTATACCTAGTATCCTAAACCATAATCCCTATACCCTATACACTTAACCCTATACCTTAAACACTAAACCTTACACCCTCAAACTTCATAGGGGGAGAGAGAAAGAGGGGGAGGGAGGGACTGGGGGGGGAGAGAGAGAGAGAGAGAGAGAGAGAGAGAGAGAGAGAGAGAGAGAGAGAGAGAGAGAGAGAGAGAGAGAAGTTGGGATGGAAAGGGGATATAAAGATAAGTAGAGAGCGAATGAGAGGTAGAGAGACATGTGAGATAGGGAAGGATAGATGGAGGGAGAGAGAGGGAGGTGAGAGAG
>VDFB02270651.1:350372080-350480021 GCA_007258455.2 Sequoia sempervirens | reverse complement strand
CGGAGCGGAGAGTAGCGCTGAGGAGGGTGAGTATTGTAGGACAGCAGAGAGGAGGAGGGCGTAAACGACCGACCCAGAGCGAAGGGAGACTCAGGGATACCAGTGAACTGCTGGACCATGGCTCTGAAATTCGAAGTATCGGTGCTCAGCAACGTGGTGGGTGCTCGGCGGGACGCTCTTGATCGTTTCTTGCTAACTTTTGTGGGTGCAGAGTTGACACAGAGAGACCCAACAGGGAGGGTCTTGGTGGTAACGACGGTAGAATTACTTAGCTCTGCATTCGACTTCATGACTCCATTGATGTTGGTGTTGGTGGTATTGGGCATCTGCATCGCCTGATCGTTGCTCTGGGAAAAGTGGTTCTTGTGGCACAACTGGAGCCAATTTTCAAAGGCAATTTGGGAGCGATCTGCATCAGGATGGGCGGCCACAGTGCCGGGCTTGGAAAATTCAAAGCGATCCAGAGAAGTGTTGGCGTTGCTCATCAACATGGTGTTGTTGTTGTTGTTGGTCTTTTCAACCTGCGAGACAAACTCCATTTCGTCTAAGCGGAAGTGGTGCCATGGTCCGAAGGGCAGATATATATAAGAATTGTATGACTCACAAGCACAATTTTTGATTTTAGTTCAACCGGACACGCAACATGCCGTCATTATTTTTTGACTTGGGTAACTTACCTAACCAGGAAATGTCTCTGTTGTTCACATGGACCACTAAAATCCGTCTTTTTCGATGCCAGCCGCTATACTTTTTCCCTGTCTTACAGTGGGTAGCATAAATCGGTAACATGTCTTTTACCATGAGGCTGATTTGCCTCCACTCGACACGTTTTGAACAATCCGAGGCTTTCTGTGCCGCGTTGGTAGCTTTTCATTTTGATTGTTTGCCCGCATTCTTAACACCATCATCACCCGGATGCCCGTTTTCTCCTTTACAAGAAGCACGTGCTTCAAGATCTATTCCCACTTTGGAATGATCTTCCTTGCTTTTTAAGTCTAACCGGCATAATTTTCCTTTCCAAATTTTTAGAAATATTCAATGCTTTGATTATTCAAAATTGAAAAGAAATTTTACGTTTTAATGTAAAATTTGTATGAGTTTTAAGTTTATATCTCTTGAGTTCAAAGTTAAGATTGAAGAGTATTTGTTTTACAGAAATCGTTGTGGGTACATCTTTATTTTTTCCTTTTCGTTGGAAGATATCATATCAGCTCATAAATGTGTTAAACTACATAATACAAGAGCACAAGCCTTAGACTAACAACTCTTTGGCCTATAAGGGGTATCATTTTACCCAAGTCATTTGTTGCATGATCTTAGTATAGGAGTGTGAGTCTAAGTTGATACCTCTTCAATTGAGAGTTAAGGATTGAGGGGTATGCATTCTATCAAAATTTCCTAAGGAAAATCTCATATATATTTTTTGTTGTCAGAGGATTTTATATTAAGCCCACATAATAGTTTAGCTACCCAATACAAGAGCACGAACCTTAGGGTGATATATCGTAAATTAAGAACCAAGGACTAAGGGGTATCCATTCTTCCAAAGTCGTCTAAGGCATGATCTCAACCTCATCACTCATGGTGTGAGGGCCTTGCATTTAGTAGGACTTGATCCCTAGTATATTCATTCAAAATCATTCATCTTCACCAATAGACCAACGATCCCTTGAACATAATCTCATGTTTTATATGATAGTACTTTAGAAACAAAAAGCTATTGTAAGACTAATATATATGAGTTATATATTTGATCATTTTTTAAAATTACAATGGCCAAAATTGTATATCATACATTTTCCCCTCTATTTTGCGTTCACTTTTATTGTAGGTTGTCCTTCATTTAATGTTAAGTGTACAAGTAGTGTGTTTCAGTATAATACTTGACATATAATTTGAACCTAGGAAATTATATTTATACATATTCTCAATGGCAAGTCTTGATTCACAATTTATCTATCCTTTAGTTTGAATCATACTTGTGGGGAAAAAATTGACTTAGTTCAATTCTACAAGTGGAGAACCGATCCTTGAACTTGTACATTAAAAAATATATTTTGTGCTCAAGACAACTCCTTTTGACTAATAGTTGTGTTCATCTTCCTTGAATGTAAAAATTATTTAGTTGCGTGTTAGGTTGTTTTATTCTAAAAAAAAATCCAATCCATTTAAAATCCAGTGAGGAGCCATACTAGGAAATTGGAGTGTCATATCATTATCACATATCATAAACATTGCATCATCAAATTACATTAATATTCAATTTGTATCACTACATGTTTTCTTATTATCTTTGATCTCTATCACCAAATCATTAATCATAATAAAGTATTGCATAGATAGTTGTCGTTGCACCAAAAGATTGCCCTATTAATGCCCGATACAGTTTTGCCAGATTTAATGAATCAACAAGAGGAAGTTAAGCCATGTCATGAACCTAAGCACTACGTTGCACAACACAAGGAGACTAAGGGCACACACCTTGCAACAATCCCTCCTAGTGCAAGTGAGAGGTTCAAACACGTGACCCAAGCTCTAATACTAATTGTTACCCAAAAGGTTGTCATTGCACCAAAAGATTGACTTGTTAATGCTCGATATAACCACTAGAGTCTATGAATCCACGAGAGGTGGTTAAGCCATGTCACAAACCCAAGCGCTGCACTGCACAACACAAGAAGACCAAGGGCACACACCTTACAATAATCCCCCCAATGCAAGCGAGAGGTTTGAACCCATGACCCAAGCTCTAATACCAATTATTGCACAAACGATTGTCGTTGCACCAAAAGATCAACTTGTTAATGCTCGATATAATGACTAAAGTTAATGAATCCATTGGAGGTGGTTAAGCCATGTCATGAACCTGAGCGTTGCACTACACAACACAAGGAAACCAAGGGCGCACACCTTGCAACAATTCCTCTAGTACAAACAAGAGCTTTGAACCTGTGACCCAAGATTTGATACCAATTGTTGCACAAACTATTGTCGTTGCACCAAAAGATCAATTGTTAATGCTTGATACAACCATAATAATTAATGAATCCATGAGAGGTGGTTAAACCATTTCACAAACCCGAGTGTTGCACTACACATCATAAGGAGAACAAGGGCCCACACCTTGCAACATAAATGTTTGAGAAAAAGAACTATCCTTGTCTAACAAGCTCCTAAATAGTGTCTATCAACACAACCCTTCTTTAGATGTCCATCTTAGGCATCAATGCAAATGAATTCTTAACATCAAAATTAGTAGAATACATATATATAAAGGTTTTTGAATATACAAGAATGAAGGAGAATTCTTTAGCTATGAAAGTGAATGAAAATGATTAATAGAGAAATTATTAACACAAAAGTATTCCTTTCATCATTTTCAAAGCACTAGTAAATTTTAAAATATTTCATAGAAGACTCTATAAATTTTTTATCAAAATAATATTATTAAAATAAATAAATTTAATAATTCTAACTTATTAATTAGAATTAATTATTTCCTATATAATTCCCTTGTACTCTAATTTACTTAAAAATATATATATTTTAGAAAAAACATAAAAAAAACACAAGAATTCATGCATGATTATACATGCATGTACCTTAATCTATGAAATCTCATTTCAAGATAACCTAATAAAACTTAGAGATATTGTTATGAACTTAACATACTATTATTAATGATGAGAAAATAAAATTTCAAAAATTATTCTTTTTATTTGAAATTTTATTTAAAAGTTATAAATTTTATATGATTATAAATTTGAAATTTTATAGTGAAATTAAATGTTGATTTAGTGTATATTTTTTTAATTATATATATATTTTTCATATTATTCAAATTTTATAAGATATAATTTTTAAATTTTTAGAAATATTCATGTTTATCAATTATGAATACTTTTTAAATTAGTTTTTTTAAATGAAGATAAAAAAAAATTGAAAAGATTTGATCTTAAAATTTAAGGTTAAAAGATAGAATTTAAAACAAATAGCAAGACAAACATAAGATTGCATTTTAAAAACAAAACAAACTAGAAAACAACATAAACAATAATTTAAAATAATTCAAAAAGAATAAAATAGTCTAAACTATATTAAAACCTTAAATTAATTGTAATAAATTTAAATATATATCTTTTCTAAATAATTTAAATTAAATGTACTTACAATCATCAAACTATTCTTAATTATGTAAAGATAAAATTTCATATATATACATATATATAACTATCTAATGATTTAATATATATTTCAATTGTATTATAATTATAATTATTTAAAATTTAATTCAATTATATAAAGTTTTAAAATTAAATTAAAATGATGCTTTCAAATCTATATTTTACTTAAATTATTCAAATTTAATACTATAATTAAAAAAATTCCAATAATTTTTCTTATAAAAATTTAAAAATTTAATTCTAAAAATATCTAATAATTTTAAATGCTTATAAATATTATTGTATCCTAACAAATTTATGAAATAACATTTATAAATTCTCTTACTATTCCCAATTCCATGTCTTCTACTTCTCATATTAATTATAAATAAGACATTAATTATTGAAAAAACAGATGGAAGGATCGGTACTCAAGCCTTAAAAACAGCCATAAAAGGAAGAAAAAAAAGTGAGAAATGTTTCTTTCTATTCACCATTTAAAATGGCATGATAAATACATCTTAGTAGCCAATTCATGATCATTCATTGATGTGCGAAATCTTGGGACTGTATAGTTAAAAAAAATACAGTGTACAATAATATTTGAAATTTATATTTTTAATAATAATTCTATTAAAAAAGCAAATCTTTTCATAATCTTCTAGAGAACTCTATGGTTAAGCGAGTTGGAGCTGGAATAGTACTGGGATGGGTGACCTCCTGGGAAGACACGGTGCTTCAACTCTGTGAGCATCACCTAGATGCAATGAGTGGTTCATAACTTGGGAGAGAACTCTGTGGTTAAGCGGGCCGAAGCTTGAGTAATACTGGGATGGTTGACCTCCTGGAAAGGCACAGTGCTTCACCTCATCACCTAGATGCAATGAGTGCTAAATGAACCATTCACTATCATGAGAGATGGGTTCTTGTGAACCACTACCCATAAAACATGGGTCAATAAGTTTGACTCGTAAGACTATACGGTTGAATCGTGATAACAATATCACAAATCTTTTCATATTATTTATAAATATTCTGTTCATACCAGTATCTATGGTGCAAGCACTTATTACAACAATATAGAGAACCATTTGGTTAGTTTGTGTGCAGTTTAGGGTTAGTATTGAATTGATGGTCTCCCATGGTCCGAGATGATTTATCTTTACAGGTCCAAGTCTATTTCATGGGTCTTATACACAACTGCCTACCAACTGTGCTAAAGTGGTTAGGTTAGATTGAAAACGATATTATACATGTGGTTGATTTAAAACCATACAATTTTAGAGAAATGAAGGCTCTTACTGTTCAATATTTCCGGCCTTATTTTTCAATTGGATTTCATATATTGGAAGTTTTAGGTGGTGTTTTGGAGTTGCCTTAATTATTAGGTTAGGAATAAGATATATTCTTGTCAGTAACTGTATAACAGTGATATAGATTTTTTCATTTTAATGGATGATTATGATGTCTAATCCGAAACATCCATCTTTAAAATTATTCACATATGTAAATGTTTTGCAATTTTCTTATATATGATTACATAAATTACAGTAAATTCACTATTACATCTTCAAACTGTATCATGGCAGTTCTTCACTATTATGAACAGTCTGCAGTCCTCTTATATTATGGTCACTTAGATTCATAGGCAAATTATCTCAGAGAACATTTTGAACTTTCAAATACCAACAAATAATTTGGAATAACATAGCTGTCAGTGTTCTCCTAGGCATCTTCCTTTTTGACTTTTTGCTTTACAGCAGCATATTTGTTGCAGTATGAGATTCCCATTATATTTACTGTATGCTGGTGTAGAAACATATTTTTAAGATAACTTTTTTTAATGCTTTGGCAGATAAAGAATATAAACCACCCCCCCAAAAAAAAGAACTTGAAAAATGGGTTTATTCAATTTACAGCTTTGTCTCATTCATGTTGAGATGTTGACCTGTGAAAATCAAATGGACTTTGGATCTTGGAGTTTATAGAGCTAGGAAACTGTAACGGTCAAGAATATGGAGTTATATATAGAGTAAATTATGTGTCATAGATGCGTAGATGAGCATGCAACTGTTCAGGGTAGCTTGCTTAGTTTTCATTTCTCTTTGTAATTGTCTTGTGGCATTCCTTTTTATTAATGAAATATATAGTTGGCCATTCACTCTCTATCTTTGTCTGTCTTATTCTTTTATGAAGGTCATTTTTAATTTTTTTGGCGGTATTTATTAGTTATTCGTTTATATGACATTTAAAATTGTTATTGTTTATTTGGTCATTAAAGTATATTTATATTTAAGTAGAGTGGATAATAGAGGCTTTTCAATGGACTAGCGAAATAATAGATAAATCTTCCAAAATCTCTACTACTAAATATCTTGTCTTAAAATTGATTTATATTATTAATTATATAATTACATGAAAACTGATTTATATTATTAATTATATAATTACATGATTTTTTTTTAATTATTGGATTCTTTGAGAACATATTTTACATCATGTCAAGTTATTATAATTGTGTAGAATTAAGGTGATTTTATCTCTTGTAAATAATGTTCCAAATCTAATCAAAATGATTGAAAGATCTTATACATAAATAATTAGATCTAAATAAAAGAGCATAGAGATTTTTTTTGTTTTAAATGGAGTTGTGGCTTGGTTCTTGTAGTTGATTGGCTAGTATGCTATGACACAAAATTAAAATCTAGAATATGGATATAGAATATAAATTACTACAATGTAACCAAATTGTTTAGATCTATTATTATTGTGAACTATATGGGACCACATCATGTAGCCTAGTTTGAGACAAGATTGCACTATGTGACCTACTTTAGGATCAAGTCATGTCATGTAACCTAGTTATTCATAATCCATTTTATTTATAATCTTAGTGACTTACCAATTACATATTATTAACTCACCTTCTAACTCCCAACAAAGTACTATGGGAATCAAATAACAAAATGATAATAATATATAATGACGCACAAAAGAAAATCACTCTTAAAGTACAATAGTTTTCCTTTGGAGACAAACTAGGATGGGAAAAATGTCTAGGAAAGGTATACCTTCAACATCCCATCACTAATCAATGTTAATATGAGGATTATATTGACACAATAGTGTTCTTTCAAGAATGCTACAATTTATAAATCACACTCTCTTATCTAACCCAACCAAACCTTCAAATGGTCTAATTTTCCTATGATCATAATTTTTTTGTAAAACTTTCTTTACATTTGTATATGTTATAAGAGTGACTTTCTAACCCAACCAAACCTTCAAATGGACTATTTTTTTCTTTCTAACTATCTTCTAGTTGTTCAAATCCACTAAAGATAAATAGTTGTTGAAGAAAATAATAGTTGCAAATTTGCAACTACCCAACCATCCTGGAAGCAAGTTGCCCAATCACTCTTCCCTTGATGAAAAATGCTTTGTTATAAGATATTTACTATTTTACTAGTTTTCTAGCTTACACCATCAATCATGGCCTCATCTTGTCATTTTAGTTATAAAATAATTTAATGTTCCCAAAGAAAAAATGTGTGGAACTTCCACAAGTCAGTGGTTAATCAAATACCTAAAACACTTATCATCCCACTTCCACATAGTTCAACATCTTTGCAACTTTAATAATAACTTTATTTAATAGTCTTTCTTCTAGATTTTGTTAGCCACCTTTAGTCTTCTACCACCATTTACACCACACTTTAGTATGTCATCATCTAAATGATGAATTTTGTGGTAAATGGATCACTTTTATAGCCATGATCAACTTTTTTAACCAAAGGATACTCCTTTTACACTTTGTCAATAACCACATATACTTTAGCAACATCATTCATCTTTAGTAGTACTTTATTAGCATTTTAGACACTTTTCTAGTCACTTCAATACAACAATATGTTAATCCACATTTTCTTAGAACAAATAATGATAAAGTCATTTCCTCTATAGACATTGTGGTAATGTTCCAAACCATCATTGAGGATTGGTTATCTTCTAATCACAACTCAGTATGTACTCATTCTAGAAAAAAACATTGTTTAAATAAATCTATGATTATATACTTCAATACTAGTACAAACATGTTCCAAACTAAAGAACCAACTAGATCCAAATCTATAAAATTATTTCTATATAATGCCCCCCTAACTAATGGGATTTTTATGCTCAAAATCCTCAAGATAAAATTAAATATAGGTGATTCTAAACTAATTCATCATAAGACACCCAATTAGCCTTATTTAAAAACTACCCTTTCTCGTTAATTAACCATAACATCTAGCTTGGTTTCGCTCACATTCTTGTCAAGAAGGAAATATCCACCAATTCATCCATCTCCTCAAATAAAAATTATCCAACAAAGAATTGTATCCTATATTTCTTAATCTAGCATTGAAGGATCAAACAAGAATTGGTGGTTAGTATTAATAACTAAAATTATTGTCACATATTCAAGAAATTTTAGCTAAAATCTATTTTTCCAAATTGATCTATGATCTAAAATAGACCATATTATAAAGGCTTAAAATTATGATAGGCCATATTTCCTCTCCTTTCCCAATTACACCCAAACCATATCACCTACCTAAAATGTGTTCTCCATCTAATGTTGGTCATGAATTGTCTTGTACTTTAGTTGAGACTCTTTATAAGCCTCTCTTAAATTAGAGATGAATCTACTCACCTTATCCACAAAATTGTGAGCTCTAAAAACATGTGGGTATATATTTTCCAACCCATTAAATGACTATTCAAAACACACATCAACCATTCTTGGTGGCATAAAAATAAAGAATTCCTTTAAATTCAAAAGGTTTATATTAAAATAATGAATAGGCATATTGGATGAACATTAAATGTATAAAAAATGATTTTCCTATCCCTTGACAAATATCTAATTATACCCTTGTAACATAATATTTTTACCAAAGTTCAATCCACCACTTATGTATGCTCACATCTTTAAGGATGAAATTTATTAGACCATTTAAGATAAATGTGTCCATCCTTTCCCATAACATGCACCCAAAAATTTCTCAAAAGTTCAGAATTTATATTTGAAATAGTTCTTTTGGTGTGCCAAAATATGATTGAAAAATAATTTATTTGCATCACTTATAGTTATTATCTTCCTACAAGAATTCAACATAAACATTTTACTAAGATAATATACAATTAATAATATATATTATTTACTCCTTTTGGTTTTAGGGAAGCCTGCAATAAATGTCATGGAGATGCTCTTCAAAGGCCTCTTAAGCATGGAAAATTATTGGTACAACCCCAACTTCTAAATATTACATATGGCATAATTTACAACTCCATAAAAACATTACAACATCAAGTGTTAAACATGTGGCTAGTAGAAAAATATTAGATTTTACTTATAGTTTTAATCACCTCAAAATGTCTAGCTATATCTAATGTATGTGCTTCTCACATTATCAAATCTCTATTCTCTTTAGGTTGCACACAAAGTTTAATTACTTTAAATGAAATATATTTTTGGACATAGTAGTCTTAATGTGGATCATAGTCTGATATACATCACTAAAATCTATATCTATTGAATAATGTTATAATATATGTGCTTCATCACTAAAATGATACATTTTAGGAAATTTACCTATAATAGATAAACAAGTGATTATGATAGTATATCAAGCACATTTTTATTTGACCATGAGATAGAATTATTGAATAAAACCCCTTTTTTTTTAATTCATAGACTATTATAATTTTATTTATGTTTGCAAGTATTGTAAAGGTTTACGATTGATTTGAATTGTGGTCTCTTCCCCAATGCAATAATAATTCCACTTATTGAATATAGAAACAATAGAATAAACCTATTAAATTTAATAGAGATGCAATGAGGGAAGAGATAAAGTTGATGCAAACCCTAAGCAATGGAGGTAGAGGTGGCTACATGGGTACTCCCATAGGTGATGGTGAGGGAGCTAAGGATGGTAGTGAAGAAGATGATGGAGGCATGAGGTCAATTTCCTTGGTGGAAATAGATGGAGGCATTGCTTCAGAGTTGGTGTTCTTCCCTAGCTTTAATAGCTTCCTCTGCAATGATGATGAGGAGGGTGAGGGATCTGATGCTTGGGATCTCAGGGTGTCTTCTTGGGAGGATGAGGAGGATGAATCCCTCATGGGTCTTCTCTTTGAGATATTCCTTAAACTAGTTCCCTTTGAGGGGGGTGTTATGTTGTTTGATAAGGATGAGGATTCGATCTTGACCATTTGATTGGAGGTTCAACATGTTTCTCAAGCTAACAAGTCTTCTAAGCTTATTGTGTGCAAGAAAAGTGACCTTGGGAACTCTTTAGAAAGGGGTTTTCTTCTGCATCCTCAAAAGGATTCTTCCCTTGTTGTTGGTAGATGCATCTCAGAGGTTGTGCCTCCTCCTACTTGGATGGATTCTTCCCCTCTTACTTACATCTCAGAGCTTGTGTCTCCCCTTGTGGGTGTTAGTTTGGGGTTCTTCCAAGGGGTTGGATTTGTTTGTTGTGGGTGATATTTCTTCTAGTTTTGTGTAGCTTGTTTGTTGGTTGGTGGATTCTTCTCCTAATATTTCCATTTTTGCAAGTGTGTATAGACTAAGCCACTACATATTTGCAACATTCTCTTATTGGTAATTTTTGGGGGAAAAGACCCAATAATGATATTATTCAAACTTGGGCTTTAGACTGTTGGGTTGATTCTAGTTTGTGGAGTGTTAAGGCTCTATCAAACAGTTTCCTCTTGTTTTCTTTCAACACTCAAAGATTTCTCTCGGGTTCTTATGGGTGCCCCTAGTTTTTTGGTAAGGTTTTTCTTTTCCTTCAATGTTGGGTGCAGTTGGTTTCAATGCTTCTAAGTTAAATTTTGTTCCTATTTCAGTTTTTCTCCTTGAGTTCCCTTTGGAATTCTGGGATGATGATATTTTTTAGAGTATGGATCCAATTCTTTTGGTTAGTTGATTACCATTGTTGATGTTACAAGAAATAGAACAAGTTTTTGGTATACTAGATTTAGTGTTTGTGTTGAGACTGATTAGAAGTTACCCAACAATGTCAATCTATGCTCTAGGCTTGGTGTTTGGGATTAGACTTTGCATTACGAGTTTTCACAAAAATATCACCTCCATAATGTTGGACCCTTCTTGTTGTTCCATGTTGTTCATGATAAGATACATTCCAATGTGCATTCCAATGTTCTTGAAATTATCCTCTATTGTTGAGGGGAAGGAGATGGCCCCTGAGTGTGGTCCCTTTGCTAATGTTGGTGTTTATTGCAAGGTTAAGTTTAAACTTGATGTTGATGTTAGAATCCCTTTGGATGAGACTCTCTTTAATGGTGGGATTTGTTGAAGTTTGGGTTCAAACCACCTTGATGGTCCTTTGTTGGTTTTGGGTGAGTGTAGGATCATGGGGCTCCAAAAAGTGGTGATAAGGCCAAAAAGTGGTTGATGATTTTTTTTATTCAAATTTGATGAAACAAAAAGGATTTATTGAGAAAATTATCATCTTTCCAAAAATACAAGATATGCCTTATTTTGAATTTAATTGATAATTATTATTGATTTTCTACATGCATTATGACTAAAGTTTTGATTGATAGGCTAATTGAAAATTATATATAATTCTCAAAAAAAATTAGATTTTTCAAATTCAAAAGATGTAACACATTATATGCTTCTCATACTATAGGATAAAATGAAATAAAATTGAATTTCATAAATTTTTGATCAAGTTATGGTGGTCAAACGAACAAGTTTTAATATTTTCTAAAAAAATTAATAGAAAATGCATAACTAATTATTTACTTACAAAAAAATACAAAATAAATGTGGCACATGGATATGCATGTGTCCTTTACTTATATTAAAAGTTAAAAAAAAGAACATTATTTTCTTGTACTTAGGTTGGTTAGACACACACCTACTTTTTATTTTTTTCCTAAAAATTTAGTACCATTGCATTGAAATTTCAAATTTTCACTAAATAGATTTACTTTTTTCCAAAAAAGGACTATTATCTTAAAAACTGTGTTCAATTTGCAACAAATTTTGTTCTTACATATTTTTCAAATTATGTTAATAACCTATTCAAATTTTTATGTCAAGTTTCCTAACACTTTTTTCTAAACTTTCATTGTCACTTAAGGGCCTAGTTTGGACCCCAATAATCTTGCATTGACCCTTTTGGGTCTTTCCAAAACCCTTTTTTGGTTCCTTTCTTTGGTCAAAGACTTTTTGTTCATCCTCATTGTTGATTTCCATTGTTTGATCCATTTTTTTGGAGTCTCACTTTTCGTGAGACTCCTCTCTTCTACCTTTATGGCTGATTTGTAATGGGTATGTGCCCTTCCCACATTTGTACCTTAATCAAAACAATAGAATAATCCTATCATACATGTTATAATTAAAAATTGACCCCATTAATGTCTTTGAATGATACTAAAAATGACCACATCCTTGTAGTAGCATTGCACCCATAGCATTATCACTCATTTTTGTCTCTACCTCAATTGTATTCTACAACATGGGTAAAAAATTAATTGGAATTGTACTAATTTTCTTCTTCAACTCTTCAAAGTATCATTAGTTGTAATTACTCTAATGAAACTTTTGTACCTCTCTAAAAACATAATGTGATTAGGTAAAAAGTATATAAGAAAAGTAATTTAACAAAGGTATTGAGCTACAAATAAAAAGGTCCATGCATCACTCATGCTAGTGTGCTTCATCCAATTTATAATAATTGAAGCCTTGGATGTATTAATAATGATCTATTCATCATTTGTCACATGACCAAGGTACACCAATTAGGATTTGGAATACTTACACTTATTACAATTCAACAACTTATTCTCCTTTAAAATATTAAACACTTTTTCTAAAGAAAATTAAATGTTATTGATATGTCTTACTAAAAAGTAAAATATTGAGTCTAGGTAAACAATAATGCAAGAGTCAACGAGTGGCATCAATACATTTTTCATGAGGTGCATCAATTTTGAATGTACATTAAATATCTCAAATGGTAAAACTAGTCATTAAAAGAGTGATTAACATGTCCTATACATTGTGCAGTTGCAGCCTATCATGGCCTCGTTTTGGATAAGAAGCAAGGGGTCTCTAAACTTTGGTTGGAGGGGGACTTGCTTAATGTTATTAATTTTCTTTTGAAGAAATTCCTGTCATCGTGGGCTATGGCTCATCTTATCAATGATTCAATCTCCATCATTAATTATTTTGAGGAGATTAGAATCTCTCATGTTTTTAGAGAAGCAAATATGTTGGCTGGCGACTTTTCCAACTTGGGAGTGGTGGCTAAATATGATTGGGACTCTTTTGAATCTTTACCACTCAATCTTAAATATATTTCCAATGATCACTAGGTGGCTTGCTTCTAAGGTGGTCGATATTGGGAAAAGGTTCTTCATTATGTTTTTAAGTTGGTTTATGCACATTGAACCTTCACCCTATATGTCTCATCATTACATCTTTGGTTTCCATAAAATGATGGTTTGGTTGTGTAGGTTGGGAAGTACTTTGAAGGACAAACCCACACTTATTGTGGGTGTTATTTGTGTGTTTTGATTAGGAGAGCCAAACTCATTTTGTTTTTACAAAAAATTCTAGTGCTATTGGGTTCCTGCTCTTTTCATGCCACCATGGGTGGAGATTGCTGTAGAATTGAACCAAGCTTGTGCGAGGAGTTCTAGAGTAATGCAGTTGTGTGGGAGCACTTGGAGTAGGGTGGGGTTACATAGTACATGCAAATAATTTAAGGCCCTAATCCTAATGCTTCAAATTTTTTTGTGAAAGGTTGGAATGGAAGAACTTTGTGTTATAAGGGAGTGGAGTTTAACATTGATGAGGATTTTATAGAAAAGGTCACTGGACTTTTAGTTTTTGGGAGGAAATTCTATAGAGATAGGGCTGCTACCAAGAAAGCCTTTGTGAATTTTTTCAAATTCGATGAGAAGAAAAACCTCCAAGAAGTCGAGAGTGGTGCTATGCTCACAAGTCTTTGAAACCATTGTGGAGGGATCTCATGTTGGCCTTAATGCATTATTTCACACTTGAAGGTAGATTTGTTGTTGTGTATAGTTACCATTTCATGCTTTTGAATCACTTCTATCATAAGATTTTGGTCTCGTTTCCTTTTTACCTTTTACTATCAATGGAAAAAAGTATTGAAGATCACCACAAAAACCCTGAGAAGGTCATTTTGCATGAAGGTCTGATGAGTCTATTTTTTGCTAATTTAGGCTCAAATTAATCCTATTTCCCCTTAAACCCCTGGTAAGAGGGGGGTTAAGAATTTTGGTAATGATACTGGGGACTCTATTGCAGAATGGGAAGGTAGTTTTGAGGAAGAAGATTTAGATTATGATGATATTTCTATGGATGAAGGTGTGTCCAAGAAAGGGGTTGATGATTTTGAAGAGTGGACCAAGGGGTATGAGATGGATGTGGAATTGAGGGAAGCCATGGTGAAGTCTATAAGGAATAATTCTAATGGGAAATATAAAGGCCCCAGGAAAGATAAATCTTCTGCAAGGAGAAAGATTGAGTTGGTGAAAGAGGTGGATGCTCTTGGTTCAAGTGTGAAGCCCTCTTTGTGTCCTGGGAAAGGAGGTGTGGTGGATAGCTCACCTGTGACTAGTGTTGAGGTTCCTTTAGTTGTGGATGTTATGAAGAATGCCCCTATTGGGGACTTTAGTCCCAAGAAGGTCGGTGTGGTGGAGAACTCACCTGTGATTAGTGTCAAGGTTCCTAAAGATGTGGGAGTGCTTAAGAGTTCCCTTGTTGGGGATATTAGTCCTGGTGTGGGTGAGTTGTTTCCCGAGCCCATGCCTATGGAGGTTCTGGGGATTGAGACGGTCAAGCACACTCATAATTTTGACCCTATCCCATACTATCTAGTGTATCTCCTATTGAGAGGGCTGTGAAGATGGAGCAGTTGGAAGTGTTGGCTGAATTGGCTAATTTTCCTGATAAGGAGAGGATTAAGGTGGATGTGGTCGAGGTAGATGAATCCCTTGTTGAAGAGGATAAGGAGAAGAAAGAGGAGCGTAGAAATGGCCTTGGTCATAACATGGAGCCAAATGATGTTCCTCCTATCAATTGGGATGATGTCACTATGGTTATGTTTGGCAAGATGGCTGAGGATGGAACCCGTAATTTGGTTTCTCTAGTGAAATGGTTGTTTTTAGAGGTGAAGGAGCTCAATATACAAGTTAAAAATTGGAAGGATTTTTGTGTGGCAATGATTTGAAGCAATCAGGAGGAATGGGCAATAAAAGGTGAGGGGAAAACTATGAATGTAATGGTGGATAAATTAGTTGTTGATGTTGATCACCTGGGGGTTTCTCATGAGGAGAGGATTTCCTTACATGTATCAATTGATTTTTCTTACACGTGTAACATACTTGGATGCATGATTTGATAATCCTTAATTGGAACCTCCACACATGACTACATCAAATATTATTGCAAATGAAATTTTGCATCTTGTGAAGCTCAAGTGTTTCTACTTGTAAGGAAATCTGTTGGGATTACGTTTTCTCAACCTTACTAAGTCCCATGATTAATTTATTAATTATTTGCCCCTAATTTTCTGATTTAATTTATTAAACGCAATAATATTTTTTTCTAGATTGCTAAGTCACTTTGAGGGACCCAACGAGAAGTTGGCATCCTACATGCAAGGTGTGAAAATGAAAAATTGTGACACATATCACATGGGTGCTCCTTTTGGGAAAGTAAATTGTTTCTACATAAAAAATGAATTCCTTGTTGACATGTGGTTGTTATTTTTGGAGGAAAGTATTGGCATGGTCCACTTGTGTGAGAGTTTATCTCTTCAAAAAAGTGGAAATAAGGTAAAGTGACACTTGTCACTTGGGTGCCCATTTGAGCTTGGAGAATTATAAAAATCCTCTTGAATGAGTGACCTTATGCCATGTGTCATTTTTTTTGAGTTTTTGACTAAAGCTTTGAAGGGAAAATTTCTTAACAAAGATTGAGTTGTCACTTGGAGTGACTAGGAGTTGTGGGTGAGTTCTATTTTGGAAATAATGACAATTTTCTGTATGGGATGCCTAGCATGTGAGGTTGCTTAATTTTTGGATTTGTAGGCATTGCATGTTCTTACATGTTGTTGCATGTTGGTGTATGTACGTGCATGTTTGACAGGTTGCTAATTGGGTCACTTGGAACTTGTGCATGTTGTTGGTTTTAGTTTGCATGCATGTAGAGACTAGGAGATTGACACGTGGAAAAAAACAACACCCACTTATGAGATGTATTTATTAATTCCTTAATGTATTTGTATTGAGAGCTTGGTTCCAATTTTTTGAGATGTCACTATGCTACCGGATTCACTCTATATTTGTATCATAGTAAAATAACACTTGCAAGAGCATAGAATTTGCACATTGTATTATAATTTTTTTTACTAGAAATACAATTGATCTATGATTTGGTGTGTGGGTTTTTCCCCGAAAGGGTTTTCCCATAAATATTTTGTTATGTGTTTTAATGGTTCAAATTTGAAATTAAATTAATGCATGTGAAATCTTAAGTGAAACTATGAATGTTAAAGATTTGAAATAAATTTGTGCAACCTCTTCTTTGATTGATTTGCATTAGGGGAGCATTTCCACACTCAACTTTCCTTTCAATTGGTATTATATCCTGGCCATCTTTGCTATCCTTGGTGGGTTAGAAGGGTTTTTGTGCATATCTAGAATCAGTGGGAGTTCTTGCAAGGAAAACTATGTAATCTTCTTGTAGTTTTAAGATGGCAAGCACATCTCGAAGAATAGAGATGGTGAAATTCAATGGCAACAAATTTTAGTTGTGGAAATGAAAAATGGAGGATATGATCATAGATAGATATTTATGGGCTATAATATCCAGTACAAAACTAGCAACAATCTCACAAGAGGATTGGGATCTACAAGATCATAAAGCTAAGGGTTTGATAAGATTGTTTGGTTGATTCTATGCTCTTAAATGTCCATGAGGAGAAGACTAAAACCAGTCTTTGGAAGAAGCTTGGTGACATTTATCATGGGAAATCCTTGGTAAATAATCTTTTCCTGAGAAAGAAGTTGTATTCTCTAAGTATGGAGGAAGGAGGATCAGTTGTTGATCACTTGAATGCATTCAATATGCTAGTGGCAATGTTGGGTTTTGTTGGTGTGAAGATTGATGACAAGGATCATTGCATGCTTTTGATATGTTCTTTTCTAGACTCATGGGACCACCTTGTTATGGCTATTGGAAGCACAACCACCACCTTCAAGATGGAAGATGTGGTTGCTTCATTGTTGTCTAAAGAGATGTGGAGGAATTCTTCTAAGATGGCCAAGGAGGCCCTATCAATTCATGGTAGACTAAAGGAGAAAGACAAGAGAAAGGAAGATAATTCTAAGTCCAACTTTGTGAGATCTAAGTCTCCTAGTAAAAATTACAAGGCTTAGAAATGTTGGAACTATGGGAAATTCATATATTTCTAGAAAGACTACAAAGAGAATAAAAAGAAGAAAAGTGATAAATATAAGTTTGAATCCTCCTATGAAGATGCAAATGCATTTTTTGCACCCTTGGAAATACATGCATCAAAAAATGTGTGGTTAATTGACTTAGGTGCCTCTTTATACATGACCTCTCATAGAGGTTGGCTCTCAAAGTATGAAGAGTATGATGGTGGGAAGGTGTATTTGGGTGATGAATCTCACCAAGTGAAGATTGTTGGCCATAGAAGAGTTAAGATTTGATTCCCTAATGGTAGAGTGAGGGGCTGCATTGATGGTGTTCTACACATCCCTGGTTTGGCTTGAAACCTATTCTAAGTGAGTAAGTTGGGTGGTATGGGAGTGCAAGTTGTTTTCTTGAGTATGGATGCAAGATGACCAGAGATGTTATGATGCTTGCTAAGGGTGTTTAGATTGCAAATCTATATAATTTGGGTGGATGCACAGTTCAAAGTAATATTTCTTCTATGAAGTCCAAGAAATAGGCTTTAGATTCTTCATCCTCACCATCAGATCAAGAAGAGAAAAATAATATGGTGTCTACATCTAATAGACATGATTTTTAGGTACCTAAGGGAATAAATACTTTGGAGATGAAGCACCCAATAAAACACAATGTTGTGGCACCAAAGGCTTGGCCATATTGGTGAGAAGGGTCTTAGAGCCCTAAAAAGTAAGATCCTTGTTGAAGGCCTTGATGATTGTAACCTCAAGTTTGATTTTTATGAACATTGCACATATGAAAAACACCACCATGATGTTTCTTTTTATTTCAGTTCTCATAAATCTTTTGGGGTTTTTGATTATGTGCATTCTAATGTATTTTTTCTATTTAATGTTCCTTCATTGTCTATATTTGTGTACATTGTCTCATTCATACATGACTATTCTAGAAGCACATTTGTGTATTTCCTTAGAATTAAATCTAAAGTTTTCAATCAGTTTAAGGAGTTCAAATCCTTGGTTGAAAACCAAATTGGTAGAAAAATAAAATGCTTGAGGATGGATAACTGTGGTGAGTTTTGTTCCATATAATTCAATTAATTCTATAAGGAACATGGGATTGAGAGACACAAGACATCTTTATACACCCCACAATAAAATGGAGTTGTGGAGAGGATGAACAAAACACCGATGGAGAGGAAGAGGATTATGCTAAGTGGTTTTGGCCTTGAACAAAAATTCTAGGTTGAAGTTGTAGCCACTTCTTGTTATTTGATTAATAGATCTCCTACTTTATCTCTTGTTGAAAAGAAATCCATTGAGGCATGGTCTAGCAAGAAGCCCTTTATGATACATCTCAAAGTCTTTGGTTGTTAGGAATATTCTCATGTGCTTGATGTGAAGAGATCTAAGTTGGAGAATAAGTTAGTGAAGTGTATCTTCATCGACTATGGTGTCAATGTGAAGGGGTACAAGCTTTAGAATTTAGTTTCAGAGAAGATTCTCTATAGTAGGAGTATGATCTTCCATGAGATAAAACCTTCCACAATAAATCTATAGCTATAGAAGGAGGAGAAGCAAAAGGAGGTAGTTCAAATTCCACCTACTCCTAAGAGAGATAAACTACATATGAGTTCCTAGTGGAATTGATGATGTGGAGAACTCTAGTAACTCTTACAGCTTTGAAGAAGAGCAATAACCTCAACCTCAGCCTTTGAGTATGTCTACACAAGAAAGGTGGAAACTAGATAGATTTTGATATTCTATGTTAGACTCTAGTTGCATATTTTTTTTATTACTAACACTAATGAGCATTGGACTATTAGAGAGGCTATGAGTATGCATGATGCAAATTCTTGGATAGAAGCCATGAATGAAGAGATGGTGGCATTGAAAAAGAATGCTACATGGTATCTAGTACCTTTTCCTAATGGATGGAAACTCATTGGATGAAAATGGATGTTAAAGAAGAAAATGGGTCCTAATGGTAGTGTTGAGAAGCATAAGGAAAGGTTGGTTGTCAAGGGAAATTCCTAGGTGGAGCGAATTGATTATGGGGATATTTTCTATCTTGTAGCTAATCTGATATCCATTCATTTCTTATTATCACTTGCAATAGCTTATGACTTCAAAGTTGAGAAAATGGATGTGAAGATACCTTTTCTTCATGATTATTTGGAGGAGGAAATTTATTTCATAGCCAGATAATTTCATTGTGAAAGATAAAGAGAATCTAGTATGCAAGTTGAGAAAATCTTTGTATGGTCTAAAGCAATCTCCTAAGATGTGGTACCATAAGTTCAACACCTATGTGTTGTCCTTGGGATTTCTGAGATCCAAATTTGACCATTTTTTCTATTATAAGACTGATCATGGTCACATTGTCTTTAGTATCTTTGATGTGGACTATATGTTGTTCATTGGGAATGGAAAATGCAGGATTTCGGATTTGAAGTCTCAATTTTTATTATAATTTGAGATGAAAGATCTAGGTGCAGTGAAGTATATTCTAGTATTTAGATCAAAAGAGATAGATCTAAAAAAAATATTTGGTTAATCCAAAGCAAGTATGTGAACTCTATGTTGGAGAGATTCAATATGACTACTTGTAGATAATTAGTTGTTTCTATTATACAACCTTAGACAAAGCTTTTTGTGGAGGATTGTCCAAAATCTCCTAGTAAGATGGAGGACATGACTAAAGTTCCTTATGAAATTCTTGTTGGTAGCATGATGAATGATATGGTCAGGCTGAAGCATCTAGTAAAACCATTATAAAAATATTGAAAAAGATTGTTAATGACACTAGTTGTAATTGGAATTTGCAACTAAATCTTGCCTTATGGGCTTACCAAACCAACATTCGCACACCCACGGGTGCCACATCTTTTTCCTTGGTCTATAGATTTGAATAAATCCTACCAATTGAAGTCGAGTTCCCATCATTGTGAGTATCCCTGAAAGGCTTGACCAATAGTGAGGAATATCGGGTGTCTAGACTTAATGAGCTAGAGTTTCTAGATGAAAGATGGTTGAGCATGTTAAAGCATCTCCAAGCTTATTAGAATCAACTCAAGTGAAGACATAACAAGAAGATGAAGAACATAAAATTTCAATTTGGTGACTTGGTACTAAAAGAGAATAAGAAGATCTAGCTAAATTAGGATGGGAAGGGTAAATTTGAACCAAATTGGTTAGGTCCTTTTATCATAACAACAAACTATGGCTCTAGAGCATATTAGTTGACTACTCTTGAAGGAAAACCTCTAGTTGACCCTCTGAATAGTAGCCATCTCAAAAGATTTTACACTTGGACGCATCAGAATATCCCAAGAAAAAAAAGCTAAAATCCAAAAGTAAAAGCAAAAAAATAAGAAAAATAAGAAAAATAGTAAATAGAAATAAAACATCCTTTAAGTGAAAACCACCTTGTGGTGCTTCTAGGATAGGTGCTACATTTGAATAAGCCCTACATATCTATCTATCAGAACTATCTATCACATCCATCCCATCTGTCCCATAATTAAACATGCAACCAACCATGGCTCGATGACTGATCAAGTGTTGAACCTTGTTGCACCATCAAAATCCATCTGCCCTAATAAACATAATATTTTCCAAACTAGGGGAAACTTCCTAAAATTGGTAGCGGATTGGATCCTTGTTCATCCCATTAGTGTTGAAAACTATCAAAATAAAAAACATCTAGAAAAAAAAAACAAAATCAAAACAGAGTCATAAAACACAAGAATCCTAGAAACATTGTAGGTCATCTCTAGATGAGCCACAATAGACTCAAAATAAGTGAACTACCAGCCTCTATTTTTATAACATAGGCAATTCCATCATTAATGAACCCTTGAGGCCCCAGGTTAGTCCCCCAAAACAAAAACATTCAAACATCTTATAAAACTCTAAAAACATTCACAAAAATTTAGAAAACTCCAAAAATAGTGTGAATACAGTCAAACTATGATGTCTTTGATCATCCCCCAAGGCACTAGGTTAGTCCATTTAGGTCCCCATATTTGTCTCTAAATCTCTCAAAAACAACAAAAACAACATAAAAAGAATTAGAAAATCTTAAAAGTCTTAGATCCCCATTTTCACCTATCTACAATAAACATTCCATTCATAATAAACAATCATCACCTTCAACCTTTAAAAAATTAATCAACAAGCAAAAAAAACATCAAGTTGAAACTTTCAAAGTAAAGATTGAAATTATTGGATCATTATTAGACTATAATAGACAAATAAAACATTCCTAAAATAGACATCACTAATGGATAACATTCTGAAACATCAAACAACTATCCAGCAAGTGATACTACAACATTGTTTATCTTTTTATGACCTTATATCTTTTTGATTTATCTTATTGTCTCATTCCTAAGATCTCTCGAGGATGTCCATTACAGATTTAGAGAGGAAGGAATGAGGCATTGATCATCAATTTCTATTTGTTCTATTTGTTTATATATTTTTGTGATACTACCACGGTGAATACTTGCTTTCTTTTGTTTGTGAAAGTCATTTTGGGGAAATTCATGTAGTAGTTACATGTTAGGTACTCCATACCTTTTTTTGTAACTGGTCTGAAATGTTTTGAAACTTCTCACCCATACACTCTAACAAGGTTTTTGTATGTCTAGTATGAGAAAAAATACTCTTTATTTGCAAATTCAAAGTCCACACAATGGATATAACTCCACCTTGGTCATCAATATGGATTGCTAGAACTACAAACCCTCTATGAAAGAAAAAGAAAAACATCAATAACTAACAACATCAATTTTCTATTCATCTCCAATCATACTAACACTTCTTCTAACGAACAGCTCCATCCTACATCACGATATCATTAGTACCACATGCATCATGCATCCACAAACTTGTCTATGCATATCATGACCATCATATATCATTATCCATCACATACATCATATATCATCATCCATCACATACATCATATATTATCATTAATAATATGCATATATAAATCAAACATCCATCCATATCATATAAATGCATCAGAAAAGTACAAAAAAATGAATATATATAAATTATACATCCATCCATATCATATAAATGTATCAAAAAAGTACAAAAAACATGAGAATATATAAATCATTAACACATATAAGCATCCATAAGCATCTCATAACACATATTAAGTTGAATCAAAACATGGTATATCTTATCTATCATACAAAATGGGAATGCCAAATACATCACCAAGCATCATATGTGATATCAAAATATACAAAAATATATACGAGGCACCAATTGGACCAATGAATGTATATACAAAATAACATGTCTACAAAGTCTCTGATACAATAAATAAATATCATAAAAAAAACCTTGTTGGTTGTCCCTAGGTGGGGAACCATTCTATTGTTGATTATGAGTAGAAGAAGGTTGGGGATGCATGATTTGCAAAGATGGTTGTGGCTATCTCACCGACTATCCACCAGACTCTGCACCTATCTAAACACTCTTCTCTCTAAAATGAGGAAGTCTCTAAGACCTAGGAATGAAAGCCTCATACAAAGTCTAGTAATAAGTACTTTGCATCATAAGATGGTCCCGCTCAGCCTAATACTGAGACAGCAAAATGGAGGAGGTTAGTGAAATATCAATTGCTAGTCTTTGTTGCCTCTCTATGGCCAGCTCCTACCTCAAAGAGCCTCTCTCTTAACGGAGACCATCTTGCTCTATAGTAATGATAGCAACCTATCCCTCTACTACTTTCCACTAATAAATCTAGACATCCCTCTCAATGACTCAGGCATCCCTGTCTATGGTCAACTATGCTATGCTATCTGCAATGCTATATCCCTATATGGGGGAGGACCCTATGTTGCATGTTGGTCCTGAGGTTGTTGGTCCTAATATTTCTAACCATCCTACCCATCATCCTACTAACCTCGATCTCTATCAAGCTATTCAACTGTGATATGCATCCATTGTTGATCACCTCTCCTCCCAGTAACACCAGCAACCCTTTGAACCTACCCCATGACTAGCCCAGTGCCAACAAGATCTGTAAACCATAATGGAACATGACATTCCCACCACTAATCAAAATATCGTGTAGTGCTTGAATTTGTAGTACCCACTATCCATCCCCGTCCAAATGAGGCAAGTGCTCTAAAATCCCTAACAACATTAGTAGAGGAGGCTATCAACCCCTACACCCTAACCTCTTGGGTTGTCCACCCAAACAATGCATGGTAGTCATCAACAAGCTGGGTCTATCTATCTTCAAACTTTAGGAGAACCCAATCAAGTAGGTACCTCTCAAGAATGGTATCAAAATGGCCTATGAGCCACCATGTATGATTGCAAAAAGGGAGCTAATCCATATCATCATGCAAGGTCTCACAAGCTAGCCAAGTCCTCTAAATAAACTCTATCGTATCATCAAAAATACCTCTCCAATAGTGTAATATTTTGGGCCAAGAATAATGCAAAAAATTAGAATGCCTATAAGAAAATGGATCATCAAGATCCCAGACAAGTATATCATTGGGTTTGGTCATTGGGATCCTCTCCAAAATCCATACATGTAGAAGTGTCATCCTTGCTGAAATGGCACTATTGCCACAATATATGGCCTCATGCATGTCTTTGTACAAATGTGCCAAAACACACAAGCCCCATGCATATCTGCTCTCGTGCTCCATCATCTACTCTATACAGATGCCCCAACAAATAGGAAATAACCTACCTTTGTGATTGAGCATTAGAGGCCCAATAATCAATCTAGCTAGAACCATCGATAAAGGATCAACATCGTCGATGAACAGAGATAGGTCTATCTCTATATCCATCACCTATAGCCATCACACACCAAGTACTCGCTGCATGGAAAGGGTACTCTATCTAACATAATAAGTGACTAACTCATTGTGGATGGGGATCCACAGAATCCTCCAAACATCCTCTAGTGTAGTTGCTTCCTCACTAGTAGGAAGATGGAAGGATGATGTCTCAAAATGCCATCTCTCTACTAGTGCGGCCATCATCACCCTATGGCATCAGATCTCAGACATATAACATATGTTTCATAGACCCACAACATCAAGGAAGTCTTGCTCAACCTCCTAGAACCTAGCAATCAAATCAAACAATTATTGTGGCTGACGCTCCTTGGAATATAGTGGTTTGAGAACTTCCTACAAATATTCAACCCACAATGTCAAGAATTTTCTAGAAATTCAAATCACAAACTTAAAACTACAAAGAAACTAGCTAAATCATTTAATTTTGACAATAACAAGACCTATTTGGATGATAGTGGCATGTTTTTACAAAAGCGTCCCTGTTTACTATGATAGCAGTTAGTTTTTATGCTAGTAGCTAGATTTTAAGATAGTGGCTACTTTTTACACAAACGACTAGTTAATACATTAGCAGTTGGTTTTTGCGTTAGCAGTTACTTTCCTAAAAGAAAAATAATAGCCTAAAATTTTTACAAAAGTGATAAACAATAGTGGATGGATTTTACAATAGCGGACAAATTATACACTAGTGTTCACTTTTTTAAAAAGTGGTAAAACTAAAAAATACACTAGCGGTAAAATTTAAACAATGCCAGTAAAAATGTGAGATTACCACTATTGTCAAATTCAATTTTTAGCATTAATTATGCAAAAAAAAGCCAAAAATAAGAAAGGAAAAGGTATGTATTGTGATGCATGTGCCAGTTGGCCTCCTAAAAGAATGAACTACATCTACATGATGTGGGGCACCTGAGATCCTCACCATCGCAAATCAACAATCATAGCAATAGGATCTCCAAAGGAAAGAATTTACTAAGGCTCAAAGTGCAAAATGAGGAAAAATGAACCCTAAAATCCTATTTTTACCCCCCAAACCCTAATTTTTTTACCTTGGAAACCCTCCTAGATTAAAATTTTGGGCACCTTGGAACATCTCAAACCACAAACGTGGGCACCTTATCATGAGCCTGACTAGAAACTTAATGTTTTTAATGAATCTCTCAAGGGGGAAGCCTAGCATCATATTATCTTTTCATTGATCATCGAGGAATAGTGGGGCATATAAAAAATTTCAAATCTTGATCTGAACATCGAATTCTTTGAAACAATTTAACCAGTACTTTGTCTAAAAGAGGGGAAAAATGTACACATGTAAAAATGACCTAACACATATCACATATCCAAAAATGCATTTTTCCATTATCAACATCACTTTCATTATCACTATTGCATTTCATCTCATTAACATCATTAACCCTATTTTCCTCTATTTATTGAATAATATTTAACTATTTAATTAATTCACTATATCATCACTAATCTAACTTTATTCTATCCTGATTAATTAAATAAACATCAATTATTTAATTATGTCACTAATATACTATTGGAAAATATGCCTCAACTTGTTGGCTTAAACCTCTCTTAACACTTGGCATTTTTCCTTTTGTTGGCCTTCATTTCCAGACTTTTGCCAAAATCTAGAACCTTGAAACCTAAGTCGTAGGGTTCTAAAAGTTCATAACTTGGTGACATTGAGCTTGTCGTGGGATAGTTGGATTTCTGAACTATGGAACCTATGTCATGGGGCTCATGAGTTTCATAACCTCCTAACATGGTGATCTCCTTGTTGTCGTGGGTTTTGGAAAATTCCAACCCTCTAACTGGAGGTTTTGAACTTCAGGTTCCTCCCAACTTGGCGACATCAGAGATTGAAATATCAGTGGGATGTGGCTTCATCCATAGGATTCTAAAGGTGGTCCCCTTGATGGACCAATGAATATTATCGATGGGACGTGGCTTCATTGACAGGACTCTAAAGTTTGTCTCCTCGATGGACTAATGACTCTTATCGATGGGACTTGTGGACTTTGATGGGACCCTCAACCTTATCTCATCAATTTTTGGATAGACATGAAGCTGCAAAGTCTACATTAGTGGGACTTTCTTTAATCGGCGGGAGACGAATTAGTGTCCCTCTGATATGGCAATGGTTGTATTGGTGAACCCAAATGGTACGATAGTCAAAAGCGGTGGATGAGCGATGTGTCGACATGTAGCATGAATTCATTCATTGATTCTACATCACTATTACGAATCAACAATCATTGGATTGAAAGTTGTATTTCCTAATAATAATACATTTGCATTAAATGCATGATTTGATTGGGGGTTGACAAAGAGAAAACATGGTAATAATCTCTGTAACTAAATTAATTGTTAGGTGGCTTGATGCATGCCAGATGGCAATGTGTGTGGCTTGAGATGAAGGAAGCTCAAGTTGGTGAAGATAGTGAAAGAATGAAAACCTAATTGAGGTTGAATGGGCTCAAGATATTGTATGGGTTTTTTGCATTGTAATAGTGTGAGTGTGAGGTGAACTGTAATCTATGAGTGAGGCCGACCAATGGATTGTATTGCTACTGTGAGTTAACACCTAAGAGTGAATTTTGTAACTATGTATGTAATCTTTTTACTGTAATACAAAGTGGCTTTACTTGGTTTGTGGGTTTTTCTCCCTTAAGGGTTTTCCCACATAAATCTAGTGTTATCTCGGTATGATGATTTTTTCTATTCTTGTGTTCTATGAATGTGCATCTCAAACAAATGTAATCTATTAAATAAATGTTTTTTCTACACTTCTATCCTAAGGATTTTTCATTAGGAAGGCATTTTCGCACCTGTGCTTTCCTTTCAAGTGGTATCAGAGCATGGCTAGTTGTGTTATCCTTGTGAGTAGGGCTGGATTTTTGTACTAATTTTGTTCAGTGGGAGTCTTGCAAAAGAAAAACTGAGTGTCTTGTTTACAGTTTGAGATGGCAAGTACATTAGGTAGAGTAGAAATTGAAATTTTCAATAAAGTCAATTTTGAGTTGTGGAAACTCAAAATGGAAGACCTGTCGGTGGATAGAGACCTTTGGATTTTTGTGTCTAGAACTATGCCACAAGGTATGAAGCAAGAAGATTGGGACCTTGTAGATAGAAATGCTATATGGGTGATAAGACTTTTTCTAGTTGATTTTGTACTCTTGAACATCCATGAGGAGAAGACTACACATTCTTTATGGAAGAAACTTGGTGAAATTTATTAGAGGAAGTCTTTGGTGAATAAATTATTCCTAAGGAAGAAGTTGTACTCCTTGAAGATGGAAGAAGGTGCATCTATAGCAGACCATTTGAATTCATTTAATATAATTGTTGCTCAATTGGTGTTTGTGGGTGTGAAGATAGAGGAGGATCAATGTATGATTTTGTTATGTTCCTTACCTAACACTTGGGATCATCTAGTAATGGCTATTAGAAGTACAATGACTACTTTCAAGATGGAAGATGTGGTTGCCTAGTTTCTATCAGAAGAAATGCGAAGCAAGTCTTCTAAAATGGCTAAGGAGGCTCTTATTTTTTGGGGTAGATCAAAGGAGGGAGGAAAGAAGAAAGACAAGAAGTCTAAATCCAAGTCTGAAGGGAGATCAAATTCTCCTGGTAAGAAGTCCAAGGTGAAATGCTAGAACTGTGGGAAGACTAGTCATATCCAAAAGGATTGTAAGGAGGAGAAAAAGAAGAAAAACAACTCTTCAGGCATCAGATGATGTCTGGCTAATTGACTTAGGTGCATCTTTTCACATGACATCTCATAGAGATTGGTTCACTAAGTATGAAAAGTATGTTGGTGGAAATTTGTACCTAGAAAGTGACTCAACTCTAGAAATTGTTGGCCATGGAAGAGTCAGAATCCAATTCCTTGACGAAAGAATCAAAGGGATTGATGGCATACTCCACATACTAGGTTTGGCTCATAATCTACTTACTGTTAGTAAGTTGAATGATGTTGGTATGCAAGTTTCTTCTCTAGTGGAGTATGTAAGATGACTAGAGGCTCAATGGTGTTGGCTAAGGGTGCATGCATAGGAAATTTGTATAAGCTAGATGCATGTCCTATCCAATGTTATAACATCTCTACAAATTCAAGAAAAGTTGCTCATGTAGAGAAGGAGAATGAATCTCCTCTTGGTGCAAACTCTTTGGAGGTGAAACTCCCAGTAGAGAAAACCATGATGTGCCATCATAAACTCAGTCACATAGGAGAGATGCTTAAAAGCCTTCAAAAATAAAAATCTAGTTCAAGGGCTTGTTGATTGTAACCTTGAGTTTGATTTTTGTGAACATTGCATTTATGGAAAGAAATACCATGTTTCATTTTATTCAAGTCCTCATAGATCTTCTGGCATACTAGATTATGTTCATTCTGATGTATTTGGTCAAGTAAATGTTCCTTCATTCTCGAAATCTAGATATTATTTTTCTTTTATTGATGACTATTCAAGAAGGGAATTTTTGTACTTTCTAAAGAGTAAAACAAAAATGTTTAGTCAGTTTACAATGTTTAAAAACTTGGTAGAAAATTAAACTAGAAGAAAAATTAAATGCTTGAGGATAGATAATGGTTGTGAGTTCTATTGTGCATATTTCGAAAGGTACTGCAAAGACCATGGCATTAAAAGTCATAAAACTATGCCTTATACTCCACAACAAAATGGAGTTGTTGAAAGGTTAAACATGACACTGATGGAAAGAGTGAGAAGTATGTTGAGTAGTACTGGTCTGGAGCAGAAGTTCTAGGATGAGGTTGTGGCTACAACATGTTACTTGATAAAATTTTCACATAGTTTGGCTCTTGTTGAAAAAAATCCTCTAGAAGCATGGTCTGGTAAGAAGCCCTCTTCAAGACATATTTTTGTCTTTGGCTATGAGGTATATGCATGTGTGCTAAATGAGAAAAGATAAAAAGTTGGAGAACAAGGTTGTTAAATGTATCTTCATTTGCTATGGCACTGGTGTGAAAGGATACAAGCTTTAGAATCCTATTACTAAGAATTTTTTGTACAATAGAAGTGTAATATTTCATGAGTTGAAGCCTTCAGTAGCTAGTCCACAATTAGAGATAGATAAAAAGGAAAAGAAGAATGATGTAGTCAAAATTCCTTGAACTCCAAATAAAGAGGAAATACAAAATTTACCTAAAATTGAGGAGAGTTCTATCAACTTTGAGAGTTCTAAAGAAGAAGAACCATGTCAACCTAAAAGGTATGTATTTTCCATGTTGGATTCGAATTGTTCCTATGCTTTAATTACTAGCACTAATGAGCCTAGGACTATGAAAGAGGAAATTAATATGTCAGATTCAAATTCTGGGTTGGAAGCCATGAATAAGGAAATGACATCTTTGAAAAAGAATGCAACTTGGGATTTGGTACCCCTACCTGAAGGGAAAAGCTTATTGGATATAAATGGGTATTTAAAAAGAAAATTGGTCTAGAGAGAAGTATAAAGCCTAGTTGGTCACAAAAGGTTATTCCCAGGTGGAGGGAATTGATTATGGATAAATATTTTCTCTTGTAGCTAAGTTGACATCTATTAGATTTCTTTTGTCACTTGTAGCAGTGTATGAATTAGAGATTGAGCAGATGGATGTGAAGACAATATTTCTTCATGGAGAGCTATAAGAAGAAATTTATATGTCCCAACCTGAGCACTTTGTTGAAAAAGGTAATGAAAGTATGGTTTGCAAATTAAAGAAATCTTTGTATGGTTTGAAGCAATCGCCTAGAATGTGGTACCAAAATTTTGACACCTTTGTGTTGTCATTAGGATTTGTGAGATCAAAATCAGATCATTGTGTTTATTACAAAACTGAAAATGAATGTTTGCTTATTATTTCCCTGTATGTTGATGACATGTTATTCTTTGGGAATAGTAAGGGTATGATATCTACTTTAAAATCTTAGTTGTCAACACATTTTGAAATTAAATATTTAGGTGTAGCAAGCTATATTCTGGGGATGGAAATAAAAAGGGATAAGGGAAGTAGAAATATTTGGATTAGCCAAAGAAAGTATATTAGTACTGCCCTTGAGAGATTTGATATGATGGATTGCAAGCATCTAGTTGTTCTAGTGTTGTAGGGAACAAAGCTATCTATTGAAGATTGTCCAAAATATCCTACCGGGATGGAGGACATGACCAGAGTGTCTTAGGCAAGTGTTGTTGGAAGTTTAATGTATGCAATGGTTTGTACAAGGCTATACATTTCCCGAGCAGTGGGAGTACTTAGTTTATGGATAATCCAGGAAGACTGCATTGGGATACTATGAAGAGAGTTTTCAAATATTTGAAGGGCACTTCAGAGTATGATTTGTGTTATCATGGCAACTCAATTGGATCATAAAGATCTCTTACAATTCATGGGTATGTGGATTATGATTGGGTAGGGGACATTGACAATAGAATATCCATCGGTGGATACATCTTCATGTTATTTGATGGTGCAGTGAGTTGGATGAGCAAGCGACAGGCTGTAGTCACTTTATCTATAACTGAGGTAGAGTATATGGTAGAAACACATGCCACAAAGAAGTTGTTTGGCATATACATTTGTGTTCTAATGTTTGGTTTAATATAGGGTAGATTATGATTTTCTATGTCATTCAGAGTGCTATTTATTTGGTGAAAAATCCCACTTTCCATGCAAGGATGAAGCATATCAATGCTCAATATCATTTCGTTCATGATATGGTGGAAAATGAAAACGTTAATCTTGAAAAGGTGGATACTCTAGAGAATGTTGTTGATGCATTGACAAATCACATGAGGACATACAAGTATACGTGGTGTTTCAATCTAATGGGCCTTGGGGCCTATGACTTTCAATAAATTTGAGTTTAGAGGAAGCCAGTAAGTCTTCGTCAAGTGGGAGCTTGTTGGAAAATATACCTCAACTTTCTGGCTTGAACCTCTCTTAAGACTTGGTGTTTTTCCTTTTGTTGGCCTTCATTGTCAGACTATTGCCAAAATATAGAACCATGAAACCTAAGTCATAGGGTTCTAAAAGTTCATAACTTGGTGACATTGAGCTTGTCATGGGATCACTAGATTTCTTAACTATGGAACCTACGTCATGGGGTTTGTGAGTTTCATAACCTCCCAAAATGGTGATCTCCTTATTGTCATGGGTTTTAGAAAATTCCTAACCACCAAGTGGAGGTTCTGAAGTTCAGGCTTCTCCTGACTTTGCAACATCAAAGATCGACATATCAGTGGGACGTGACTTCATCGGTAGGAATCTAAAGGTGGTCTCCCCAATGGACCAATGACTCTTATCAGTGGGACATGGCTTTATCAAACAAGACTCTAAAGTCTATCTCCTCAATGGATCAATGACTCTCATTGGTGGGAATCATGGACTTCAGTAGGACCCTTAACCTTGTCTCATCGATGAGATGATAGACATGAAGTTGCAAAGTCTACATTGGTGGGACTTTCTTTTATCAATGGGAGATGAATTGGTGTCCCTCTGATATGGCGATGGTTGTATTGGTGAACCCAAATGGTATGATAGTCAAAAGTGATGGATGAGTGATGTGTCCACACATGACACAAATTCATTCATTGATTCTACATCGCTATTGTGAATCCACAATCATTGGACAAAAATTTGTATTTCTTGATAGTAATATATTTGCATTAAATGCATAATCTGATTGGGGGTTCACAAAGAGAAAACATGGTAATATTGTCTATAACCGAATCAATTATTGGGAGGATTCATGCATGCTGGATGGTAGTGTGTGTGGCTCAACACGAAGGAAGCTTATTGTTGAAGATAGTGAAAGAATGAAAACCTAATTGAGGTTGAGTGGGCTCAAGATACTGTATTCATTTTTTGCATTGTAACAATGTGAGTGTGAGGTGAAATGTAATTTGTGAGTGAGGTCAACCAAGGAATTATATTGCTACTAAGAGTTAACACCTGAGAGTGAATTTTGTAACTCTGTATGTAATATTTTTATTGTAATAAAAATGGCTTTACTTGGTGTGTGGTGTTTTCTCCCATAAGGGTTTTCCCACATAAATCTGGTGTTATCTTTGTGTATGATGAGTTTTTCTATTCTTGTTTTTTGTGAATGTGCATCTCAAATGAATGTAATCTATTAAATGATTATTTTTTTCTGCACTTCTCTCTTAACTATTTTGCATTAGGAAGGTGTTTCTACACCTCTACTTTCCTTTCATACAACCTATTCATCTAAATCAATTAAACTATTATCATTAATAATTTAATTTAAATCACTTTCTCTTCTCTAAACTTGAATAATTAAATCAATTATTTAAAATCATTCAACATAGTCAACAAATAAATACATCTTTATTTGTTAAATTCAAATTCCAACTTGCACATTCATCTCCAGTATTAATTAATTAACTATACTCACCCTCTTGTGATTGAGAAAATTATTATCACTAATTTCTCACTCTAATTGTTTGACTAACCCATCTATTTCCCAATTCCACTAACCACTCAACCTAATTTTCTCAATCCCACTAATCATTCCAATCTATTTCCTCTCAATAGTTCTCAACTGTTGATGATGATCTTTTACTACTGAATCTCAATCATTCATCTAAAAATATGAAATATACATAACAACCTTCTTTCTTCTAAAAAACAATAAGATAATCTATAGAATTTTTGGAGAGGTTATGTCAAAATAGCCAATGAAGAAAATTTAGCACACTTACATCTTTTATCACCATTAATACACTTTTGAAGCTTTTGCAACAACAATGGAGGCTTCGTATAGATCCAAGTAATCCAACATCAATATGAATTACACTTTTCCATGGGATGATAAAATTGTAATGTTAGAATTCATTTTATGTTTTCTTTATGATTGCATTTGTTGTTCGAATTCTTATTTTTGTAGTTTCATTTCATTAGTATGGTTTGGGATTTTGATCTTGTTTTGAATTAATTTGGTTTGATTCATTGTTGTTTCCTTAGGCTTATTTTCCCCCTTACAACTAGATTATATTATTAGATAATATGTCTACATTTTTTCGATGACATGAGAACAACAAGATTTTTATTCTCAACATAGTTATATTTTGTCTTGTAAACCTTGAGGCCTTCACTGAAGAAGGCAATTGGATGCTCCAAATTTTTCATTGTTTAGCTTTGTTAGGACAACTAATATAGTTTTTTCCTCACAAAGTGTAGATAATGAAATCCTTATCATAATTGGGATTCACAAGGGTGGGAGCCTAAGAAATTTCTTGTTTGATGGCCTCAAATATATCATTACCTTCTTTGGTCCATTTCAAGACCATATTTTTCATAAGCATTGAGGTAAAAGGCTTTACCAAAGCATCAAGGTTTGGGATGAACCTTCTTACAAAATTAATTGTACCCAAGAAGCTTTACAAAATTTTGTGTGGATGGGGAGTGGGATTGCTAGGATGGACTCCACTCTTGTTGGATTAATAGCTAGACCATCTTTAGAAACAATGTTCCCAAGAAGTTTTCATTGGTTAGTGACAAGGAAACATTTTCTTGGATTAAGGGAAATACCACATTCCTTGCATTTCTAGAAGATTTGCTCAAGGTGGTTTAAATAATCACTTGCATAATTTGAAAAAATAGTTATGTCATCCAAGTAGACCAATATAAACTATATGAAGAAAACTTGAAATTCCATGTCTATAACCCTCTAAAAGGTATCTCTAGCATTGGTTAACACAAAATGAATTTTATGATGAGCATAAGTACCCCACTTAGTTGTGAAT
Source organism: Sequoia sempervirens (assembly GCA_007258455.2). Lineage (NCBI taxonomy): Eukaryota > Viridiplantae > Streptophyta > Pinopsida > Cupressales > Cupressaceae > Sequoia > Sequoia sempervirens. Next base: position 350,445,730 of record VDFB02270651.1, on the reverse strand, counting down.
GTTGTCTTATATTGATCAAATTATTGAACTAGAATTTGATTGTAACCTGAGTAGCCATCCAAGAAAGAAAATATTTTTTAACCACTAACCTTTTATAGAATTTGTTCCATGGAGGGGAAGAGGTGGTGATCCTTTATGGAGGCCTAATTTAGGTTTCTAAAATCAACACAAAATCCTTATTTCCACATACTTATTTCTAATAGGGACAAGATTTTCCACCCATGAGGAATGATTGATAGGGAAGATGATATTAGCTTCTATAAGCTTGGTTAGCTCTTTCCTCATTAGGGCCTCAATTTTGGGATTTCCAAGACTTTTCTTTTTCCTTACCATTTTTGTATTTGGGTCCAAATCAATGGTATGTTGCACAAAATTTGGGTCAAAATCCTCTAAATATTCACAAGTCCATTCAATTAAATCACTATATTTATTGCAAATCTCAATTAAAATTTCATGTTCAGATGTAAAGCATACCTTTCCCAAGTTCAAAGATCTTTTCTATATAAGTGTAACTAGTTTTTAGTTACCCTTATTTGTAGCTATGTTCATCTTCTTCTACTTTAGTTGGTCATCTAGATGGAAATCAACATCAAGGGTGATGAGACCCTTTGGTAACTTGTTGTTTCTCAGCTACATGATATGATCACCATATTGATTTTGTAGATTAGACAATTTTTTTATAAAAAAATATATCTCTTCTTACAAAAAATTGATAATTTTGTTATCATTATCAAAAATTCTCCAATTGGATAGGTTATCTAGAATAGTAGGCCTTACCACCAACTTGATATGTTGCTCATTTTTGTTTGCAATATGGTTTGGGATATCAGATTGGGTATTAATTGTTACAAGTCTATTGGAATGATTTTTTGATTTTCTAGGGATAGTCTAGATGTAAAAACCCTCAAAACCATCAATCAACTTATTTGTTATTCTCTGAGTTCATACTTGGTGGACAACTAGCTCACTATCTCCAAAGACCTACAACAACTTGATGTTTTTTCTTTGGGCAAGGTGGAGACCTTGGACTACGTCTTCATACTTAGCTACATTATTAGTGCAACTAAATTGAAGCATGGAAGAGAAAAAATATTTCTCCTTATTTGGAGATAACAAAATTACACCTACACCATTCTTTTTTTTTTAGCCATAAAAAAAACTAACCCCTCTATGTCTTCTTGAACTTTCATGAGATTAAGGATAAGAGTATTTTCCTCATGAATGCAGTAGGTTCTAAGACTAGTATCATTTTCTTCAAAAAGTAGGTTAAATTTAAATGCATTACCCCATTCATCCAATAAGCAATTAGGGACTTCCTCTAAAAGAGTAGTAGGCTCAAGAACATAACATTCATCATCTTGAAAATGAAATACGCAATTCATATTTATGGGACTAGGAGTTTAAGATTCAATATGATCATTTGAAATTGGTTTAGCTTTGATGGTCACTTTGGTACCATACCTTGTCTTGAATAACATATGGGATCAATCAGAAGATAGGTATCTACCTATCTTAGTAGTGAACTCTATGGAAAAATATATGGAAAGGATAGTAAGGAGGTATCTGATTGAAATTTCTTGCAACACAATGTAGCTAGGGCATGCATTCAAATTTAATATTAGGTCTTTAATCACTCCTACTATCTTGACAATGGTGTCATCCAATTTCAAAACTCCTTTTTTCATAGGCTCATACTTGATTCCAAGCATATCAGCCACCTTCTTGGGCATAACAAAACTGTTAGCCCTTGAATCTATCATACAATTGTGCACTATATGATTTCAATGACAAAAATTTAATAGAAGGGAGGTGGATTAATATTTTTTTCTTGAGTTACCTTCTTCCTTAGGTTGTACTAGGTTGATTGGAGTAGCTAGCTCTTTATCTATTGCATCTTTTAATTTCTTGAATTCCCCTAAGTCTTGTTACAAAAAATCTCTTCGAGATGGGATAGAAAAAGACTCACATATTTATTTCAAGTTACTTCTTCATTTGATCAACTATATTGAAAGGAGGATGACTAATCTTAGAGGAAAATTTTGAAGATGTAAGACATAGCTTTGAAGATTGTATGATCAGAGGTTGTTCCAATTCCTTGGTATCTGACCAATAGGCTAATCTAATTGTAAGATAATTTTCCTACTGATTTTTCTAGCAATTATAGCCTCTTGAGATGGTTTGAGGGTTAATGCCTAACTACTAGTAGAAGATGCACCACCCTTAATTTCTCTTTTCTTTGACCTTATATTTTGAGCTATTGCATTAGCATTCAAATGATTTATACCAAAAAATCCTCTTGATGCCAATTGAACAATGGGGAATCTCCTTGCATATGGTCTTGTCTACTGGCAGTTGTCTGGTTTGCATCAAATTATTGTCTTAAAGTTGAGGTTTGATTATGAACTAGATTATCTTGGACTAGAACTAGGGCCTTTGAATAGCTAGTAGTAGCTATATTTACACTATTCAAGGGTTTGGCATATTCCATTGATTTTTCCCTTGATAGGGTTTCCTATCTTACTAATAATTTAAATTTTGAGGTTGATAAGGTCTATTATTTTTAGTTTTTCTTTTATTATTACCAAATCAGTATTCAAATCCTAAATTGAAGATTTTATAGCATGCCATTGATTTGGGAGAGAAATATGAGTAGATGATTGATTGGTAGAAGCCATTAGAAAAGGAGCCAATGTGGGCTACTAAGGAAGAATCTCTAGAAATAGAGGCATTTGTGTCCTTGGATCTATTTTCCTATCTTGTATTAAGAAAATTTTATGCCCTAATGATAATGGCAATGCATCTACAAAAACTACCCAACCCATAGACTGAATCATAACAACTATATCAATGTTAAGAGCTCTTAGATAATATAGGAAGGCATAGTTGGAAGAGGGTTTCATCAAGGTAGTGATTCTATCCCAAATATCTTTTTAAACATGTAATTAAAACCTCCCATGAATTTAATGGGTGCCCTCTTGATTGTGGTCAGCTATTCTATGAGAGACAAATGATCACCCTTGTCTTCAAATCGTTACACAGTTTTTCACCTAACACATTCCAATTGTGAATGCAATTAGGTTTTGTACCTTTGTACCACTACAATTATTTTCCTTTCAAGGAGGTGGCTAATACTTCTACAAAATTGTGCATGGATCAAATGTTTTCCACATCAAGGATGTGTTCTATTGGAGTAGTGGATGTTTCACTAGTGAAATGGGAATAATTTTCAAGGAATTTATAGGTATGTCATCTCTTTATGATAATGCAAGAGGAATACTACCATTAAAAGATACAAAACCTTAATTTAAAGGGCAACCATATGAAACTATGTTCTATTTATCTGAGAAAAAGGTGTCCTATTTTGAAGCAATCTACCAAATGGAGGAGTAGACTAAGCTCCAGGAGATGGAGTTACAACACCTCTACTTCTCCTTACTGGTGATAAGGAATGTCTATTTCTTCTTCTAGATGTATAAAATGATAGCTTAGTATATTGTAAAATACCTCTAGAAGATTCTCTTATCTAAATCCTTGGCATGAATTTGTAGGTCTAATCTAGAACCAATACTTTTCAATTGAATTAAGATCACCAAACTAATTGTAGAGTCTTTCACTTGAATGCAGAGTTGCTAAGTACTTGTCGAATTCCTCTTCAAGGCTAAAAGTGTTGAAATTAGCAACACTCTCTCAACAAAATGGGATAAATATCAACAAACTTAGTCCTATTGGGCATGCCAAAAGACTATTGTCGCATGAAATTACACCCTACAAAATATGGGTTCAAAATTTAAATGACACAATGGAAATAACCTCAAGGTGTGGACCTTGCAAGGTGAGGTAAAGTCTCTAGAGAAGATCAACTTCCTCTTTTGATCTAAGTGAAAATTTGTTGATCCAACCAACACATAAAATCCTAACACTACTCTACTCTTATCAACTCACAAGGGAAAAAGGGATACAAGGAATTCATAAAATGGGAAAGGGGAGGTGATACACCAAGATAAGGATTGTTTCTTACCACTTCATAAAACATAATACATCAATGAAAGGGGATAGAAGGTTTACATAACTCTCTTTTGTCAAATTTTAAGATAATATAAATGTAACAGATTCTTCAAATGCTAAAAAGGAAGAAAATTCACGAAACAACAACTACAAACATAAATAGCATAACATATATGAATAAAAAGGTAACAAGAGAATACTTACACATGAAGGTAATAAAAGTTTACATGACACATTTAGAGAGAGAAGAGGTAAATATGACTAGTTTCATTAACATAAAGGCTTAAAAGCCAATTTTATTATGGTAGAATGCAAGAATTTCATAAGTCGGCTAAATAAAACCCATGAGAATCCCATGGAAAAACAAAAACCCTTATAAAGAATACAATATTTTCCTTTATAGTTCAAGCATAACTAAATGATCTAGCAAAAACCCTCACTTGACTAGGGTTAGTAGATGACAGATCTATCAAATTGCACAGGTATATGTCTAGCTTCTCAAATTCCACATTGAAAGACTGTCAGGATAGCCCAAATGTTCCTGGCATGCCACTGCATTAATTAATTATAGAAGTGCAGAGCTGGAAAACCCACCAAATTAACCATGAAATCCAATGTAGAATGGTCTAAAACTAAAAGAGGAGTCCTGCAATATGCAAGGAAGTATGATACTTATTTTGCATTGAATATGGCATGGAAATATACATATAAAATCTCTCTACAACCTCATGGATTTGATCTAGTAGCTAGGATATCACTTGAACATTACTTCAAGCTTTCCCACAAAGATAATGATGCTAGCTATTGAAAATTTTGAATTCAAGTCATAGATCTATCAAGAAGAGACACTAAGTGACAATCTAAATGCATTGACTAGGTTTGAATAAGTTTGAAAATTCATCCAATCATAGCATTTCATGTCAACTTTCCTTTACAAGTCATGAAGATGGGCCCATGGATAAAAGTCATTGAAGAGGTTGCTAATGTTACCAGAGGATACATGTCATATTTTTTACCCCTTCATGGTCTAAAATGACACCCACCATGAACATCTTATGGGATAGCAAAAACAATCAGAGCATTCCACTGTTTTCTTTTAGAAATTCCACCATTATAAACTAGAACCACCACAAAGAGCTCATGGACATGCAAAAGCCAAAGAGAGGTTGACAAATGTCACAATTTCAACAATCCCACATATGGAAATGATACCCACATCAAGAATTATGTAGGCTCGTAGAAATCATACCATGTGCAACCATTCCACGCTTCCATACCTAAAATATGGTGTTCTTTGAAAAGCTTATGGGCTCATGAAAAAATTCCTAATAGATGTCAAGCTATTTGCACTTCCATGCTTGAAACTAGGAATTCTTTAAAAGGTTTGTACACAAGTGACAACAATGAGATGCTACCACACATCACCATCATTTTATTTTGTTCTCAGAAAAGAAAATTTCTCAATAATTTTGTGAGCTTATGGAATTCATGGCATGTGTCACCCTTTCATGCTTTTTCTATAAAATTGAGTTCTCTTTAAAAAATATTGTGGGTGAGTAGAATTAAAACAATACCTCCACATGTTGACCTTTCCACACCTCCATAATTGAATCTTTCCTAAGTGAAATTGATCACATGGGCATGCAAAGCTCATGACAAGTGTCACACTTTCTATGATATAGTGCCTTGAATTTTCTCTAATAAAAAAATCCTATAGGGATGTGAAAACCAATAAAATTTCAAAGAGACAAAGGATGGTGAGAGTGGGATGGAAACTAGACATGTAATTTTGAATCAAAGGTCCAAAAATCCAAAAAAAGAGCTTGAAACTCCAAAGAAGGAAGAAGTTAGGCTCAACCAAAAAATATTTGGACCTTTGGATGAAAGGTCTAAAAGTCCAAATGAAACTTGAAGGTCCAAAAAGAATGAAGAAAAAATGGGGTGGAAGTTGAGATTAGAGATCTTAAATGGATTTTGAATTTTGGATAAAAGTTTGAAAAGTTTGAAATAAATATAAAGTCTTGAAATAAAAGAATCAAAATTAGAAAAAGGAAATGACACTTGAATGAAAGGTGCAAATGTATAATTGGGTTCTGAAATCCTGATGGGACCAAAGAAGAAAGAACCTAGAGAAAAACAAACTTTTTGACTTTTTACAAAAGTCCGTTCGGGACCCAAAGTTCTAAAAGGTCAAGATTTGAAGGAGGGAAGAAGAAATCAGGAAACTAGATGGACTTGGACATTAGTATGAATGTTCGATCAAGGCTTGAAGTCCTGAAAGGATCAAAAGGAAGAAAGAAGAATGGGAAATCAGGAATAACATTGACATTTGGATTTTTTCTAAATTTATGTTTGAGGCACAAAACCTTAAAGGGACTCTAAGAAGGAAAAATAAGGAATAAAAAACATCCATTGAACACCTTTACAAAATGGGTTTTTTAGTGCAGGTTGGAAAAGGGGAAATGCAACTACTAGAGGCCATTTTTGAGTATGATAACCCATATAGGATCTCTCAAATCAGTTATAACTAATGGATTGAGCAAGAAAAGAGAGGGCATCACAAAGTGACAACATAAAACAACCCCTACATTACAATTTTATTATGAAAAGAACCCCAATTGTGAACACCAATAAAAATGAGAGAATTGCATGCACTTTTTCCTAGTTTAAGGACACATTTCTTTCTTTTCATCATCTATTTTCCAAAACAATAATAGCACATACTTTCCTTGCAATTATTATCATCAACACCTCTTCAAACCATAAGAAAAAACCAAATATTGTATATAAAATTTTATTCATTAGTATATTATTTCTCACTCATGAAAATATAAACCTACATAGAAGAGGTATATAACATTATAATCTCTCTTTTCATCTATTGGGAAAGATAATAATTGCTAGTATCATTAAAAACTAAAACAAGAGAAATATCCACATCAACCATATCAAAAAAATGACTTCAACAACTAAACTCCACATCACACATATAACCTTTTCTAATGGTTAACAAACTCCAAAAAAAACATATAAAAACCACTTTTGATATATTAATACATCCTTATTAATTACTTCCTTTATTTTGAAAGGGATATCAGAGAATTTCTAGTGCTACAATTTTTGAAAAATTCAACCCTATATTAGAAGCAACATCTACAAATATAGTACCCTTTGTATAGATATGTCTAATCTACAAATGAGATAAACTTTGCAAGAAAGATCTACACTCCTTGACCATATTTCTAGTCTTCAAAAGGGGGGAAATATTATTCAAAATCAAACCAATAACAATTTTAGAATCCCCTTCAACCTACACTTTTTAAAACTGTAACCTCTTTAATATTCTAACCCCCCATTAGACTTCCATAACTTCAACTTCATTATTATATTTCCATCCTATATTTTTGGAATATCCTTCAATCATCCATCCTTTGTTATTTCTCATCACCCCCCAATAGTAGCAATACCAAGGATACCCGTGGGGAAACCATCAAAATTAATTTTATCCAAACCTATACTAGGATTTATCCAATTAACACTACCTCTTAGAAGGTTATTAGCCTAAATAACCTTAGTAATATCTTGAGTAACACCCCAATTCTGTGTCACCCTTAACTTAATATAGCAAGGAATTTTTCTAGTCTTTCCAAATTTCTATGTTATTTATAGTTTGATCTCTAAATATCTTGTTATTTCTCTCTTTCTATAAACACCACGTGTAATTAGGGAAAAAATATTATGGTTAATGCAATAAAGCATATAAACCAAACCCTAATAAACAATGAAGCACAAATGAGCATAAAGACATAAAGCATAAAAAAATATTACCATATCTTCATGCCACCATTGATTCACCTCCATTGCACTTCTCCATTTTGCTTGAATATGATAATTTCCCTCAGATTTGAGTGTGCAATAATAAGCCTATGACAAGTGACTAGAAAAATATTGAAGATTGTTGTCTCACACTAGCAGCATGTACTTGCATAATATGTGTAGATGATAGATAGAAATGGATGAATGATTCAAGAGTGATTTAGACAGCATAAGGATACTTGAAGAATCAACCCCCCAAATGGCTTATGAGAGGGTTGATTTATAGAAAAGGTCTGATTTGGATTGGCGGTTGAGATTGGATGTCAATAAGATGTCTTAATCAATGGCCAAGATTGAAAGTTTTAGTATGAAATAGGGTTAGGTCAAAATTAGGGCAATGATAATGATGAAGGGTTGAGATTGAATTATGAGATAATTCAATCAAGGGTTGGGATTAAATGAGATGTCAAGAGATAAGATTTGATGTGGAAGATGAGATTGACATAGACAAAGAGTTGATAGGAGAAATTAAATAATAAAAATTATTTAATCTAGGTGGCCAATGAATAATTAAATAATACAGATATGATTTAATTATAGAGGAATGTGACAAAGGGAATCATTTTGAATTCAATAATGATTTAATTCAAAATTCAAGATAGTGGACCAAATTAAATAAATAAAATTTATTTAATTTATGAGAGAAGAGGCTAATGAAGAATTAAATAATTAAAAATAATTATTTAATTATAGTGGAAAGTAGACAAAAATTAAATAAATAAGAATTTATTTAATTTTATAAAGAAGATGACTTAATTAGTGGCGTAATTAAATAAATAAAATTTATTTAATTAATCAAGGAAGAATAAAGATAGAAATGAATTAATTAAATAATTAAAAATATTTAATTATCAAAGACAAAAGGGGAAGTGATGAATTTAGAAATCGCAAGCTTGGGACAATTTTTAGTGTCTACATTTTGCCCCTCTTTGAGATGATGTTCGAGAAGATGAGATTTGTGTTGAATAACATCATTTCAAAGAAGCTAAGGTATGGATAGAGGAAAATGGATGATGATAGAAAGATAGGATGATGATGAAATAAGAGTGGGAGGATGATGCCCCCTCAAGTGGATAGGTGGGTTGAAAGAACACGGGTATGCTCTTGAAATGGATAAGAGGTAAATATATGAGCTATAGAGAAGAAATGTTAGTGTGGAGGATATGGAAGTTAGGGGAGACAACTTTAAAGATGCATATTTTTCCAAACAAGACTCTACACTAATCATCATTGGGCAGTAAAATGACACAAATGGACAAAAAACACCATGGTATGACATAGACCAAGGTGTGCAAGGTCATCCACTTACAAAATAGACAATAGTAGACAAGGAATGTCCTAGCTCATACTAAGGGCCAAGTTGCCCCAATCTTTTTTCCAAGACAATCCACAAACAAGAGTCAAATAAAAAAAAAAGGTCATGAGATGCCATCACACCCCTAAATCCTTCATGGGACATCCTTGAGGTAGCTAGTAACATGACCAAGAGACAAAACAGACCAAAAAAATTGGACAAAATAGACAAAAGATAATTAGACCAGAAAAATCAATAGCCACTCAATGTGTTTGCCAATATTTGTTTGTCAAAGATTGTTTGCATGATGGTTTGATAGTTCAATAGTTTGATGGTTTGATAGTGCCTAAGGTCAAGAAGGACACATCCTGAAAAGACAAATGACATTTTGATGAGGTCCAAGTCCAAGAATGACACATCTTGGAGAGGACCCAAGAGTTACGAGATTGACATTGTTTTGACAATTTCACAAATGTGACTAGATGATTGACTGGACTATGTTGTCCGAGTTCAACTTAATGACCAATTGGACTATAATGTCTATTGGATCACGATTTGAATGTGGATGTTTCAATGACTATCTTGTGTTTGACTGTGACTATGTCTAACAAAAGTTGACTTTGTGTGAGGAGATTGACATTTTCTGACTTATTTGACTGATATGACCAAATGTTTAACGAGATGGACATTGTCTAACTTATTTGACCAATGTGACTATGTTTTCCTTATTTGATTGATGCATGACAAATGTTGACTCATGATTTTGGGATTTTTGAGAGTTATTTGGTGTTTTTTGTGTTTTTCGGATATTTTGATTTTTGTGGATTTTTGACGTTTATGATTTTTTTGGGGATTTTTGACATTTTATGATTTTTTTCCTTTCTGAAATGCAATGATTTTTTTGAATTTTTGACATTTTATGATTTTTTTAGATTTTTTGAAATGTTTTGAAATGTCAATGGAGGACAATGTAGGTAGCCTTTGTGCTAGATACCAATGACAAGGTGAAAACCAAGTCTAGGTGCAAGGGTGGGTGATAGGATAAGGGATAAAAGGCTCATGATAGATGGATGGATGGAAAGGATGTATGCATCATAAGAGAGCAAGGATGTGATCTCCAAAGACTATGTCACATAGGAATAACATGCCCCATTCTAGGTACAATACTTAGGATTTTTCATGACAAAGCTTATGACAATAGGATAATGATAGGCTTGTTTAGAAGGATGAGGTATGTCAAGAGATACCCAAATCATGTTTCAAAAATTTCCCCCCTATTTTTATCAAGATCAAAAGAAGGAAGAGAGGATGGATGGACTCAATATGATAGGTATGTATGATGGCTAAGATGGTAGGTAGGATGGAAATGATATGACATGATAGATAAGACATTGTTCCCCCAAGTGTAAGTTACATAGAAGATCAACCTACACATGACGCTTGTTTGCCAGGTTTTCATCATGGTACTTATCCAGGGTTCCTATTTACTAGGTTTTCACCATTGGATGAAGGGATTTCTCTTTACTTTTTTTTTCATTTTTTATTTTCTTTTTTGAATTTTTGAATAGGAGAAGGATAGGAGGAACTCAATTGTCTAGTTACATGAAAGGTGATAGTCCTAATAGAGATGGATGTAATTGAATGGACCATGTCAAATGTGCTCGTAGATGTTGGTAAGGGATGACATGAAATGGAGATGGAGTAGGTAGATGGAGTATGATGTGGATTATGGAGGGAAGATGGTGGATTATATGGGACTTATGCAAAAGATGAATGGGGAGGCTTAGCCAAAAGCATGGACCATAGGGATGTGAGGGGGAAGATATGTAGGATTGTGGATGGGGGGTGCAAAGATAGAGGTATGTGGGAATGGAATCATGACCAATGGTTACACACACCATGATAAACTTTGAAGCTTTTTATGGGAAGGTGGTGTAAGAAGCAATGGTGTTGTTTGCTTAGGGGATAGTGGATATAGTGCTTTAGGTACCCACATAGACTTAGTATTTTTATGACTATTATTTTGCTTGTGGGTTTTTGGTAATTTTTGAATAGAGTGGGAATGCGAGGTAGAAGTGGATGATTGGGAATTTTTTGATGGAGATGCCTCATTTGACTTGCTTTCCTTTCTCTTAGGGACCCAAACCAATTCAGTTTTGGCCTTTACTTTTGGAGGTATGGGCTTATATAGCTTTTTGGATGTATTTTTCTTTGAATTTTTGTATTCATGTCCTAATGCATGAGGGTCCTTAGGATTTTTTAATTTATAGGTAGAGGCATTGAAATTATTTCTTTTGAATCCCATGGGATAGGTGGAATTAGTGGAAGCTTCATGTTTAGACAATGTGTGCATTTTTTTGTCATGATTAGGAATGTTAGGGTATTTATGGATAAATGGATAAGAGGATTGGATGGTAGGGATATTATGTTTTGGGAGTAATGGTACTAAAGTGGATGGAGGGATATTATGAGTTGGAAGTAATGGTGGAAAATTGGATGGTGGAATGTGTATGGTCACATGATTTTGACATCCATAGGATGATGGAGGAAGGATGGAAACATATGTCTTAGGCATATGATAGGATTTATGATGGAAGGAGGTGGAGTTAGGATGCATGGAGGAAGTACCAACATCTTGAGATTGGTTTCCTTGGGGTATGAAATGGACAATGGGACTAGGTGTAGGTGGAACACTAGACACAATTTTCTTATTAGATGGAGAAGATAATGGTTGTTGTTGTTCTAAGGAGGAACATTCATGAATGAGGGTGGAAAGACCAATAGGATATGATGAAGGACTTGCAATGGGGTCGATAGTGGGTGATGGAAGATCATTAGGATCTTGATTGGCATTGTGTTCACTTATATCCAAGGTATTTGCTTGATCTTCTATGTGTGCTTGGGAGGCATATGTCTCATCAAGGGAAGTAGGCATTGACAGATCATGGATAGGACTAGGTGAAGGTGTATTTGGAATATCCTACTTATGGATGGGTATAGGATCAATTTTCTCATGCATAGGCTCTTCATCATTATGGATATCATTTTGATCATAGAAAAGATATAGATTATGGATAGGTTGAATGAAAGTGATTTGATCTTGATTAGGACTAGGGTTTGATGTTTCAACATGCTTATTATTAGGCTCTTCACATACCTCTTGGGTTGCTTGAATGGAAGTGAAAGGGGATGAATCTTGAATGGACTCAACATGTTCCAAATGGTCAAAAACATGGGAACATGATGGAGGTTGACTTGGGTTCAATAGGGGAGACTCTTGAATTGGCTTAAGGGGTTGTGGATGACATGGTTGGCTTGAAGGACTTGGCATAATGTTTGAGGACTCTTGTATGTTCAAGTATACGTGTTGAATGACATGATGACAATTGATTCCTTGCTAATAGCCCTTGGGTCACATCCTTTGTAGGTGGATGGGTGAATTTGGGTAATGCCATAGGTTTGCTTTTGAAATGTCTAAATTTAGGGCATTGATTTGATGGAGCATTAGATGATGGTGGGGGTAATGGAGAGTTCAATGGATTAGGACTAGGACATGGCGGCTTAGGGATAGGCATTTTATTGGATGGTGGTATGATAGAGTTATAGGATGCATGAACTAGATTGGTGTTCCCCTTGTCAAATGGAACATGAGAATTGAAAGGCTCTTGATTTTGTTGCCAAGGTGGACTTGGGCTCCTATGTTCTTGTTGTGATATGGGTGGATATGTTGATGTGGAATTGACATGATAGGTAGATGGGTTAGGTTGGCATGAAGCTGAAAGTGACACATAGGATTGTGGTTGAATTTGTTGAGGTTGGAATGGTGTTTGGACTTGCTATGGTATGATTTGTTGTTGTGATAATGATGGAGGGGTTACATAGGATAATGATTGTTGAAAGGTGGATTGATATGGATAAGGGTTGACATTAGAAGAGGTGTGATAGGTTGATGAAGGGGAAACATGATATGTGGATGGACAAGGTTGATATTATGATATAGGTGACACATAGGATTGATGTGAAATTTGTTGATGTGGTTATTGGACTTGATGATGTGCTTGTTGGATTTTACAAGTGGCCATGAGATATTGGGCATGTGCTATGAGTTGTTGCATTTGAGGTGATTGGTTTGTTTGAAGTTGTTGGATTATTTCATGGACTTCTTGAATGATTTTTTGGTTTAAAGGTGATTGGCTTGTTTGAGCTACGTGAAGTATGTGAACGGGATTTTATGTTGTCTTCTAATGTTGTCATGATTTAAAATGATGTTGATTGAATTAAAGAGATTATGATGATTAGGATATGATGTGGAATGACAAGATTGGATGATTTAGATGATGTTGCAAGTGTTTATTGGAAGTTTGACTTGGGAAATATCAAACACAATATTTCACATGTAAATGCATGAACACACACACCAAATACAATGATAATTTTTTATTTCAAGATTAAATGTTATGATTAAGAAAACACTTGAATACACAACAAAAGCCTAATAACTATTCAAGTGGGGTATGGCCAATTAGGTCTCAAGTTAGTTTGCGCAGGGTTGACTAGGTATAATTTGAGAGCAAAATCCTACCAATAAGCTAAGAGAAAGGGGTAACCCACCCTTCACCTTCACTTCCCAAAGGTATAAAGTTCTTTGGGTCTTAGCCAAGAGTGAAAATATTTCAACTCTCAAAGGAGCATGTATTTGGATTTAGACTCAATTGAGGTCATCCCTTGGATCGGTGTGTGCTCCAAGCAAGCTCCTAAGAAGGGTATGCCAAAAGAAAACCAAGTGAGGTGTTTTGGAGGACACACACATTAGATTCACACTTGTAGTTGTTAATTTCCCTTTAGAAATAAAATGTGTCTAACACAATTCAAGCACTTGTTCTTTTTAACCCAAAGTCAAAATATGTGATGGAAGACAATGGTTCTTTTTAAGCCCAATTTCAATGTGTGATTGCAAACAAGATGTTCATTTTAAGCCCCAAATCCAGATGTGTGACAAACAAGATGTTCTTTTTAAGCCCCAAATTGAAGTGTGTTGACAAGCAATGATTAGAGATGAAAGATGGAATGTGTGCACCTAGAATTTCTTTAGGTCCAAATTTTTTTCCACTTGATCCAATTTGTCCTTTGAAGTTTTTATTTTTTGCACATTCACAAAACCAACAACAAATCCAAAACCCTAACAAGATAATTGATCACTAATATTAGAGGGTTAGCTAGTCAAGACAAATCTGATTCTTTGAAATGTTTTCTACATCAAAAATGAAAATCTAGAGAACATAACTTTACTAAGATTTGAAGAGCTTTCCAAAAATGTAAAAAAATCCAAAAAATTTGTTGTTTTGCACATGAAATTAATTTTTTATGAAAAATCATAAAAAAATTATTAAAAATTAAAACTAGCTCCATAAATGTTTTTTTTGGACTAAAAGCATATGACATCATCCCAAATCTACTGAATTTTTTTTTTTGAAAAATCTACAACTGTTTGTGAGATATAAGCAAATATTTCTAAAACCTTAATTTTAAAAGATCTATTTTTTGTCTAAATAATTTTCATCCAAATAAAAAACATAATGAATAGACCCCTATTTAAATTTAGATATATTTCCAAAACCTTAAATAAATTCAAAAAATTCTCCAATTTTTTCTCAAAATTGATTTTTCATGAAAAATAACAAAAGAATTATAAAAAAATAAAAATAGCTCCAAAAAAATGGATTTTTGGACTGGAATCTCTTGATATTGTCCCCAACCTATAGAAATTTTTTTCTGAGAAAATACATAGCCGTTTGAAAATTATGGTCAAATCTTTGAAAATTAGGGCTTTGTCCCAAAATGATGCAAAACCTACAACAAAAAGCTAACAAAACCTGCAACAAAAAGGATCCAACTCCAAAATTTCTCAAAATTTCTCAAAATATGTTAGGTTCACCAATGTAATTAGAGAAAAAATATTATGGTTAATGCAATAAAGCATATAAACCAAACCTTAATAAACAATGAAGCAGAAATGAACATAAAGACATAAAGCATAAAACAATAAATTACCAAATCTTCATGCCACCATTGATTCACCTCCATTGGACTTCTCCATTTTGCTTGAATATGATAATTTCCCTCAGATTTGAGTGTGCAATAATAAGCTTATGACAAGTGACTAAAAAAATATTGAAGATTGTTGTCTCACACTAGTAGCATGTACTTCCATAATATGTGTAGATGATAGATAGAAATGGATAAATGATTCAAGAATGATTTTCAAAACATAAGGATACTTGAAGAATCAACCCCCCAAATGGCTTATGAGAGGGTTGATTTATAGAAAAGATCTGATTTGGATTGATGGTTGAGATTGGATGTCAATAAGATGTCTTAATCAATGGCCAAGATTGAAAGTTTTAGTATGAAATAGGGTTAAGTCAAAATTAGGGAAATGAATTTAATGATGAAGGGTTGAGATTAAATTATAAGATAATTCAATCAAGGGATAGGATTAAATGAGATGTCAAGAGATAAGATTTGATGTGGAAGATAAGATTAGCATAGACAAAGGGGTGATAAGAGAAATTAAATAATAAAAATTATTTAATCTAGGTGGCCAATGAATGATTAAATAATAAAGATATGATTTAATTATATAGGAATGTGACAAAGGGAATCATTTTGAATTAAATAATGGTTTAATTCAAAATGCAAGATAGTGGACCAAATTAAATAAATAAAATTTATTTAATTTTAGAAAGAAGATGACTTAATTAGTGATGTAATTAAAATTCATTTATTAATCAATGAAGAATAAAGATAGAAATGAATTAATTAAATAATTAAAATTATTTAATTATCAAAGACAAAAGGGGAAGTGATGAAGAATTTAGAAATCACAAGCCTGGGACAATTTGTAGTGTCTACACCAGGTAACAAAAAGGGGGACCGATTTCTAAATTTCCATAATAACTGGATGCAAAAAGTAAGATCTTTTTTTTTCCAAATATTTATTAAGTCCTTAAGACCCAAAGGAAATATCTAATTGACGTTAAGGTTTCTTAACACCTCCTCCTAAAATGCTCTAGCAAAGTCACAATGAAAGAATAAGTAATCCATTGTTTCTTCCTCCTTGTAGCACAAATTGCACCTATTAACAAATTGAAACCCTATTTTGTTTAAATTATCAGTAAAAACAGTCTTATTATGGAGAAGATCCCACCAAAAGTAGTTATATTATGGATCACCTTGTTATTCCAAATTTGATTCCAATCAAAAGAAGAATCATAATTTTTGGCATCAATAAGGCTATAATTAGAGCTAATAGAAAAGTCTCTAAAAGGATTCAGAGACCAAATACATTCATCTTTCATGTCTAAAAATAAGTAAAAAATCACCAATACATAAAAATAATTTCTTAATCTCAAGTTACAAAATTTCATGTCTCCCTCCCTTCAATTGTATTTCGCCCATTAATTTCCCGCCAAAGTATTCTTTCTTAGTTTGATCACCATTCTAATCAATATATCCATTTGGTTTTCCTTCATTAATTATCACTAAAATTTATCTTTTTAAGAGACTCTTAATTAAGGACAATAGAGTTCCTTCTCTCTAAGGGTCACTCCACAAATTAACTTTCTTACCATCCCCCACCCTCCACAAGATACCTTATTTTATTTCATTTCTAACTTTTAGCAAGTTGTTCCATATGAATAAGTATTGGGAAAAAAGAAGAAGCATTTGTCTCTATTATCCAAGTATTTAGCTTCGAGCACATGAATCCAATCCTTATTACCTTCAAGAAGGTTATAGAATTTTTTTCATCAAAGATTTATTAAACTATTATTGTATCTTATGCCAAGACCTCCTTTATTTTTAATTTTGTAAATATTATCCCACTTAACCAAAACAATTATCTTTTTTTCCTTAGCACTAGTTCAAAGGAAATTTTCTAAGTTTCTTCTATGCTTTAAGGCATAAAATATAAAATATTAAACATGGAAAAATAGTAAGCTGATATATTCTACAAATAGGCTTTCAATAAATAATATTTTATAGGTAGGTGACTTAATAACTTCCCTTTCCAACCATCCAATTTATTTTGTACCCTCTCCATAATATTATTCCAATAATTTTTAGATAATTTCTTATTAGATAAAGGTAACCCTAGATAAGTAGCAAGGAGAATAGCCTATTGACCACCCATAATTTTCATGATCTTGTCTTGGAGAGTAGCTTTCGTATTAAAAAAGTACAACATGCTCTTGTTATAATTAATATAGTATAATAACAATATTATTCTAATTTTTATATTAAAAAATAGAAGCATCCCCAAATAGGATAATACCATTTACAAACTATTGGTGAGAGGATGGGGAAAAGGAAGCATCTTTAGCCCCAATTAAAGTTTTAGAATCAATAAAATTCTCAAAATTCCTACCAAGAGATTCAACAATAATTATAAAAAGGGGGAAAAAGGATCCCCTTGCCTTAAACCTCTATCACAAAAAAAAACCCTATGGATACCATTCATCAAAACACAACTTTTAGGGGTAGTCACAAAAGCATTAATAAGGTTTAGAATTCTTACTTGAAAACCAAACTTTTGGAGGATAGCCAAGAGGAATGACCAAGACACACTATTATAGGCCTTAGAAATATCAAGCTTAAGAATAATACTTATCTTTTTATAATTCTCCATAAAGTGGATAAATTTATGAGTAGTAAGAAAAACATCGAGGATTTTCCTCCCTAGAACAAATAATTTTTATTGGTATACATTAGTCTATGGAGGATAGGTTAGATCCTATTGACAATTATCTTAGACAATATCTTATAAACCATATTTCAAAGGCTAGTAGGCCTATAATTCATCATGGTGGTAGCTTCTTCCTTTATAGGGACTAAAGAAGCATCTAGCAGCCAAAAAGAAATCTTGAGAAACAATCTCCAAAAAAAATCTATAAGAAAGAAGGGTAAAAACCATATGGTTTTGAGGATTTAAAAATTCCAAATGAAAAGACAACAAACTTTACCTCCTCCATTGACACAAAATTTTCCATTTTAATATTTTCCCTTTCTTCAAGAATATGAGGAATAACTTCAAGAAATTTTTTAAGTCTCCCAACATCTTGATTATTATCAACAAAGGTTTCTATTGAAAAAGGAAATAATAGCCTCAATAATTTCTTCCTCTTTTATTAAAATTTATTCATCATATTGAGTAAGACTTGTAATAACATTCCTCCTATGTTTTAAGGTGGATTGATGGAAAAAAAATTAATTTTTATCTCCTTCCATGAGCCATTGAATCCTTGAATTTTTATTTTCAAAATATTTCCTCATTTCTCATTAATCATGTCATTCAACTCTTATTTATTTCTCTTTAGTGCAGGTATCTAATTTTTTATCACCATTCTTCATTATATCCTAAATTTATTTAAGATCCTTGAAAACATTCTCCTTTTTTTGAAATATATTACCAAAGTACAATATATTTCACCTTTTCAATTTTTATTTTACCAATTTTATTTTTTTAGCCAAAAAGAACATGTGAGTTCCCTAAAAAATATGTTTTCCACCACCTTTCAGCCAAATCCCTAAAATCTAGGTGGGAAACCCACATAATCTAATACCTTAAGGGAAATGAGACTTTACTATCATTATCCTCTAATTGTAAAATTAAATCATTATGATAAGATCTCGCCCTTGGAAGAGCATGAAAAGATAAGTTAAAAAAGAAAATTTATCCATTGAAAATTAGAAATCTATCCAATTTCACTTAAATTAGATTACTTCCCTACATTTTATTAGACCAATTAAAGGAGGCACCTTGAAGCTCAATATCAATCAGACAGGTGCAAGAGAGGAAGTTAACAAATTTGACCATAGTTTTAGATTACTCATCCAATCCCCCTGGATTTTTTAGGGGAAAAAACAATGTTAAATTCACCCCCTAGTATCAAATTCTCTCTTGATTTCCCCATAATCAAATTAGAGAGGCTCTCCCACAACTTTATTTTGGCTGACTTGGAATTAGGGGTATAAATATTAAGAATATTCCATTTTTTATTATTCATCATCACAACAACAACAAAAAAATTCAATGTAGGAGGAACATGACCTAGTGTTGCTTCTCCCCCTAACTCGCACTGGTAAGTTAGGGACCCAGGTGTCAAAGTTATTCATGGTATCATGGGTTGTTTCTCAATATTGCTTCACCTAAACTATTATGCCTTTGGTTGATCCTAGCACATATGACTCACTACTATGGTACTTGTCATCAACTACTTAATCAATGTTGGATAAAGAAAAAAGACTTCATATACCAACAATATCTTCCTCATTATAAGTTATGATATATTTCCCATTGGAGTAGGAACTAGTTATGGAGGTGAATGATCAAACACAATCCTAATAATACAATATTAATCCTTATTATTTTAGTGGAAGAGTTAATTCCTACCATGTTTTCCTGATCTTAAAGTATACCTCACACTATACTATCCTAAACTAAGAAATATTTTCATGGATCATGCAAGTATTTTTTTTTATTACAAGTGTATGAAAAATTAAATGAATCCACTTAATCATAAATAGTATAATTACTATTATTGGGAACATGCGTAAGAATTTTCTCATCTACTAATTTGGAAGTCTAGCTATAGGTAGGAATGATATGAAAATTAGTGACATAATTTTGAGTTTTAGTGTATTAAGTATGGTTATGAGGGCCTTGAGTGTGTGTCTTAATTTATTATCATTTATCATATATTTAATACCTCAAATAAAATCTCCCTTGGCCTAGCAAAGACTAAAGTAGAAGGGGATATCCATCCTTATTACTCAACCCATATATGTCATTTTATAATAATTATCTCAACACCTTAACCTTTGATGATATCCCTTGCCCTTAGGTTTTTGTGTTAGCTTCAATATTTTAGAGCTAAAAGTTTGAGTGCCAAGACATTATTTATTTAAATTTAACTTGAATTATGATCATTATTAAAGTATGTATATAGTGGTGAAAGTTAGAAACCCTACACTTTTCCCATTAGTTTTGGACCCATTTTGATCAAGTCAAATTATATTCAATGAATAAAATATAAGTGGCATATGTATACACTAAAATTTGGCACATTCCCCAATCCTAGCCTATTTTTTCATCTACATATCCCTAGGAACTAGTTTCAACTCTAAAATTTATATGTTCACTGACATGTTTTGATTTCATGATGTGAAAATTAACCTTTTCTTTTTTTGAATTCAAACTTTAAATTAGGCTAGTTTCATCCCCCACAGAATACTTGTTGTGTGTGTTGGAAACATGAGCATAATGGTGCATGGATGGTGTATGGTGTTTTAATTTATGTCAAACCATGGTAGAAATGCATAAGTGTTGGTCCAGAGAAGACCAAATGATGTGGATATTTAGCTAAAGTCTCAAAGTGCAATTTCAGTGTTATAGTGAACTAGTTTGTTTGGTATCCATTGCTCTACTACGCAATAGATTTTCATGTAGTTTTCAAGTATTGATGATCTATATTGAATTTTTTCATATCCAATTTTGAAGGCTATATGTCTTCCATGGTTGAAGATAATGTTGACAGAGTATCGGTTGTGTAATGACAATGTTATTGGCAACAAAGTGCATATTGGAATGCTCCAAATTCCACCATGAATGAATATTATGCTATTTGGTTTTGAGGAAGTCTTCATAGATGTTGGAAGTATGTTTGCTTTAAGTGAAAAGTGTTTTTATGGTCTGCGTGTTGAGTTTTGAATGAAAAGTTGGTTTATTTAGTTATTGCTTCACCAGTTTTGCTATGTGGTGTCGACCTAAGGATTTTGCGGTCGTGCTGAGTTGAATTATGTAAGGAGCAGATTTATGGGAGTGATTATAGGTCATGTTAACCTATTTTGAAGGTGTACATTTTTTGGTTTATTCTACAAGATGTTTGTGTTAAATTTTTGAGCCAATATGTTATGTGGTACACAATTCATGCAATTAGGTCGACCTAATTGATGTTTTGATTGGTTGCAATATATATAAGGTTAATTCATTGTGCAAAAAAAATGTGGATGAAACAGAAAAGTGTGTGCGTGAAATCTAATGTAGTGTGAAGTGAAAAAGGTGTAGTGGTTAAGTATGAAGTGTGTTATGTTAGCTTTTAGAGCTTAATTTGAATTGTATCTTCATCATGTTTTAGATGCATTATTAGTAGTTCATTTTGGTAGTGAACCACCCTTTCCTCTAGTTTTTTCTATTCTAGGTAGTGAGCCCTTGGAAATGAGCCATTGGAAGTGATCTATTCTTCCTTATCAGATAGTTAGTCCTTCATTCTCTAATCTCCATTGTAACCAATTATAATATATTGTGAGCTAGTCGTCATCATGGTCTTTCACTTTCTAAGGTTTTCCACATAAATATTGTGTTCTTGTGTTCCTTGATGTGATGCATGCTTTACATGTTCCTTTCTATTACTAAAAGTTTAATGTGATGCTTTTAATGGATGTTTAAATTGATGAAGTTAATGAGTTTCATTGAATAATGATTCACCCCCCCATCTCAATATTTTAGGTGTTCAACAATTGGTATTAGATCTTTGTGTTGGCCTCCTACAATGATCTAATAACTAAGCCCTTACAACTATGATATAGAGATTGGACATCTAACCTGAATAGCTATTTCAATCATCATGAAGGTGCATTTAACTTGTCAACTCAGGGATGTGAACATGAAATTGGTTAGCACAATATGTGCACTAAGGATCCAAAGTAGACATATTCATTCTACAACTAACAAAAACATAATTTTAAAGGTAAATTACTTGGAAAGAAATAAAATAAGTGTTGAGCATCAACAAAAAACTAAAATAAGATAAAATTCATGACAAAAATGAAAATATGAGCAAACAAATAGGAAACTACTTTGTCTTCTTTGGCTAGAAGAACAATCAGTGCAAATTTTTTAACTAATTACTAAATAGAAAGTAACAAGTAATCTAAAGGATGGAATGCTCACTAAGTGGGCCCCCTTGGATGAGTATTCCTTAAGAAAAATGTAAACTCAGATGCATGAACTTATAACTTTAGTTTATTCATTGAAAAACAACAATACAATGGAGCATCATAACTCTATTGCTTGAAAAACTAAGAATGTGAGTACATCATTAGATTAAGCAACCTCCTTTTGAAGGAGCGTCCAAGTATTATTCACATAGAGAAAATCTACTAACTAATCACCTAGCAAGGAAATCAACTCCAATAGATTAGGAGGATGCCACTTAGGGAAAGCATGAAAAGTGGAGAGGCAGTTATGCATGTGCAGAATCTGGTTAGACATGCTTTCCTCCACACAAATTTAGCACAACAGTAATGCCTATATTCACTTAATAAACAATTAAGACCATTTACAAGGTAGTTACAGTTTCAATTTGAATAAGGAATCTCCTGTCATCAACATTATTCCTTCGTTGACCATTGAATGACCAGCTGGTAGAATCTCCTTTACTTGTGTAGGCAGGTAATTATATCTATTAAACAATATTAGTATGCACAAAAAATTTCATATCCATAACTATCTTAAAGTATCATTCATTAATCCACATGTAAAATCAACACAGATACTTCATATAGCATGTCGATGTCATTAAAGATTGAAAAAATAAGCTTATGTCCAATGTCTATGGTTTTGAGGAAATATTATAAAAAGATCAACATCCAAACATCAAAGTCTATGACAAATATGGAAAATATACAATAAACTTCTATCAAAATTGAGTCATAAACTAGACTCATCACTCCCACTAACCTAAGACTTTGTTGGTCCTCCAGCAGAAGAAGGGTTGTTCCTTTGCTTTGTTAATGCCCTGAAGTTTGCAACTGCCAACTATCCTACATCGGTTAATGTAGTCTTTGAATTATGGTCCCAATAGAACCCCTGTTGTATGCCCAATTTACTCCATCTTTATCTCTCTATATCTATATCATACTGGTAAAACCTAAAATTTGGCACAGGCCACAATAGAATAGGTGGCTGAAAAGTTAGTGGGAGCCAAAATTGTTTCTTTTCCCTTCCAATTTTTATATATCTTTCAACTCTCTTAAGTGTTGCATCATAGTTTTGCATAGAGTGAGGCTCAACTTGTTTTACCTCATTAGCTAGGTTGTTCCACCTTTGTGACAGGTATCCCATCATAGATTCTCCTTTGGTTTTTGCTACATCCTCATATTCTATATAAACTTCTCTCTATCAGACAAGATCCTATTGCCATATCTTGGTCTATAAATAATTTTGTGCCAATCCATGAAAATATCTCCTGTATTTCTAGATTCAACCCTAATTTAGATAGGGGAGTGTCGAATTCTATTTCCCTATAAGCCCTGAATTGATTTCCCCAACTAATCTCATTCTATATCCAAGACATGAATGCCCTTAATTGGACATCCCCAACATACAACAATGGATTCCAATCATTGTCTTGGGTCACGACATAATTATTTAAGTAGAATTCATACAACAAATTCTTCATTTCAAGAGGAGCAATCCTATAAGCATTGAAAAATTCAAGAGGAGTCTCAATGGAAGGATTCAAACCTAAAACAATCCTTTCTAGTTTAAAAGAAAGATGATTCTCCCTCAAATATAGGGAATAGATTCTTGGAGGAGTCCTGCATTCTAATATCTAAGGTTCTAGAGCTGCCATATTATCCACTCTCTCCTTTAAAACAACAATTTTTTCATTCTTATCTTCAATCTCCTCATCTCTCTTTTGAATTTCTTTCTTTAGCCTATTTTCCTCCTCTTTCCATTCTTCTTCTCTTATTTGCATCTCTTTCCATAAATTCATAGATACCATGTGAATTGAAAACTCAGAGGGCTTATGTATTCTTACAAGAATTTTTCCTGGCACAAATGCTTCCCTCTTGTTTTGGCTTCCTTGCGGAGGCACACCAAAGGTTGGCCCAACTGTTCTTGATTTCCTAAGAGGGCTCTCATGTTCTTTAGCTATAGGAAGAATAGTGCCAGCCTTCCATTTCTTAGAGCTTGGCACTTTCTTTCCTTTTTAAATTTTCCTCTCTTTATTTATGCCTCTTTCTTCTATGCCCTAGTTCTCATTAAGATGCCAAGAGGAACATCATCATCAGAATCTAAAAAGGAACTTTCTTTGTCTGAATGCTCTTCCTCAAAAGAGCTAATCTCTATGGTTTGTTTAGCTACAAGAGGGTTTGCACTAGGGCCCATGCCAGAAGTTGGGGCACCAAGAGTAACTTCAACCATGCTCAATCTTCTACTAGCCCTATGAGGCTGAGAAAAACACTAGGTCACAAATGCTCAGGTCCAATTTGATCAACATTTAAGAATTCTTCCTAAGTTATGTCAGACACATCATGTAGAGACTTCTCAACTAACAATTTGATCAGACAATGATGGGAAACAAAATTATCCCTACCATTTTGGGTCTTGAATGCCATGATTGAGAGAAGGTGATATAGCACATTTGACACATTCATTCTTCTCCCATGCCTCATATGATTCAAAATTTTGAAATGCACAGTGTAGATTCGATTGGCCACCTTTGCAGGTAATGTACTTCACAACATGAATAGCTACTTGCTTCCATGGCTTAGGTAGAGAGGTTCTTTTTGAACCTTGTTTGTCCAAACTCAATGGAGGGTCACCAAGTTCTATAAATTTAGCCCTAGCTAACCTGGCATCTCTCGAAGCAGGGTAATTTTCACCATCAATAGGCAACCCTGTAACTTCTACAATTCTTTCTTTAGTACCCAATACCTCCAACCCTTTTATCATGGCTTTTCCTTCAAAAAATGTTTGGGAAAATTCCAATGCAACATCTTCATTAAAATCATTTAGCTTCAAGAAATAATCTAACCACCCACAATTTCTGAACTCAGCCTTGGCTAGGTGCATCCTACAGTAATGTGTCATGAATTGTGGGTTCATTCCTGATTAACCTACCTCCAATTGTTCAGTTGTCTACAATCAAACAATTTCTTTGCAAAGTTTCCCTTCCTACAATGCTTGACCAAAAACTAAACTTCTCATTCTAGAAACACTCCTAAATTTCAAACGCCAGTATCGTCTGAATTTTACCTTTTTGTCTTAAGATTATGACAGGAGTAATAAATGCAATAAAGGAGTAATCAATGAAGGCTCATGACCAAGAAAAATGGTAGAGGTTGATATTATTTCACACATGTGAGCCATCATCTCACTCAAAATTTGAGCCAACTCAATTTAAACTTGCTAATGTGAGTCAACATGGATAGAAATATGGACATAGCATTCACACTTCGCCCCACAACCTAAATTTGAGCATGTTTCCTCACATGTGTGAGTTATGACAATTTGATGGGGCAGGGACTAATGACATGCTATGTAGAACATCTATATTAATTTAAAACAATTAAATGAATGTACTAAAAGATAATTAAGAGATAACAACTTGATGTGCACATACCTGGATTCTTGGAAAATATGCTACAAAGATTATGGAGAAAGTATCGGTCACCCTTTTGAAAGGTCAGTTGAGCAATTAATGAAAGTGGAGTGGAATGGAGTGCAATGATGATGGAATGAAGTGAAATTATGAAGGCATGATGAAAGAGAGTGAAAGGTGGATATGGATGGGAAGATGGGTGAAGAAGTGGACCCCCACAGAAGGGCTAGTCTTTATTATGACAAATTACGTACCTTAGTTAGCTAAAAGGAGGGACACTAGGTCTACTTCCTTCGGCTATAGGAAGTTTGGGTGTTGCATGTTGAGTGAATTGTTGCCGGAATTCCTCCTTGGAAGTTGGCTTGTGATACAATCTGAGGTGGTGACCATTGACAAGTAGCTTAAATTTGACTAGGTCAATAGTAGTGAGCTAAACAACACCATTGAGGAATACTTCAGCAACCTCATATGGTCCTAGTCACCTTGTCTATAATTTTCCTACATTATCCTGATACCTTGAGTTGTAGAGTAGGGCCCAATCTCTTGGTTGGAATTTCTTGTCCTTAATGAATTTGTCATGCTACTTGATTCTTTGATTTTGCACTACCTCTGTATGATGCAAGGTTGCCTTCCCCATTTCATCCAATGCATTGAGTTGCATGATTCAGTCTCTTTGTGCTTTAGATATGTCCATCCTCAATTCTATTACAGTCCTAAGATTTTTATGCTCAAATTCAATGCGCATCATAGTTGTCTTTCCATACAAAAACTCAAATGGTGTGAAGCCTATAGTTGTTTTTCAGGTTGTCCTATAGGCCTAGACAGCTTCTGGCAACCTATTTTCCCAATCCTTCTTATGAATAGCCACTATCTTGGTCAGAATTACTTCAATTTCTCTATTAGTCACCTCAACTTGGTCATTGGCCTAGGGGTGATAAGGAGTAGACTTCTTGTGCCTTATGTTGTACTCATTGACTAGTGCTGCAACAAGGGTTGATGTAAATTGAGCCCCTTGATCAGTCACTATTTCTCTTGGAACCCCATACTATGTGAAAATATCCTCATAGAGAAATTCAGTAACCTTATTATCTCTTGCATGCTTCATGGCCTTAACTTCTACCCATTTGGTTACATAATCAAAGAATACTAAGATATAAGACTTACCATTGGATGGAGGATCAATGGGTCCTACAAAATCTAATCCCCACTTGTCAAATGTAGTGATTACTAGCTGAGGGTAAAGGGACATCTCATTATATTTGGTTGGTTTTCCCATCCTTTGACATCTATCACACTTTCTTGTATATCTTCTTGCATCCTTGTGGAGTGTTGGCCAATAGTATCATGTATTCAAATTCTTCATTGTTGTCCTCTTGGCTACAAAATGTCCTCCACATGGTTCATTATGGCATGCATGAAAAATATCATATGTCTCATCTTCCCTCACACATCTCCTCATGAAATGGTCTAGTATAGTATAAAACAAACATCCTACAATCCATGAAAAAGGAAATGATTTTTCAATGAGCACCCTTCTCTCTTTTGGAGAGAAGTGAGGAGGAACTCTCCTTGTGACTAGATAGTTAGCTATGTCAGCATACCAGGGTGTTTGCACACTAATGGAAAATAAGTTTTCATTAGGGAAAGAGTCATCTATGACCTAATTACCCTTTGATATAGCTAGCTGTGAAAGAAAATTTGCAACAACATTGGCCCTCCCTAGTTTATCTAGAATGGTTATATCAAACTCCTATATCAACTATAACCATATTGCTAGCCTACCTAATATCAAAGGTTTATTCATGAGATACCTAATGGCTACATCATCTGTGTGCACAAATATTTGATAGCCTATTATGTAGTGCCTAAATTTTTTAAGGGCATAGATTACTGCCAGCATTTCTTTTTTGTCACTGTATAATTGAATTCATCTCCTTGCAAGTTTTTGCTGACAAAATAAATAACATTTTCAATAGCTCCTTCTTTCTATCCTAAGAATACTACTATGGCATAGTCTGATGCATCTGTATGGATGTGGAAAGGAAGCTCCCAATTAGGACCTTTAAGTATAGGAGCATGAGTCAAAGTTGCCTTCAAATTAGAAAATGCCTTGTCACAGTCTTTAGTCCACTAGTTAGAAGAGTATACAATGGTACTGCTATTTTTTTGAAATCCTTGATGAAATTTATGTAGTATCCTACATG
Source organism: Sequoia sempervirens (assembly GCA_007258455.2). Lineage (NCBI taxonomy): Eukaryota > Viridiplantae > Streptophyta > Pinopsida > Cupressales > Cupressaceae > Sequoia > Sequoia sempervirens. The sequence goes on along the minus strand of VDFB02270651.1, from coordinate 350,417,903 downwards.
GACCAAGAAATTCCTAACATCTTTTTTCTTTGTAGGTATAGGTAGGTTAGTGATCACCTCAATATTTGCAGGATTTACTTGAATTCCTTTGTGAGAGATGTAGTGGCCAAGGACTACACCTTCCTGCATCATCATCAAGCACTTTTCACTATTTAGAGATAGATTGTGTTCTTCACATCTATGTAGGAATATCTTGAGATTCTCTAATGCTTCATTAAAATTAGTACCATAGGTGGTAAAATCATCTAGATAAATTTCCATGCAATCATGAGAGATGTTTGAAAAATATGCTAATGATTGCACTCTGAAAGGTTGCAGATGCATTACATAAGCCAAATGGAAGTACTGAGTAGGCATAGGTCCCCCATGGGTAGGTAAATTTTGTCTTCTCCTAGTCCTTAGGTGCAATTTGGATCTAGTTATACCCACTAAATCCATCTAGAAAAGAAAAGTATTTCTTTCCAGCAAGTGAGTCCAAAACTTGATCTATGAATGATAAGTTAAAATGGTCTTTTTTGTTGATAGCATTGAGTTCTCTATAATCAACACAAACAAACCATTTCCCTTTTTTTTTGGGTATAATCACCAATGGAGACACCCACTAGCTATCTAAGATGGGGTAGATAAATCTTGCATCTAGCAATTTTTGCAGTTCTCCTTTTACAATTTTTCTTTATGCAGGGTTAATCCTTCTTTGTGGCTGCCTCACTGGTGTACAATAATCTCTTATGTAAATTCTATGAGTGCAAACCTTAGGGTCTAATGCCTTCATATCATTATAGTCCCACACAAATGCATGTTGGTGGGTTCTTAGTAAGTTTTTCAATACCAATTATTGTTCTTCACTCCATTTACTATTGATGTGTAGATAGTTTCCTTTTGTCACTTGCACTTGTGTAGTTATCACTACCATAGTTGTTTCATGAATTATAGGTACCTTGAGTTCATGTGGCAGCAATGCATGAGACATACCCATTATTGCAAGAAGTTCAGTTGTAGGAAGAGTGGTTGCAGGAAGAGCAAGCAAAAGTGTCTTAACAGGAGTAGCAGAATGAGAGGATGATGCTTCATCCACTTCATAATGATTTTGAATTATGTTAGACAATACTTCATCTTCATCTTGAAGCTGCATGAAAGATATTTTTCCTAATAGCATGAGTTGTGCCACAGAATTAACTTCCTCGGCCTCTTCACCAACATGTGGCCATATAGGATTATCTATGTCATGGGATGGCTTGGCAGTAGGGTAGAGAACAAGATTTTTGGTGCTCTTTCTATTAGAAATGGTCATGTCTCCTATCTTGCATCCAATATATGCATTTTCTATTGCTAACCATGGCCTTCCAAGAATGATAGGGTACCCACCTAGTGTGGCTTTAGGAGAAATAATCATGAAATCTGTTGATACTCCCATGAGTAAAGAGTTACCACAAGGTCCTCTACTACACCATCACGTTTAACAATTGAACTATCAACAAGTTGTAGGATAGTAGGAGTAGGTCTCATGCTTGCAACATTTAATTGTTGTAGGACATCCTTGGTCATTACATTTATTGTCGCTCCTAAGTCAATAAGATCATTCTTTATTTGGATCCCATTTATGACAACTCCTACCACATGACTCCCTATATCATTATATTTGGAAAGAATAACTCTCCCAAGCATGATGTCAAATATATTTCCCACCACATGAACCGTAGTGGGGTCTTTCTTCTTCCTACCTAGCTTCTTAAGGCATGCTTCCTTAATTGCCTTGCCATAGATTGGAACATCTTTTATGGCCTTAAATATAAGTATCTAGACACATATGCTTCAACTGATCTAAAATGTCAAAAGTTGTGTCCTCCTTTTCTTCCTTCACTTTCACAAATTCCAATATTTAAGGAAATTGGGGTGTTTGTGCAGTCTGCTTGATTGGAACTAGTTCAGGATTCTTAGGTGCACTGGGATAAATGGGGGTATTCAAAGACTCCTCTTCTTCCATAGGAAACTTAGTGATAATGGGTGTGGAAGGAGTTGGCAAGGTAGTTCCTAAACACAAGTGTATGTCACTTACACTCACAACATATGCAGGGAATTGATTTGGATCAATAGAGTATACAAGTTGTTATTGTGGTTTGTTATTTGGATTGGGTGTGGGATTAGCTGGTAGCTGAGTAGGTTTAGGTGTAGTTGAACTTGAGCTAGCAAGAGGAGGAATTATAGCAGGTTTTTGGGACTAAGAAGGTGGGTGCATGTAACTATTTGGATGGTTTGGCCATTTTTGTCCTCCCCTCCATTGATTTCTTTCCTACCAATTTCCTAGAGGTGGCTGCCAATTTCCTTGAAATTGTTGCCAATTCCCTTGAGGTTGTTGCCACTGGGGTGGAGAGTTTTAGTGATTAGGCTAGAAATTTGAGGGGTTACTCCAATTTTTTGGTGTATATCCTCCATAGTTGGATGGATATGGGGGCTGCCATTGGTTACCAGATGAATAGGAATTGAAATATGGTCCAACAAAAAAGAGTGGATTTGGTGCCATACCTTGTCTTGGATCCCATGGCCTCCTTTGTGCAACGTAGTAGACTCAATCTTCTTCAACCTAGATTGGCTTGAACTCAGGTGAAATCTTCTTACTTTCAATATTAGCTATCATCTTGCATCTATAGTCCTTCTTTTGTCTGCAATGGGGGCAATACTTTTCCAATGTTGCCTCTACCTCCTCTTGTTTTTTTTTAGCATGAAGTGTATCTAGTTGAGTATCTAGGTTATTTATAATGTCTTGCTTGAAACAGTAATTACAATTACATTATAATTATGAAAGAGTAATTGTTCATGCATTCATAAACGGTTGAAACAAAAAGAATCTATTGAACACAAATTGCATTTATAAAGTAACAACTAAAAACAAAAATGAAAGAACTAAAAAGAAAAGAGTGAAGGAAAGTTACTTTGAGTGGCCCTTGCTCAAGTAGTTATCCCCACTAATCTAACTCCTTAGATCCAACACAATCATAGTAACTCAAATTCATTCATTTTACAAATATAGAATCACATAAGATTTAGATGAAAGATCTTATTCATGAAACCATAATTGCACAATAAACATAGTTTGTATAACAACTAAAAACTGAAAGAGTATCTAATAACTCCTAAAAAACTAGTTAACTAGCTAACTTAAGACTTAACCAATGTGTTGTACATATGGGCACAAGGGAGCTTATCTAAAATATAACTCTAAATTGAAAACTTTAGTGACCAATCCCTAGATTTCAAAGGGTGACAAAGATTTATTTAATTCTAAATGCAACTAGAAAAGAAGAGTCCAAGTTGGATTGTGACTTTATTGTACTAGACTAGCACGTGGAATGCTCAAAATCAGTTATAGTAGAATTAAAATCACAAGGTTATTCCTTCTCTATTGTCTTTACTAAACACCATAATGATGCAATATCTCCTTCAAATGTTTCCATGTTGTAGTCATCATGTTCAGTTTATTCTAGTACATCCCTAGTTTCAATGTCCAAGAAATCCTTTGGTTGCAACCTATTGTGCATGTTTTGCACACACGCCCCGCCATAGGCAAGGACCCCCTTTTTTTTCTCACTCCCGACAGGCTGCTTTGCTCCTGTCTTGTTTTGCATGCCTCATTTTCCAAGCCCAAATTGGTCATGTGCCTTCAAACAATCAAATCCCCTTGACCAAATTCACCTACTTAGGGTATTCAAATCCGCAGAGAAATGAGGTCCACCATCCCCTTTTCTGCCTTTGTCTTGTTCTTGCTGTTTGGAAAACATTTGTGGACCCCTGCCGCTCCTATTTTCACATTTTTGACTTTGGGGGCAACCTTTTTTGGATTTGGGATGTGTTTGAAGTGTGTAAATGAATTGCCAAGGTTTCGTCAATGTTCTGTTAAGTTTTGATGGTTTTGAAACTTCCCCCCCAGAATTCCCTTCCTGCTTGGCTGTTTGGAAACATCCGTGGACCCCCATCGCTCCCGTTTCCACATTTTTGACTTTGGGGGTAGCCTTTTTTGGATCTGGGATGTGTTTGAAGTGCATAAATGAACAGCCAAGGTTTCATCAACGTTTCATTAAGTTTCAATGGTTTCAGAACTTTCCCTCCGGAATTTCCTTCCTCCTTGGCTGTTTGGAAACATCCGTGGACCCCCATCGTCCTGTTTCCACATTTTTGACTTTGAGGGAAATTTTTTTGGATCTAGGATGTGTTTGAAGTGCGTAAATGAATTGCCATGGTTTCGTCAACATTACGTTAAGTTTTGATGGTTTCAGAACTTTCCCTCCGGAATTCCCTTCCTCCTTGGCTATTTGGAAACATCCGTGGACCCTTGTCACTCCCATTTCCACATTTTTGACTTTAGGAGCAACCTTTTTTGGATCTGGGATGTGTATGAAGTGTGTAAATGAACTACCAAGGTTTTGTCAATGTTCTATTAAGTTTTGATGGTTTTGAAACTTTCCCTCTGGAATTCCCTTCCTCCTTGGTTGTTTGGAAACATCTGTGGACCCTCGTCGCTCCCGTTTCCACCTTTTTTGGATCTGGGATGTGTTTTAAGTGTGTAAATAAACTGCCAAAGTTTCATCAAAGTTTGGTTAAGTTTTGGTGGTTTTGGAGCTTTGTCCCCCTTTTGCTGTTTTGGAACATCCGTGGAGCCCTGGCGGCCCGGCCTTTGGAGCTCAACCCCTCCATGGCCGTTTCTGAGACTTTGCCTCTCCATGGCTGTTTTGAACATCCGTCAGCCCCTGGCAACCTAGCCTTTGGAGCCTGGCCCCTTTGTGGCCGTTTTGAACATCCGTCAACCCCCGACAACCTAACCTCCAAAGCTTGGCCCCTTCGTGGTCATTTTTGAGACTTCGCCTCTCCATGGATGTTTTGAACATCCGTGAGGCCCTGGTGATCCAGCCTCCGGAGCTCGGCCCCTCTGTGGCCATTTCTGGGATTCCATCCCTCTTTGGCCATTTTGAACATCCATGAGGCCCTGGCAACCCGGCCTCTGGAGCCCGACCCCTCCATGGCCATTTATGGGATTTCATCCCTCTTTGGCCATTTGAACATCCATGGACTCCCACATGACCGGGCCTCTAGAGCCCGGCCCTTCTGTGGCCGTTTTCGGGACTCCGTCCCTCTATGGCCATTTTGAACATTTGTGGACCCCCGTCGGTCCGGTTTCCACATTATTGATTTTGAGGCTAACACTTTAGTGGATTTGGGATTTGTTTGAGGTCCTTAATTGAACTGCCAAAGTTTCGTCAACATTTGGTTAGGTTTCAGTGGTTCTAGAGCTTCATCCCTCTTTGGCTATTTTGGAAACATCTATGGACCCCTACCGGTCCGATTTCCACATTTTTTACTTTGGGGCCAACTTTTTGGTGGATTTGGGATGTGTTTGTGATGCCTAAGTGAACTGTCAAGGTTTCGTCAATGTTTGGTTAAGTTTCGGTGGTTTTGGAGCTTTGTCCCTCTTTGGTTGTTTTGGAAACATCTGTGGACCCCTACTAGTCCAGTTTCCACATTTTTGACTTTGGAGCCAACTTTTTGGTCAATCTAGGATGTGTTTATGGTGTCTAAGTGAATTTCCAAGGTTTCATCAATGTTCCGTTAAGTTTTAGTGGTTTCGGAGTTTCATCCCCCTTTGGCTGTTTTGGAACATCTGTGGAGCCCCAGCGGCCCAGATTAATGTTTATGGTCCAAATGAGCTCCAAATATGAATATTATGAACTTTTGATGATGCATAGATGGATCTAACAGGGATTTTGCAAGATTTGACTAACGTTTTCCTTAATTTATGTATGAAAGCACTTATGATGTTTCATGTACACAGGATTCAAGGAGCCTATTACACATCTGTCAAGAGACCCATCGAGAAAGCTGAACAAGGAAAGAGCATAGCTCCTATCACCATTCATTTCATGTTCACCTCTCCCCATAACACCCACCAACAGGGTTAGTGTTAGAAGGACTATGCGAAGGAAGTCAATGACAAAAATGCAATGCAAGGGGGTTGCCTTGAAGAGAGCATAAGTGAGTTGTCTGCTCGAATAAGGGGCAACCAATCCATTGATTCCAATCATCGATGAGCTCATTTGATCCAAGGAAGAACACTGCAAACACATCAAGTAAGAAGGCAGCTTTCAGGCAGTTTCAGCTACAGTAAAAAGGCAATCAGCTAAATGACAAAACTGATACAGCACCTAAGCACTAGATGACAAAACAGGGAAAAGACAAATGATGTATTTTAAAATTGTTGAATATTGTGGGGTAGGTGAGACCATATTGTAATCAAATCTGGGCCATTCATTTGGGCTTTGGAAAACTATAAATAGGGGCTTGCCCCTCATTTGTAAGGGTTGGAGAGCTGTTGTAAAAAAAATTTGTAGCAATAGAAGACATCATTGCATGATTTTATGGATGTTCTCTTTGATTTTGCTCATCTTGCATGCATGCTTCTACCTTCCATGTTAGTTTTAGTGTTAGTTTCTTGAATGGAAGTGATAATGGAAATTGCTATTATGGTATTTGATGAACTTTCAACCCATACTTTTAGCACTTGTTGATGACAAATTGTTGTGTAAAGTTAGCCTGGGCTTCTTTATTCCATTGCTGCAACTTAGTTCGATTACATGTTCATGATGTGCATGTTTAATTTGAAAATCAGCAGACCTTAGGAGATTGTACTAGTTTTGTGTAGCTGTAGGTTCTCTTGGTCAAGCAAAACTTAGTTTTAGGGAGTTTGTCTACTGTAGCAGCCTCCATGATCACTGTTCATTCATAGTTTCAAGTTTAGGAACTTCCTCTCTCCCCTGCCCTTTTTCCTTTTTTTAATAGTGACCTATGCTAAGGTTCATTGCACATTGTAAAGCTAAATCCAATGATAAAAATGGAGTTCAAGACTATTGTTTGAACCTGCAACAAATGCACAACTCTCCCATCTTAAGAACTCCATTTGTAGATCCAACTCCCCATACTTTGTAACTCATCCGTAAGATCGCCTTGTGATTCCAACAAATCGCATCAAACAACTGAGATATTCCAAGCGTTGTCAAGACCTAAAATTAGAGACCTTGGGATAGTGTTATGCAATCTTATTGTGGAAGATTGTTTTTCAAGAGAGGTAGTGCACCTATGCACTGCCCTATTGAGAAGTGCATAAAAAACACATCAACACAACCAATGTCCTATAGTTGCTATGGGCTACAATACCTCTAGCTATAAGGGTTTAGTTCACAAAACATTTACAAAATACTAACAACCATGAATAAGCACAGAGATCCAATCACAATTCATACATATTCTCACATAAATCATGCATTAATCATCACATCATAATTATATTTTCATATACTTAAACTAGGTTCAGGGTTTGCATAATAGGTAACAAAGATAGCATAATGTATGAACATGCATAGGAGAAATTTCTTGGTAATGTCTATAAGCATCCATAAAAGATATAAAAACTAACTAATATATGGACTCATCAAAACTGTTAACTAGGGATGATTTTGAACTAAAACCCAAATGTGAGAGCTTAACAAAGAAGAAATTGGATGTGTGGAATAAATTTCCCAATTTTTGTTATGAGGATGAGTGGGTTAAATATGTGCTAAGCCAAATTCATGAAAAATTCATGTGGTTGGATATGTTGCACATGATAAACAAGGAAGCAATTAGAGTTGTTAAAGGGTTGTGCTCAAATGAACCTATTTCAACAATGAAGGTCATGAAGAATGATGTGGTAATGAACCTCACCAGTGTGAAGTTTGACAAATAATCTATTGATATTAATGTTGCACACACACACCAACAGGAAGATAAATTCTTTGTCAAAGAATGGGAGTACCTACCTTTCTTGAAAGATTCACCAAAACTCCCTAAAATCAAATGCAATCTTGGTTATCCCAAGGCTTAAGAATGTCAGGTCTTGACACACTAGATTTTCTCAGTGTTCATTGTGCTAAATTTACTATTAATCATGAGGGGTATATGGTGTTTCTAGCTTATAGGTAAAAGTATAAAACAATATATAACAATATTCTACCAATTAAACATGTATCACTCCATAATATCATGAACATAAATGATTGGAAAGAAATACTTCATGAATTCAAATATTTGTAAAGATCTAGAAAATTTAACATATATTGCTCTGTAACTTCATGAATACGAAAGATTTATAAGAATATTTCATGAAATTCATCATTTTTAAAGCACTTTTAGGAAATATTTAACATCTATTTCAAAAAAAAAACATTAAAGATCTTAAAATTTAAAGTTTTCCTAGTTATTATCCATGCATATCTCAAAAAATGAAATAAAACAAAGAAAACCATTCTACACTTCACCAAACTGCTTCATAGGCATAGAATGATGCAAGAGTTTAAAGAAATACAACCATTTATCACTGAATAGTGTTAATGAACACCCAAACCCAAGACAACACATTAGCTTCTTTCATGAGAATAAACAGTTAGCTATGTAATATTTCTTATCAAGAAATAGCTTTGAGAAAAGCTTTGATATTAGCAAACTTTAGTGAAATACACAAGTTTTTATACATGAATAGTACAAAAAATAGGAAAAATAAATAAAACTATTGAAATCCAATTTTAATTCTACATAATTCCACAAGTTCTAAACCTCTATAAAAATAATAACTCTCGTCCTTTTATTGAACAGAAGGTGATCAAAGAGTTTCAATAAAACACATGAAAGAATCTAAAAGTACAAATCATAAGGCAACATGTGGCAATGATAGTTGGCAATGGAATATTCTAGAACAATTCAAAGATATTCTAACTTTATCTGTGGGGTTCAAAATCTTTGAAAAATAAAACTTTTGGGCACACATATCCTAGAACAACATGTAGCAATATCAACACTTTTCCTCAAAATCCCCAGGTCCGTTCAATGAGTATCGGGTTCATAAATGACTTTACAAAATACATTTCAAGAAACTCATTGCCACATTCACACATCAAAACTCTGGGTTTCCATTACATGTTCATAAGTATCTATTCACCAAATAATTCTTCTATAGACTCATCTTCTCCTTTTCTCTTCTTGTACTTTGAGAATGCAATTAACATATGGTTCATATTTTCCCTTAAAACAATGTGTCATCCTCCAACTATTTTTATGCCACACATATTCTTCAATTTACTTCTTTATTGCATCATTCCTTTACAAAATTTCTAGCTCATACTTGTTCATGTGATTCCTACACTTAATCACCTCATCAAGGACTAACTAACTTAGCAATTGGAAAAGGTCTCTATTTATCTTCTCAATCTACCTTCTGAAGGATTTTACTTCCACATCATCCTACCTTATTCCTTTGGCTTTACAATTCTTCTATTCTAAAATCTCTATAAATTCTAAGTCCTTATTCACCATCCTTTCACTCCTCATGGTGATCTTTTCTAAATGAGTTATACATTGTATCAAAGCATCAATTTCCCAATTTAGCTGCAATTCCACTTCTTTAACATCAAAACATCTTGTTTTGTAACCACTTTCTCCTCTATCAAGACTTGGACCTCCATTTTGAGAACCAGATCTAATAGTAATACTTCCACATCATTTTTCTCTATGTGATCCTTACACTCAGCTAAAATCCATTCAAACTTATCAAGCTAGTGGAATGCTTCTTTTCATTTACCAATTGCATCTCTCATCATTTCTTCACCTTGTTGCACCAAATGTTCTATCTAGTCCTTAAACACATTTATCTTATTTTTTAATCCTTCAATCACATTTACTTTCTCTTTGGAATTCAATACTATATTTTGTGGCATCTCATTCAATGACTGACTTGGTTGGGCTATGGCCTTGGTAAAATTCTCCAAGTGAACAGTACTCTTTCAATTATCTCTTCTTTTGCTTATGTTTTCTGAACTAGGAAGTAGTTGCTTCTAGATTCATTCTCATTTCTTCTAACTCTTTCTCTAGTGAGGAGTGTCCTAGGTTGATTTTCGTAACTTGATAATTCCTAGTCATTATTTTATGGTTATCCTTTTCTCCTATAGGAGTAGCTATCTGAAGAGTCCTCCCTCCATCTAAATTTCGCTTAACAACATGTCTAACTCTTGCTCTATTCTTAGGCTTAGGGGTTCCCATATTTTGTATTATACTCTTGAAATCTAGAGATGCTAATTCTACCTTGAATGGTGGAGCTAATTGTTAAACTAGCTAATCAAGTACATCTTTATTTGGCCTTCCCTCATCTATTCATTGTTCCTACTAATCAAGTTGTTCAGGAACATCCTTCCTCAACACTTCACTATCATTTGTCACTATCTTTGAATATTTTTTCACATCATCTTCCAGTGGCAAGGATTTTGGATTTACCTAGTCCTTTTCTTTTAGTTCTTCCTTGTCAATCCTTGTATCATCTTCCCCTTTATTTTCCTTATTAGTATCACCCTCTGTAGAAAATTTCTCATGTTTCTCTAAGGCATCTAGGTTCCCACTATTTATTTTCTCTTCATTTAGGGTCTTAGAAGACTCCATAACTTTACCTACATTTGGGCCTTTTCCTTGACCTTGAGGCTCTTCAATAATAGTTTTAGTTTCCACTTATTGAGTTTGATCCTTAGTTGTGTGGTTTCAAGTTCTTGCTTATGCACTTCATCTTATTCTATTATCAAATTTGGAATTTGAGATGTAGTTCCCACCTAATATCCTTGAGATGACACCATTCCCACTGTATCATTTTCTCCTTTTGGGCTTCCCACTTCCTTAGTAAGTTTTCCTACTATAAATTATGTCTTGTCTTCAACATCTAGACATAATTCTATTTCAAGCATTTCCTCCATGACATGTTGCACCATTAAAGCTTCCCTAGACTGTTGCTTCTCCTTTATTTTTTATATTAGGGTAGACCATTTCTCTACCTCTTTTAGGGAATTATCCATAGTTATTGTGGGTTCTCCCTTTGATACTAAATGTATTTCCCCTAAGGTTTGTTTCATTGTTGTTGTACTCATAGATGGTGGGGAAGTAAACATAGTAGCTACCTATTGGGATGTTGATTTTGTCCTAGAATATACTTGTGATTTCATGGTTACTTCCTCTAGTTTCAATGGTTCTCTTGGAAATGCAATGGAAGAGTATGTAAAATTTGGTGTTCTCAACATGTTTGTTGGAATATCAAAGGTTTCCTTGTTTGGATCATCTAATTGGGAAGCAATTGAAACTCGGCTTGAAACATCAAGGATCCTTTCTCTACCCTATTCAATGGCCTTAGCCTCTATAATATTTTCTCTTCTATCCCAAAAATCATCATAATCTAGATCACTTATCATATTTTGTTTCCTTTTTCTCCCATGAGTGTATATAGGTGTTATTCCAATTTTTTTTTATTAATTTGATATACTCATCTATCTGTGATTGTGTAACTAAGAACTTTTGTATAAATATCATTCATGCTAACTATCTCTAGCTATCTAACAAGATAATTTTTTGACTTCATGATCCTCCTCACAATTGGACTGGAAATCCTCCAAATGAGAGACATGAGCATATCTCTTATTGATCTATTTTTCTAATATTTTAGCCATTTCATAATTATTCCTATTAAACATGAATAGTTATAGCCCATAATATTTTCATTTATCCTCATACAATTTATCACTCTTAACTAATATGCATTCATAATTCCCTATGGTGATAGGAAACTTTACAAGCCCCCTTTTATGTAGCTACAAGAATGCATCATTGGATGGTGTCACCTGCCTTGCAAATTCTAGCAACACTATCTTGTCTATAGGATATTTTGCAGCATGTAAGGATAACCTATAAATGCTTCTACTTTGATATAAGTGAATGTAGGGAATTGAATAAACCAACACCCAATAGAATGTATAGCACCCTATTCTTTGAGGGATATCCTCTTTGATTTATCTCCCTCCATTAACCTTACCAACTTCATGAAGAAAACATCATTTACCCTATGGTAATGCTCTCTATATTTATTAGTAGTAATATGTGGAAAATGTTGGTAAATCAACCTGTTCCCTAGCTCTCTACCTAAACCTCCCACTCTATTCATTCCTTGAATATTGGTCCTTAGGGCACAAGAATAAATCATGTATAAGGACATAGTGAACCATTGGGAAACTATGAATTTCTGAAAGTGCTCTTGCAATTTTCTGCTAATAAATCTTGCACAATGAATATATAGAAGATATTCCCTCATTCTTATAATAACCTTAGGAATCCATGGATCAAATTTACTAGTGTCTTTACAACCATCCATTATACTCATTAGGGTTATAATATCATCTCTCTTGAATGATTAGGGACCTCAATATATTCTTTGGAATTCTTGAGACTCTTTCTTGAAACCAAGTTGACATCATGACCTCTTTATTATTTTCTTCCACACTCATTATGTGTGCATTAAATATTTCATTTTCAATAAGTTCATCCTTGTGAACACTAGGAGTCCAAAGGTGTAAGCAATAACATTAGCGGATAAGTCTCTATAAGCTCTCCCCTATTTTATAACAATCCTTTTTTTAGTATCATACCATCTCATACATTCTAGAATTAATTTTGAGGCTTCCATTGCCACTAGGAACACTATCACTAAATGCATTCCATTGGAAACCATATTCTTGGTGCATTGACTAGCATTTGATTGTTGAGTCCTCCACATGAACTCATAATTGTTGAAACTTCCTAGATGGGTATTTGTTATCATTCCATAAGTAGGGACTGCCTACAAGAGAGGAAATTCAAACTCCTAGATTTTGGTTATTTCTTTTGCAATGTATTCATGTCTTCTCCATTTTCCTACTTGATTAGTGTATTGATATTCTACATATGAACTAGGGAGAATTCTAACAATGTACCTTCTATGACTAAATTTTCCAACAATGTTTCACCTATTTTAAATCCAATCAAATTACATACTAGTTCACTTAGGAATTTACCAAACGAAATGCCAATTTATTAGATCCAAGTGCATATAAAGGAATTCACCGAGTTTAATTAAAAGAGAAATACCTGGTTCCATTAATGGTGAAGTTGAGTTGGTGAATAATTAAATTCTAGCAATTATGTCCATATCACATTCTAGTATTTTACCTTCCTGAAGTGCTTTGAATGTCACCTTAATTCCTTAGTAAATTTATAGATGTCTTACTTTATGCATGGTAGTGTATCGTAGAGTTAAATCACATGCTTTAGGTGGTGCCAAGTATGTGCTTTCGCCACCTTCCTTTAATTCCTTAATAATTTCACATTAACTACACTAGAAAGGGTATAATCATGGTAGGTTAAGGTTCACCTTATGAAACTCATGATTTCCACAACCTGACTCAATTTAAGAAGATGGTTGAAAGGGAAGTTTACATGGCACACTCATGTATTCCCTTTGTCCAAATCAAACAATAGTAGTTGAGTGAGTACTTAAACTTTGGTGCAAAAATATTAATTAGCAATTAGGACTGAAGCATATGATAGATAACTTCAAGAAAAAATGATGCTAGATCTTTTATTATTAGTTTTTTAAAGGTTGGGTAATCATTAGGTTTGAACAAAAGGAAGCTCGGGTGTGGGTGTAAAGTTGAACCCATATGGATCAAACAATATTTTATGTTAAAAAAATTATTTCCACTTCTTAAATTAAATAAAACTGCTAACAAGTTCAACAATTAGAAAACCAACACATGAAAACTCAGGAAAAAAATTCCTCGAGTAAAGGTTAAGTGGGTGAACCACTCACCAAGTAAAACTACTCATCAGGAACACTTCCCACCAAGAAAACTATGAGACTTGCACAACTTGCACTACATTTTACTTAACAACACCCGATGCACAAAAACTTGGGAATCTAGATAAACAACAAGATTTCAAAGAAATATCACTTTGAAGATTATAACTTGGGAAGACCACTAATTCAATTGAAATCCAAGTGCCTTAGAACAAAATATTGTCATTTTACTATTACCATCCCAAACAAGTAAAAAATAGCAAAGCAAAAGGGAAAGAAAATAAGGGGGTCAACATTTTTTGAAGAATGAAATGGGGTGTGTTGTAAGACCACACAACTAGAAACCAACAAAACCAAACAAAACAATAGAAAATTGATTTTGGAAATGATAATTGTATCTTGAAGTTCTATAAATTTTTAATTATAAGCAGCCAAAATTATAGTAACCCATTTAGCTCATTTCTCTCCAATCTAACTTTGTGTAAGCAACATCTTAACTATTGCATTAGGCACAATTACCTTAACTATGCTTTTGAGGATGTAATGTTTGAATTTCCTCATAGCCTTAACCAATACGAAAGATTGATTCTCAATGTCCATATATCTTAATTTAGCCTACTTAAAGGGATCAATCATGAATGAAAGTGATCTCTCTTCCTTATTCTCATATCTCTACACTAACATAGTTGTACATATGTGACTCGACGAAAAATAATAGATATAAAATAGCTTATTGTACTCAAGGATTATCAAGACTAGTGCCTTGGAAATTGCAACTTAATGTTCTCCAAAACAACTCTAGATTCATTAGTCCATTCAATCTTGGCATCCTTCTTTAACATGTCATTAAGGAGTCTTACTATCTCAGTGAATCTAGTAATGAACTTTCAAATTTATTTGATCTTGCAAAAGTAAGAATTTAGCTCCTTTTTGCTTCCAGGTGGTTGTGAATCTATCAAGGAAATCACCCAATCAGGATCAATCGAGATACCTCTCTTGGACAAAATGTGTCCAAGGATTTCTCCTTTAGTTACCCTAAAGATACACTTCTTTGAGTTTAGAGATATTCCATATGTATCACATTTTTGTAGTACTATTCTGAGATCATTGATGTGATTTCCTCTTCTTTTGGAAAATACTATGAGATCATCCATATATTATAATGCATTTTCCAACCAAAAATTTAAAAGCATAATCCATCACCCTTTGAAATGTGGCTCTAGTGTTTATTAGCCCAAACGGGATACACCTATAAGCAAAAGTACCCCACTTTGTAGTGAATTCAATTTTCAACCTCTCTTCCCTATCAACCATCACTTGATTATATCCTAAAAATTCATCTAAGAAAGACATCATATGCGACCCATTAACAATTTGTAGTTCATCCAGAGAAGGTAGAGGGTAATTATCTTTCTCAAATTTCTTATTGAGGTTTTGAAAAGCCACAAATAAGTGAATATCCCCAATTTTCTTTCTAATAGGTACCAAGTTAGCCACCTAGGTAGAGTGCCTTATCAAAAAATTAATCCTACTGGATAGGAGTTTTTGTACTTCTTTCTAAATCAAAGGCTCTAGAAGTGCATTCATTAGCTATTGTGTCTAGAAAAAATACTTAGCATTAGACTTTAGTGGAATAGTTTGTGTTATGATGGAAGTATCATATGTCTTAAAATCTTCATGGGTACATTCTATGACCTTCTAATAGTCTCTAAGTGCCTAAGAAATGTTTTTGTGTTCCTTGTCAGTGCACAGTTTACCTATAAGCATAATTTTAGGGTCATCCTCAATGTTCAAGTTGTATGGCTAAAAATGTCCTCCATTAATCTTAGGAAAATCCTTCTATTGAGTTATCTAGTCTAAGTCAAACAACCTTTCTGGATTGATGATCCCTTTTGGAATGTTATTGTCCTTCAACTAGACTGTATCATCATCTTGGAGCTCACAATCAAGGCGATCCACGTCAATTATTCGAGATTTGGAAATACTTGAATTGGTGAAAAAATATAGAATATTCCTATCATCCTCAAATACTTAAAAATTAGTAACATTATACAGGGCTGAGGGAAATTGCACCGATTCAATAGTAAATATCCTTAAATCTATGATATTTAATGGTTCTAAAGTACTCGAAGTTCTGGATAGTGCATCTACCTTTTGATTTGATTTCTGTGAGATGTGTGTAATGTTAAAGGCATCAAAACTTTCAATTAAATCCCACACATGGTGTCTATAATTCAATAAAAAAATTTAGTGACAAAATTATTGTTTCCTAACATGCCTGATAGCTAACTATGAATCTCCATATACTTTGAGTACATTAACTTTTTTCTTGATAGCAAGTATAAAACCATGGATAAGAGCTTCAAATTTAGCCATGTTATTAGTGTATTGGAATTGTAATTTGTAAGAAGCAAGGAATGAATTAACTTGAGGATTGATTAATTCAACTCCTACTCCAATCCCCTATTTTTACTTTGATCCATCAAATCTGATGATCCATTCTTGCTACTCAGTGATTTTGAACCTAACGTTCCTTGAAGTTGACAGATTCATCCCCATCTTCAAATCTTGTGGTCACCTACCACACCACTAATTACTTTTATCCACTCCATTGTGGTTTTCATAAAGACCTTTATTTGATTCCCTAGTCAACATTATGTATGCCTTCTCACCAAGAATTTCCAATTTAGGCAATGCTAATGACTAAATTTCTATGGTGGTATTGAATTTCAAATGTATTTACAACTTCTAAGCACATCGCACAACTAACTTCTAAATGTTTTGAATTATGTAACCTGCACCATCCCTACAATAGTAAATTTTCCAACTGGAAGTCAATTTTTTGACCTTTATGAACACCTTTATGAACTTCTTTAGCAATAATCTTACAAAATTTATCCAAGAATATCTCTTCTCCCTTAGACGAATCATACTCAGACTCAACAAGCATGTCATTTCCTGGATTCAACTAGTCATGAATTTTTCTATTACACATAAAAACCTCTTCTATCTTGACCCTAGGGTTCTTGATGCTATATACACCAAGATCTAGATCGATATAAAGAAATTCATTTTATTTGTTGTAATTTTTAATCATATGCTTCATGTGCAGTTCCCTCTCTATCCTAATCTAGTTTTGAATTCTTTTCCAGGGTAACCACATATGTGAAAAGTTAGTAGCCATGTATCCATTTAGAGTCTTGGACTAGTCTCTACTTAGTAACATTATGTATGTGTCTAAGATCTTGACTATTTGAATGTGAATAAAATGTTGAACTCTAGGGTTAGATGCCAACTACATGTGAATATTGGTTGATCCTCCCACTACATTTACCTCAATATTATCTAATTGAGTGACATTATTCATGGAATTTTTTGGACTTAACCCCAACGTTTAGCATATGCACAAGGGAATCACATTCATTGAAGCTCCTAAGTCTACTAAGAAATTATGTATATTCTTTCCAAGAATCCTCAATGTCAACAAAAATAGTTGTGATTCTAGTTTCCCTTTGTACAAATTTACATGAGCGTCCACCATAGGAATAGTTTTTTTATCTTTTTCTTTGGCAGATGCATCTTTGGCTTGCACTTCTTTACTAATTGAGCTCTCCCTAGGAAGTTCTTCTAGTGTATTCAATAAAGATTTTCTAATCACAAATTTTTTAAGCAACTCAGATAGAGATAGGCTAATATTTACCTTTCTAATCTCTTATGCCAAGTAGCCAAATTTATTTGTTCAATTAATTCTATCTTGTTACCTTTAGGTAGATCCAAAGTATTGTTATACTATGGAGTAACCCTTGGTAACCCCAGATTATTACTAGAAATATCATCTGGTGGCGTATTAAAATTGTTAGGTGGAATAGAGGTGTTTAGTGGCCCTTTAAATTTACTTCCACTAGTAGTGTTACTCCTCAAATTATTACCATGTCCCCTTTTGTACTTTTGGAAATCCTATACCTCATCCATTTCATCTTGAGACTCATTCTCATCTTGATAGGGAAAATTATAAGTCTCTAAATTCATTGTTAAACTATCTTCACTACAATAAGTGTTACTCTCAAAGGAAATAGGTGATTTTCAACATATATAACTGTCCAAAATGAGTGTTGAATTGTAGAAATTTATCATTACCTTGTAGTAAATGAGAATCACACTAATCATTATGGTAAGCCACAACTATAAAATATTATATGCAATTTGAAATTGTGGACAATAGACCTTGGCATGAGAATTGGTGTTGTGAATCCTACACCAATTATTCATCATGATTTTAGCTAAATTTACTTTGGATGTCATCTTGTTGTCAGGAGAACTGGCATTATCCAAAGCTGTGGATATCCCTCCATTATTTGGCCATGTGTTCCAAGGTCTAGGCAGTCTAGAAGCATTATACATTTTACCTTGTTGATTTAGATTATCATTTTATGAATATAAATTTTTATTCTTTAGCTAATTTACTTCCCTCATCATCCTTTTAAGTTGAGAAGTTATCTATTTGATCTCCTCTTTTTCTTCTTAATCTTTTACTCGTTGGATATCTTGGGCATGTATAAAGGAAGAATTATTGTTAGGATGTATCTTAGTGATCACAGGGCTAGGGTGTAGGACCAACACTTGACAATTCCCTTGTTGGAAGAAATTATTTTGAGGATAAGTTATGTTTTGAGCCACTAAAGGAAAAGGGTTAGGGATCAAAATATTGTTATGTGGAATTTTACTCATTACTAACACAGTATAATTATTTAGGGTGTTCCTGGCAATTAAAGGTTGTCAGCTTCCAACATGTTTTATTTCTTGATTTACACTTATTGCTCCAACATAAGCTTCAATTAAATTTGTAGGAGGATTTAATTTTCTTCTCATGAGCATCATTGTTAAAGGATCTATTGCAGTATAGTAAACAATGAGAGCAAACAGATCCTATACAACATAAGGATCTTATAGTATAGAATGCACATTTTGTATCCTATCATTCAAATTTTTTATAGGTTCTCCATCAAATCATTTAATTTGATAAAATTAATGATACAACAAAGTAGGATCTATGGGCATCCTAAAACTAGCTAAGAATTGGTCCTCCATGTCTTGCCATTATCTAACAAAAGTACAAGGTTGGTTGATGCACCACTGGAAAAATTCATCACTCAACGTGTAAGGAAACAACCTACACACAACATCCTCATGTTGTATTCTTTCTCCAAAGCATGTATCTTTGAATATGCTTAGATGTTTTGCATATTTATGGAAATAATACTTCATACAAAAATTCTCTAGATTCTTTGAAAGATCATGATACACAATGAAATGGATAAGAGATTCTACATTAAAGAAATTCATTGCTATATATGGAGGGGGTGTTGTAGATAGTAGATTCCTAGGAGTTGCACCTACAAAATTTTGCCTTCACACTCTAACTGTCATTCTCTTACCAAGATCCACAAATTCTACATGAGGATCACTAGATCAAGACCTCGGGAACTCTAGTTTTCTTTAACCCTAAAGAGGCCCTCCTTCTAGCACCACTTATTTTGACATGTATATTACACATGCACACCAACATGTAGATAAATTCTCACTCAAACAATGGAAGAGCCTACCTTTCTTGAAATATTTACCAAAATTTCAAAAATAAAATTCAATCTTGGTTATCCCAAGGCTCAGGAATGCTAAGTCTTACACACTAGGTTTTCTAAAGGTTCATTATGATAAATTGACTATTAATCACAAGGGGTCTATGGTGTTTCCAGCTTATAGGTAAAAGTATCAAACAAAATATAGCAATATTTTTCCAATTAAACATGTATCACTCCATAATCTCATGAACACAAATGATTCACAAGAAATACTTCATGAATTAAAATATTTATAAAGATCTAGTAGAATTAACATATATTGCTCCAAAAATTCATGAATATGAAATATTTATAAGAATATTTCATGAACTTCATCATTTTTAAGCCATTTTCTAAATATATTTAACATCTATTCTAAGAAAAAATATTAAAGATCCTAAAATTTAAATTTTCTCCTAGTTATTATCCACATGTATCTCATAAAATAAACTAAAACAAAGAAAACTATTCCACACTTCACTAGAATGCTTCATAGCTAGGCATAGAATGATGCAAAGAGTTTAGAGAAATATAACCATTTATCACATAATAGTGTTAATGTACACCCAAATCTAGCAAAAAATATTTGCTTCTTTGATAGGATTAAGCAGTTAGCTAAGTAATGTTTCTTATCAGGAAATAGCTTTGAAAACAACTTTGATATTAGTAAAATTTAGTGAAATACACAAATTTTAATATTGGAATAGTACAAAAAAATAGGAAAAAGAAATAAAACTGGTGAAATATAATTTTAAGTCTCTATAATTTCACACATTCTAAACCTTCTTAAAAAGAAAAAATCTTGGCCTTGTATACAACACAAGGAATTCAAAGAGTTTAAAGAAAACACATGCTAGAACTCAAAAGTACAAATCATTAGGTAGCATGTGGCAAGTGATATTTGGCATTGGAATATTCCCAAACAAGTGAAAGATATTTTGACTTTCTCAACAAGGTTGAAAATATTTGAAAACCTTGACTTCGGGGCATGGGTATCCTAGAAAAACATGTAGCACTATCAACACTTTCCCTCAAAATCCCCATGTATGGTCAACGAGTATCAAGTCTACAAATGACTTTGTAAAATTCATTTCAGGAAACTCATCACCACATCCATACATCAAAACATTGGGTTTCCATTACCTGATCATCAATACCTCTTCACGGGATACTTCCTCTACGGACTCATCTCCTTTTCTCTGCTTGTACTCTCAGAATGTAATAAGCACCCGATTCATATTTTTCCTTACAACATTTTATGTCATCCCCTAACTATATTTATGATGGGACAATTCTTCAACTACCTTCTTTATTTCCTCATTCCTTTGCAACATTTATATGTCATACCTATTTATGTGATTCCTGCACTTAATCACCTCATCAAGGACTACCCAACTTAGTGATTGGATAGGGTCTTTATTTATCTTCTCAATCTAGCTTCTGAAAGATTTTACCTCCACATCCTCCCACCCTATTCCTTCAATATTAAAATTTTGATGTGCTAACATCTCTATAAAATCTAAGTCCTTATTCACATTCTTTCACTCCTTAGGGGGATCTTTTCTAACCCAATTATACATCGCATGAAAGCATCGCTTTCCCAATTTAGCTACAATTTCCACTTCATTAACATTGGAACATATTGTTCCACAACCACTTTCTCTTCTATCAACACTTGGACCTCCATTTTGAGAAATGTATCTAATAGTCATACTTCCACATTAGTTTACTCCATGTGGTCCTTACATTTAGCTAAAATCCTTTTAGACTTATCAAGCAAACATAATGCTTCCTTACATTTACCAATTGCATTCCTCATCATTTCTTCATCCTATTACACAAAATGTTTTATCCAATCCTCAAACACATTTATCTTATGTTTTAATCCTTCAATCACATCCACTTTCTCTTTCGACATCAATACTAGATTTCGTGGCAGCTCAATCAATGACTGACTTGGTTGGGCTATGTGTTAGGGTTAGAAAGGAAGATATCTAACAATTAAATGCAAATTTAAGTAATAAACAAAGAAACTCAAAACACACAGAATAAATTATAACACAGAGAATTTAACGTGGTTCACCCAATCCGAGCTACATCCACCAAACTATAGCCATCCAATGATTTTATTATCCAGTGCAAAAACCTATTACAATCTTGTGAATAATCACATTTTTTATTATTCTATAGCACCCATCTGAACCCCTTTTTATCAATCTTAGAAGCTTCCAAATTTTGGGTTCTACAAAATTAGATTTTTCTTTTTTCATTGATTTTTCCCTTCTTCGGTGATGACACGAAAAAGTAGGAGGAAAATTTTTCTTGGGGGCTGTCACCCCCAAACCCCCGCTCGAGGCCTGGCTTGACCCAGGACCCCGAAAAGGATACATGTCGGGGTGTACAGTATACCATGGGCTATACAGTATAGCATGATCAGTCGCCACATACCAACAATCTCCCACTTGGAGATTGATCAGGCTCCATACCAACACAATCTCCCACTTGGAGATGGATCTTGGACAACACTACTACAATTACAACTCCCACTAGAAATAAGTACCTTGGACCTTGTTGCGCTGTTATACTTGAATTCAACCTTGAAGGCCAAACAAAGCTGAAGAGGAGCTCATATTCTCCCTTGTAAACATATCTGTTGGATTGACATTTATATGTATCTTGTCCAGCTTGACCTATCCATCCACCAACACCAACTGAATGAAATGATATCTCAAATGTATGTGTTTTTTTTTAGAATGCAAGGCATAATTCCTTGCAAGATGTATAGCACTCTGGCTATCTATAAACAAGTAATTTCCAGCCTGTTGTTTGCCAAACTCATCCATGAAAAGTTGCAGCCATATCATCTCCTTTGCCACCTCTATTGTAACAACATACTTTGCCTCTGTGGTGGATAAAGCAACCACCTTTTGCAATCAAGAAATCCAACTCACTGTTGTCCCACAAACTGTAAATACATAACCTGTGGTACTTCACTTGGTATCTATATCCCCTGCCAAATCTAAGTCAACATAGCCTTTTAAATTAGTATTAGAGCTCCCAAAACATAAAAACTTATTGGATGTACCTCTCAAGTACTTGAGAATCCATTTTACTACATTCCAATGCTCAACTCTGGGATGACTCAAATAGTTGCTAACAACTCCTACGACATGTGCAATATCTAGTCTTGTGCATACCATGGTGTACATTAAACTATCTACAGTTGAAGAATATGGTACCTTGGACATTTTTTCTTCCTCCTCTTGTGTCTTTGGACACATATCCTTAGTCAATTTAACATGACTAGGCAAAGGTGTGCTAACAACTTTTGCATTCTCCATATGAAATCTCTGCAACACCTTTTCAACATAATTAGCCTGAGATAAAAACAATTGTCTATTTTTCCTATCTCTACAAACTTTCATACCAAGGATTTCTTTTGCTACCCCTAAATCCTTCATAGCAAAATATTTTGCTAACTGTTGTTTTAGCTCACTTATGTGATCCATGTTAGACCCTGCTACAAGCATGTCATCAACATATAAACATAAAATAATGTAGCTATCATTATCCAACCTCTTAAAATAAACACAATGGTCAGAATTACACCGGTTGTAGCCTTGCTCAGCCATAAAACTATCAAATTTCAAGTACCATTTCCGAGGTGATTGCTTCAAGCCATATAAACTTTTCTTCAATCTACAAACTAGTTTCTCCTTACCTTTGACCTCAAATCCTTATGGTTGTTCCATATATATTTCCTCTTCCAAATCACCATGGAGAAAGGTTTTTTTAACATCAAGCCGTTCTAAATGCAAATCTTCAACAGCCAAAATACTTAAAACAATATGAATAGAAGTCATTTTAACAACTAGAGAAAAAATCTCATCAAAATCAATACCCTTTTTCTATGCAAATCCCTTTACAACTAATTTGGCTTTAAATCTCTTCTTACCTCCATCCTCCTCTTTCAGCCTATAAACCTATTTGTTTGGTAAAGCCTTTTTACCTACAAGCAACTTGCATAATTCCCAAATCTGATTTTTCAGTAAGGAGTCCATTTCTTCTTCCATTCCATGCTCCCACTAAACCTTGGTATCCACCTGCATAGCTTCATCATAATATTCTGGTTCACCAACATCAGTTAACAAAATAGTATACAAAGAGGGAGAAAATCTTTCTGGAGGTCTACTTATCCTTGAAGATCATCTAACAGGAGTTTGTGGTATTTGTTGTTGATGTTGTTGCCCAACATGAGGAACCACTGAAACATCATTGTTTAGAATATCATCCAACACTTCATAATCATTTTCTTTCTTCTCATGCTGCAGCAATAGATCTTTGTACAAAAATTTCTCATTGAATATGACATCCCTACTTCTCACAATTTTTTGATTTTCAAAATCCCAAAGCCTACAACCAAATTCATCAATGAAATATCCAACAAATATACATTTCTTTGATTTTACATCAAGCTTGGTTCTATTTTTAGAATCTACATGTGCAAATGCTTCACAACCGAAGGTTTTGGGAAAAGAATAACTCACCTTCTTACCTTTCCATGTTTCCTCTGGAATACCTCAACCCAAAGGATTAGAGGGACCTCTATTAATTAAATAAACAACAATGTTTATAGTCTCTACACACATTTTTAAAGGCAACCCAAAATGCAATCTCATAGTCCGTGCACACTCCATTATTGTTCTATTCATGCGCTCAGCCACTCCATTTTCCTGTGGAGTCCTTGGAACCATTTTCTGCCTATGAATACCATTAGAAGAACAATAATCTTCAAACTCTTTGCTACAATACTCACCACCATTATCATATTTGAGACATTTTATCTTTTTACCTGTCTCATTCTCAACCAAGCTTCTCCATTTTTTAAAAGTTTCAAATACATCAGATTTCTACCTAAGGAAATAAATCCATACCTTCCTAGTTGCATCATCAATGAATGTAACATAATACAGAGAGCCATCAAGAGAAGATACCTGAGCTGGTCCCCATACATCTGTATGCACAAGCTCCAATTTCTCATCTTTCTTTTGCTTCCCATCCTTGAGAAAACTTACTCTCTTTTGTTTTCCATACACACAACTTTCATATAAATCCATGTTAACACATTTTAGACCTAGTAAAACATTATTTGAATGAAGTACTTCCATACCTTCTGCACTCATATGCCCAAGTCTGTTATGCCACAGTGCTGATTCAGAGTCCACAACAATTGCATGATCTTCTACCTGCTGAACTGTAGCAACTATTCCTGAACATTGACCTTTTTCCATAAGAATTAAAATAGAAGGAACAGTATGACCTGTACAAAGATATAAGGTGCCTAATTTCACAATTTTTTCTACCACTAAGGCACCCTTTTTGACCTTCCAATTTTTATCACTAAATGTAACAACACAACCTTCATCATCTATTTGCCCTATTGAAATTAAATTTTTGCTTAACTTTGGAACATGTCTTACCTCATGTAGTACCCAGTGATTCCCATTCTACAACTTAATCTTGATTCTTCCCTTTCCAACAATATAACAGGGTTCGTTATCTCCTAAATAAACCAGCCCAAAATCCCCTTGGACATAATCAAGAAAATAACTTCTATGGGGGGTAGCATGAAATGAAGCCCCTGAATCTAACACCCAAGAATCATCAACATTATCAAGGGAAAGAATCAAAGAATCCTCATTAGATTTATTACTTACCACATTTTCCTCTTTACTTCCTTCCTTTTTGTCTCCTTTATTTTTCTGAGACCAACAATCTTTCTTTAAATGACGTGACTTACCACAGTTCCAGCAATCCCTCTTGTCTCTAGATTGGGACCTTCTGCTCTTTGATTTTCCTCATGACTTCCAACAATTTCCAAAATAGTTTGCTCTCTCCTTTGTTTTGCCCCTGCTTTCTGCATTCAAAACACTATCTGATGTGGATGTTCCACCTGAGCTTTTCCTATGAATTTCTTCGCTCAAAATAACACCAACAACATCATCAAATTTCAATTTATTCAAACCAAAAATAGAATTGCTAACAATCATTACTAAGCTATTCTAGCTTTCAGGAAAAGAACACAGAATCAAAAGAGCCCTAACTTCTTCATCAAAGTTTACTTTTACAAAAGTTAAATGACTGGTGACCATATTAAACTCATTTAAATGATCAGTAACTGGCCCACCTTCTACCATTTTAATATTAAATAAACGCTTCATAAGAAATACCTTATTCGAAGCGGAAGGCTTTTCATATAACTTCACAAGGGTTTCCATCAACTCTTGGGTTGTCTTTGCTTTTGTAATATTGAATGCCACCAATTGTGCCAGGCATAAACGAATACTGCCAAGAGCCTTTTTATCCAAAATATCCTAGTCCTCATCGGACATTGCTTGGGGTTTCTTTGTTTTCCCTTCCAATGGCCGCCATAAATCCTTCTAATAGAGGTAGTCCTCCATTTGCATCTTCCATAACTGATAGTTCTGCCCATTAAACTTCTCAACCTTCTTACCCTCGTCTTCCATTACTCCAACTCAACCATGAGACCTTCCTATAGATGATAATTGAAATACAACCTTCTATGATACCACTTGTTAGGGTTAGAAAGGAAGATATCTAATAATTAAATGTAGATTTAAGTAATAAATAGAGAAACTAAAAACACACAAAATAAATTATAACATAGAGAATTTAACGTGGTTCACCCAATCCGAGCTACATCCACCAAACTGTAGACATCCAATGATTTTATTATCCAGTGCAAAAACCTATTACAATCTTGCGAATAATCACATTTTTCATTATTCTATAACACCCATCTGAACCCCTTTTTCTATATAGGGGTGTATAGTATACCATGGGCTATACAAGATACATTCTAGGGTGTATAGTATACCATGGGCTATACAGTATAGCATGATCAGTTGCCACATACCAACACTATGGCCTTGATAAAATTTTCCAAGTGAGCAATACTCTTTTTTAGTTCACTTCTTTTGTTTATGTTTTCCCATCTGGGTATTAGTTGCTTCGAGGTTCATTCTCATTTCTTCTAACTCCTTCTCCCATGAGGAGTGTCCTAGGTTGATTGTAGTAACTTGATAATTCATCTAAGTCATTATTTCATGCTTATCCTTTTCTCCTATAGGATTAGCTATTTGAAGTGTCCTCCCTCCACTTGAATTCTACTTAAAAACATGTATAAATCTTGCTCTATTCTTAGGCTTAGGATATTCCATATGTTCTATTATAATCTTGAAATGTAGAAGCCCTAGTTCTACCTCCAATGGCTAAGCTCATTTTTGAACTAGCCAATTAGGTACATCTTCATTTAGATTTTCCATATCTATTCTTTGTTCTTACTGATCAAGTTGTTTAGGAATATCCTTCCTCAACACTTCACTTTCATTTATTTCTATCTCTGAATCTTTTTTCACATCACCTTCCAGTGGAAAGAATTCTAGATTCACCTAGTCATATTCTTTTATTTCTTCCTTGTCAAATATTTTAATCCTCTCCCCCTTTCTTTTCCCTATCAATGTCACCCTCTTGAGAAAATTGCACATGTTTCTTTGAGGCATCTAGGTTACCACTATTTCCTTGTTCTTCATTTAGTATACTAGAAGACCCCATAAATTTAACTACATCTTGACCTTTTCCTTGACCTTGAGGATCTTTAGAAATAGTTTCAGTTTCCACTTGTTGAGGCCAATCCTCATTTATGCTAGTGTCAAATGTTTTTCTAATTCACTTCATATTCATTTATTAGCAAAATGGGAATTTGAGATGTAGTTCCCACCTACTCTCCTTGAGATGACACCATTCCCATTGTATTAGTTTCTCCTAAAGGTTTCCAACTTCCTAAGTAAGTTTTCCTACTATAAATTATGTCTCATCTTCAACATCTAGACATACCTCTATGTTAGGCATTTCCTCCATGGAAGGTTGCACCATTGAAGCTTCCCTAGACTACTACTTCTCCTTTAGTTCTTGTATTAGGGTAGACCACTTCTCTTCCTCTTTTAGAGCATAATCCATAGTTATTGTAGGTTCTCCCTCTAAGAATAAATGTACTTCCCCTAGGGTTTGTTTCATTATTATTGTACTCACAAATGGTGGGGAAGTAAACATAGTAACTACCTATTGGGATGTTGACCTTGTCCTGGAATATACTTATGATTTCATGGTTACTTACTCCAGATTCAAGGGTTGTTCTCTTGGAAATGTAGTGGAAGAAGACACCATATTTGGGGTTCTCAACATGTTTGTTTGCATATCCAATGTTTCCCTATTTGGATCATTTGATTAGGAAGTTAACAAAACTCCTTGGCTTGAAACATTATGGATCTTTTCTTTACCTTATTCAATGGCATTAGCCTCTATAATATTTCTCTTCTTTCCAAAAAAATCATCATACACCAACTCACTTATCATTATTTATTTCCTTTTTCTCCCATGAGGGTATGTGGGTTTTATTCTAGCTTCTTTTATCAATTTGTTGTACTCATCTATCCATGATTGAGTGTAACTGAGAACTTTTCTAAAAATATCATTCATGTGGTAACTATCTCTAGTTGTTTCCAATTTGGATCTAGAATAGGTTCATCATAAACCTTGTATGATTCATAAGCTAGGTTATCTACATCACCATCATCTATATCCATTTGTTCTAGAACATCATGTTTTCCAATATTCATTATCTGGACTAGTGTCAACCTTTGATAAGATAGTTTTCTAGCTTCATGATTATCCTCACAATTGGACCACAAATCCTCTAAATGAGAGACATGAGCATATCTCTTATTGATATTTTTGGCTAATCTTCTATTTGGCTCACAATTATTCATATTAAACATGAACAATTCTATCTCATAATATTTCAATGATTTCAATTCATCTTCACACAATTTATCACTCTTGAATAAGATGCATTTTTAAGTCCCTATGGTAATAGGAACTTTATAGGCCCCTTTTTTGTAGTTTCAAGAATGCTTCATTGGATTGTATCACCCACCTTGAAAATTACAACACTATCTTGTTTGTAGGATAGCTAAGCAGTATGTAAGGATAACCTATAAATCCTTCTACTCTAATATAGGTGGATGCAGGGAATTGAATAAAAAAACACCTAGTAGAATGTATAGAACCCTATTATTCAAGGGATATCCTCTTTATTTTATCTCCCTCTAATAACCTTACCAACTTCATAGAGAAAAAACATTTACCTTGTGATAATGCTATCTATACTGATTAGTAGTAATCTATGAAAAATGTTGGTAAACCAAGCTATTCCCTAGCTCTCCACCTAGAACTCCCACTCTATTCAGTCCTTGAATATTGGCCCTTAGGGAACGCGAATAAACAATGTATGAGGACATAGTGAACTGTTGGGAAACTAGGAAAGTCTAAAAATGATCATCCAATCTATCACTGATAAATCTTTCCCAATGAATCCAGGAAAGATATTCCCTCATTCTTCTAAAAACCTTGATCATCAATGGCTCAAATTTAGTAGCATCTCTATAACCAACCATTCTACTCATTAGGGTAATCATATCTTGTATCTCCTTAATAATTAGCAACCTCAATGTATTTGTTGGCATTCTTGCGACTCTTTCTTGAAATTAGATTGAAATCATGACCTTTCTATTGTGTTCTTCCATACTCATGAATATTTTTTTTGAATATTTTATCAGAAATATGTTCATCCTTGTGAACACTAGGGGTCCAAAGATGTAAGTAATACTATCAGAAAATAAGTCTATGTAAACTCTCCCCTCTTTTATTGAAACCCTTTTGTTATCATCATACCATCTCATACATTCTAGAATTAATTTTGGAGCTTCTATTTCCACTAGGAACCTTGTTGCTAAATGCATTTCACTACAAACCATATCCATGGTGCATTGGCTAGCATTCAGTTGTTGAGTCCTTCACAGAAACTCATAATCATTGTAACCTCCTAGATGGGTATATATTATCATTCCATAAGTAGGGACTTCTTACATGAGAGGGAATTCAAACTCCTCTTTTAGTTGTTTCTTTCACGACGTACTCATTTCTTCTCCACTTTCCTGCATGATTAGTATATTGATATTCTACATACAAATTAGGGAATATTCTAACAATATACCTTCTACGACTAAATTTTCCAACAATGTTTCAACTATTTTAAATTCAATTAGATTACATACTAGTTCACCTAGGAACTTACTAGATGAAACACCATTTTACCAAATCCAAGTGCATATAAAGGATTTTACAAAGTTTTTAAAAAGATAAATACCTTGTTTCGTTAATGGTGAAGTTGATCTGGTGTAGAATTAAATTATTGCAATTAGGTCCTCATTGAATTTTAGTATTTTACCTTCCTAAAGTTCTTCGAATGTCACCTTAATTCATTAGTAGGTTTATAGATGTCTTACTTTGTGCATGGTAGTCTATCATAGAAATAAACTACATGCTTTAGGTGGTGCCAAGTATGTGCTTTTGACACCTTCCTTAATTCCTTAACAATTTCATATTAATTGCACTGGAAAGGGTACAATCATGATAGGTTAGGGTTCACCTTATGAAATTCCTAATTTTTGCACCCTTACTCAGTTCAAGAAGACAACATCTTGGGGAGTTGACATGGCACACTCACATATTCCCTTTTTCCATATTGAGAAATAATAGTTGAGTGAGCACTTAAAATTTGGTGCTAAAAGATTAGTTAACAATTAGGACTTAAGTATTTGACAGATTTCTTCAAGAAAAAATGTTGGATCTTTACTTATAGGGTTTTTAAAGGTTAGGTGATTGTTGGGTTCTAGAGAAAAGGAAACTCAGGCATGGGTGTAAAGTTGAATAGATATATCTCAAATAGGCTCTTATTCAAAACACTTCTTATTTCTACTTCTAAAAGGAAAGAAAACCACTAACAAGTTCAATGATTACAAAACCAACGCATGTAGACTAAAAAAAATAATTCTTTGGGTAAAGGTTGATCAAGTGAACCACTCATTGAGTGAAACTACTCATTGGGAAAACTTTCCATCAGAAAAATTACAAGACTTGCACAACTCACACTGCATTTACTTAGCAACACTCGTTGCACGGAAACCCAGGAATCTAGATAAACAAGATTTTAGAGAAATATCTCTTTGAAGATTCTAACTTAGAAAGACCATTGATGCACATGAAATCTAAGCACCTTAGAACAAAACAATCTCATTTTACCATTATTGCCCCAAAGAAGCAAGAAAAACCAAGCCAAAAGGGAAAGAAAAGAGGGGGTCCACATTTTTCCAAGGGTGAAATGGGGCATGTTGTGAGGCCACACAACACGAGCCATGACAGTGAATGATATAGAAGATTCAAGAGTGAAGTATGCATCTATGATGATTGGGTACAAAATTTTCTATACAAACAAAGATAGCTCCATTCCAACCACCACAATCCACACATCTCATAAGATGGTGAAGAAAGGTGAAGACATTGATTTTTGTGAGCTCTTGATACAATAGTTGATGGAGAACCTATACAAGACAAAAGAATCAAGAATTTATGTTGAGAAAACCAAGAGATACATATGTGGATAGATTTGACACATATACAAAGAAATCTAGTGAGGTGAATCTAGAAAAGAACAAGAATGATATTGAGAATAATGTTGAGAAGATGAAAAATCAATAGGAAGAGATGGTGAACACTCCTAAGGGTTCTATGGAGAAATACAAAGACACTACTATTTCTCTATAGGTTAATCCAACTACAAGGAGGTTACTTAGGACCTTTCCCCCCTCTCTTCCTATTCCTAAGTCATTTGGAACAAATTCAATAGGAGTTTCAAAATAGAAAGAAACAACTAGCCCCTTTGTGAAAAAAATGCCTCCTAAGAGGAGAAGAAAAGAAAAGTCCATCAGGGAGAGATACATTAGCTATGAAGATGAGGAAGATGTAGAAGAAGAGGGACCACAGTTGATCCAAAAGAAGAAATCTCAAGCCACTCTAGAAGAGACAAGTGCAAAGAGAACAAAAGTTGAGATAGTTGACACTAAAAGTGAAGTAGAGAAAGAAAATAAAGGCTTTGTTTTTTTACAAAAGAGAAAAGAGCTCTAAGCCAAGAGGAAAAGAAGAATTAGATAAAGGAAAGGGAAAGAAGAAAGAAAAGTCCCCTTCAATTAGGGAGCATAGTCCCTTGAAATCTGAAGCATTTTTTAATAGTATTTCAAAATTTGGTCTTTTAGAGGAGACAACTAAAATGTATCTAGATTCAAATGATGATGACAAGGAAAAATTGAAGAGGCTATAGTTAAGTACATGGTAACATTTGACACTATCCTTGAAAATATTAAGGATAAATTTCCTGATGACCTGGAAAATGACTAGAAGAAGATAGGAATCCATTGAAGAAGATGTAAAGATAAAGGATTTTTCCTTAGAGAAGATTTGTTCTTCTCTAAAAAATGAGGATAGACACAAATTTTCAAACTGTACAATGATAAATTTAGAACAAAACAAAGAGTTAACACTCTTATGAGTAGAGACAAAGAAGATATTGAAAGGTTAAGGATTGATACACTGTAGAAGGTTGAAGAAATTTATAAAGCATTGGGAGTCCCTCCAAATAGTGAAAATCAAATGTAGCATGACATATTTATTTTAAAAGGCAATGACCTTGATAGTGAACAACATGAGTATGTTCCTGAGCATGAGGATGGTCAAGAAGACACAGTAATAGATGATACTGCTAAATAAGACAATTGAAAGGGGGGGTGAATTAGTTGTGAAAAATTATAACCTTTAAGACTTTCACTAGAAATCACAAATCCTTTACTCTGCTGATATGATTAATCATTAAGTGTAAAAGAAAAAATTGAAAAGAAACACACATACACAATAACACCAAATTTATATGAAAAACCCAATAAGGGAAAAAACATGGTGATGATTAGCTCACAATATAGAGAATATCAAAAATTGATGACAAAGGCTCACTACCAGAGAAGGCTCATTTCCAAAACATGACTCACTATCCAAAAAGGGTTAACCACTTGGAGGGCTCTGCCACAAAATTACAACAAAGATAGAAGAGATTTGTTACAAAGAGAAAAATAATCTCAATGCAACAAAGAATTCCTCCAAAATTTTCTCAATCACTTGTAGACATGCATGAATGATAGAGTACACCTTTAGCTCACTACTTCTGGAAACTCACAATTAGGTTTCGCATTGATGTACCTTAACTCGTATCACATACACTTTGATTCACATATATCTTGCTTGCATTCTCTTGTCCCACACTTTTCACCAATATCTCATCCTATATTTATACCACCTTTAACTTTCAAACATATCCAAAGTTGGCCACACACCATTTACATTTACAAATTCAAATTAGGTTAGTTCCAAAACATTCTAGGGTTGAATTAGAATGAGGGTGACCTAAAAAACATGCTTCAACATGCTTCCATAAGCTTCAAAAGTAGTGCTAAACACAAGGTTGTACAAACCAGTGTAAAAAAACAAACAATTAAGCACACACAACCTAACACGATCTAATCCTTCTAGACAAAAAATTATCTTGAAATTTTTTCCAATAGCTTATCTTGAAAATTGTAAGTCATAAGAGCTCAAACAAGAAGAAATCTAGAGCAACTACATTTCTCTCGGACCTCAGCCATATACACTAAAAAACATAGTTCACAATTGGTGAACATAACTTACACTATACAGTGATCCAAAAGCCTGAATATTGGATATAGCAACTTCCAACAACCATGATCAACATATATGAACCTCAAAAGCATAGGAGAAAATATCAGAGCTAAACTTGGAGCAACCACTGAATACCTGCAACCTTTTTCCTTTACAATTTTCTCAATATCTTTGACATATACAACCAATAACCTTCATCCATGACAACAAAAATGAGTTGAAAACCATTTAACTTTTTGACATAAATGAAAACACCTTCATATGCTTTCTTCATACTTGCAACAGATACCCCTCCAGGTGCAGAAAATGTTGTTGAAGAAGAAAAGGAAGGTGATAAAAAATTGTCTTAGAGAAATATGAAGGTCAAATTGAATAAAATTTACTCCCTCTAGATATGGAGAAAGATGTTGAGTAGAGACAAGAAGATAAACAAGAAGTCCTAGAGAAGATAGAAGCACACAAATAAGAAAACTTTCCTCCTCCAGATGGTGATAAATTTGTAGAGGAAGAAACGAATGCTAAAGAATTTTCTTCTAGTGGAGATAAGAAGAGTGAGAAGAAGGATAAAGTTCTAAAAGTGTTGGTGAACACTATAGAGCCTTTAGAGATTCTTTGAAAGTCTTTTTGGACATGCAACTATAGTTTGAACCGATGGTTTGTGCACAACTCCTTTAGATTCCAATGCAATAAGGATAGGTAGATATGGATAAGATTTCTCCCTTGCATAAGTTACAACTTGGTGATGCTTTACATGCCTCCGCAAGGAAGGAAACATTTCAAATACACTAGAAGAGTGTAGAAATGGTAGAAGAAGCAATAAAAGTGTTACACGACAACATTCCTAGAGAAAATATTGATAATTCCTTGTTCAATGTATATAATTTGAGGTTGTTGTTAGATTTCTTTAAGGAATATTCTACTGGTTTAGAAGAAAACTTATAGAAGGAAATAACAAAGAAGGTCAATGATAAGAGATTGACTAAGATATCTTATAAATTCAATGCATCACATAGAGGGTTACATGGTAACTTCAAGGAAGTTCAAAAATGCTTGGAAGAAGCTACAGTATTGTTTCAATTTTTCTTGAAATGGCCTACTTCTACAAGGAGCATAAAAGATAAAATGGACTCAATTGAGTCATAAATTTCTCAAGCCTCTAGTGCATATGATTTGGCAAATGATGCAAATAGTGTAAAAATAACAATAAATAAAAATTTTCATGGTTAGTTCTTCCTACTACAAGAAAAAAATGAGGTCATAATGCAGTACAACTAGCTTAGAGATTTGGTAAGTGAAAAAATTACATCCTTAGTTGGAGTTGTAGCTAGTGTAGAGAAGGTGACACAAAAGGATCCAGAGCCTAGTTCTCTAAAAAAAGGAGAAGAACTCCATATGTAGTATGAAATTCAAAACTCCTTGATTCCTTTCACTAAGAAGGATTGTGAGGTAGCTAAGAAATACTAGGAGGCACTTCTTTCCAAACTAAAGGTGTCTCGCAAGGGTATTTTACCCTCTAATAGTCGAAGGTGTACATTTCTATTTTGTATATCCAATTTGTTGATTTTAATGTATATATGTGGAATTATTTGATGGTGTTGTGATACATTTTGGTCATTTTTTGGTAAATAATATTGTTAGGGGGAGTCACTTTGATTTAAATATTTCCTAAGGGAGAGATGGTTAGAGAAGTATATTGAGATTAGGAGAGAAGCAACCAGGAGGTGATACTCTCATATATATATATCATTTAGGGAGAGTGATATAGTGAACCCTTTTCCCTTGATGTAAAAGGGGGAGAATGTTTTGAATTCTTTGGATGTTTTAGGGGAGTAGTTTGAGTAGTTTTGGAGATTCAGAGTGTGTTTCCATTAATGAAAAAGGGGGAGATTATTGGCAACATGAGCATCATGGTGCATGGATTGTGAATGATGTTGTCATTGATTTCTACCCATGGTAGAAGTGCAGAAGTATTGGTTTGGAGAAGACCAAATGATGTGGATATTTGGTTGTCTCAGAGTGCAATTTCAATGTTAGAGTGAACCATTTTTATGGTCCATAGTACTCCACTATGCAATATCTTGTCATATGGTTTTGAGGTGTTGATGATGTGGATTGAAGGTGTTTAGATCCAAATTTTCAAGGTTGTATGTCTTCCATAATTGAATATAATGTTCATGGAGTTGTTAGGATAAGGTGACATTAACCTTATAATTCTATGCCATTTGTATGTCTCCACGTTCCTTGGAATGTGTTATAGGATACATGAGAGAAAACTACTAAATTTTGGCATGTTGTAATTATATTTTAAAGAGAGTATTTATTTTCGGTGGAGGTTTTACATCAAATATGGTAAGGTATCTTTCCTAGGTATCAAAAATAGAATATGAAAGGTTTTGGAGTGGAAATCCAAGATTTAAGAAGAAAAGGTGTCAATTGGTGTTCCATTGAGAAGCGGAAAGGTCATACGAACATCCGAAAAGGAAGGAGTTGGATAAGCTATGGGTTTGGCAACCATGTTGGAGTCTTGAATATCTAATTAATATTGTATTATGTATTTTGGTTGTCCAAGAAGATGGGCATGATTTTTTGCAATTTTTTTGTGCCTTAGATTGTTTTGGTTTACCATTCGTGGTTTTACCTCCCACAATTTCTGTAAATTGGAGCCATGGGATGGTAGTTTTGTATTGAGTTATTGTAGGTAATAGGGTGCTATTGGGTTGATTAGAGATCATTAGTGAAGTGTATTTTTGTGTAGTCACATTTGAATATTAATAATATACTTGTCCTCTTTTCTTGGGTGGATTTTTTTCTCAAAAGGGTTTCTCCACATAAATCTAGTGTTTCATTTCAATTGTTGATTTTTATATTGTGATGTTTGTTGTAATCACATGTACATTTCTAATTTGGTAATCTGATTTTCAGATCTGAATTCACTTTCTTAAGTTCATATTGTAGCTTTCCTTCACCTTGTTTTTCAACATTTGGTATCAAAGATAGCAGTTATGTTGAGAAGGGGATGCCTTTATCTTAAGTGTTGGGTGGCTTTTTGACTGCAATAGGGGATTTTTTTGTGGCATATTGCAGATTTGTGAAGAGGATTGTTTGTTGTGGCTTCTACCTCTTGCCAAGATATTAAGAAATTTAATGGCATGAGATACAAGATGTGGAAACTAAAGATGGAATATCTCCTTGAAGAGAGAGATCAATGATTACCAGTTTCACAAGAGAGTAAACTAGCTGCAATATCTAATGAATATTGGAAACAATTAGACAAGAAGGAACAAGGAACCATACTATTGTGTCTCACAGATTTTTTCCTCATGAATGTCTCCATAGAAGACACCACATTCAAGTTGTGGAAGAGGATAGGTGATATTTATCAAACTAATTTTTTTTTTCTAACAAGTTATATCTTAAAAGATGGTTATATTCATTAAAAATAAAATATGGTGATTCTATTGCAAACCATTTAAATTATTTTAATCTAATTATAAGTTAGCTTGCATCAGTAGATGTTAAATTAGAATATGGAGATAAATCTATCTTGTTTCTTTGTTCTTTTCCCAAACCTTGAGAAAATCTAATTGTTGCCATAAGTATTAGTAATACAAAGCCAAAGATGGACAACATGATATCCATACTTTTATTAGAGGAGATGAGGAGAAATTATATGAATTTTGGCTCCCAATATGCCTTGTATTTTTGAGGAAGGTCCAAAGAGAAAGGGCCTAATAAAGATAAAAAGAGGGATAAGACTAAAGGACATTCTAAGACCATTAGAAAGAGAAAAGTGTTGGAATTATGGAAAAAGAGGGCATGTGAAGGAGTGTAATAACAAGAAAAATAATGTTGATTCCTCCACAGAAAATTCCTATGATGATGATTTTGATGCTTTTTTTATTTCATCTAACTATATTAGTGATGATGCTTAGCTTATTGATTCAAGTTGCTCCTACCACATGACTCCTCACAAGGAGTGGTTTACTTCTTACAAAGCATATGATGGGGGAGATATTTTCCTTGGTGATATCAACACTAATAAGATTGTTGGTAAGGGAAATTAAAGTTGTGTTTTAGTGATAGGAGGATTAAATTCCTTGATGATGTTTTACATATTATATGACTTGTGAGAAATTTACTTTCAGTATCCAAGTTGAATGATTCTAGAATGCATGTGACATTCAACAAGTTTGGTTGTAGGTTGGTAAGAGGGAGTTCAATGATAGCTAAATGATCTTGGATAGGGAATTTTTTTAGGCTAAATTCCTCTACTTTCTACAAGTCTTCCAATGTAACTATCATTGAAAATGCATGTATCTTGTGGCAATGCAGATTGGGTTACATTGGTGAAAAAGGTCTTAAGACCATTCTTAATAAAAATTTGGTTGAAAGTATTTCTGATTACTTTGTTGGAAAAATTATTTTTGTGAGCATTGTGTGTTTGGTAAATAGAATAGATCTTCATTTACTAATGGAACCAATAAGGCAAAGAGATTATTAAAGATCGTCCATTTAAATGTATGTATACTAGTAGATGTTGAATCTTT
Source organism: Sequoia sempervirens (assembly GCA_007258455.2). Taxonomy (NCBI): domain Eukaryota; kingdom Viridiplantae; phylum Streptophyta; class Pinopsida; order Cupressales; family Cupressaceae; genus Sequoia; species Sequoia sempervirens. The sequence goes on along the minus strand of VDFB02270651.1, from coordinate 350,380,320 downwards.
GGGTAAATCTCGGTATTATGTCTCTTTCATTGATGATGTCTCAAGATACACATGGATTTATTTTATGCATTCTAAATTTTATTTTTTCACTAAGTTTAAGGAATTTAAGGCCTTTGTTAAGAAGTAATCATATTATAAGATAAAAGTATTAAGATCTGACAATGGGGGTGAATATTGTTCTAGGGAAATTGATGAGTTCTATAAGCATGTAGGTATTGTTTGGTAGAAGATTACTCCTTATACTCCCCAACAAAATGTAGTGCAAAAATAATGAACCAAACCTTGATGGAAAGAGGTAGGATCATGTTGAGTGGTGCTAAGCTTGATAGATGTTTTTGGGTAGAAGAGGTTGGTATTGCTTGTTATTTGATTAATAGATCTTCATGTTCAACTCTTGTTGATAAAACTCCTTATGAAGTGTGGATAGGTAGAAATAATTTCTTTTCAGACTTAAGGGTCTTTGGTTGTGAGCATTTTGTTCATATGCCTCAAGGGAAGTGATCTAAATTGGATCCAAAAGCTCAAAAATGTATCTTTGTTGGTTACGGTAAGAATGTTAAAGGTGATAATCTTTGGAATTCTCTAACCTGTAAAATGATCTTTTCTAGAGATGTGATTCTCAAGGAGTTTAGAGCTTCCTTGGGAGAAGAACAACCAAGGGAGAAAGATAAGTCAAAGATAGTGCACTTTGAGAAAAAAATTGAAAATAATGAAGATCCACATGTAGAAGAACAACTAGATGGATTTAAGGATGGAGAAGAAGAAGATGGTTTAGATAGTTCAAAGGATGTGCGGGATGAGCACATAGAAGAAGAGGAATAGATAGAATCCATTACTCCTACCTTAAGGAGGTCCACAAGACAAAAAAAAGCCAATTGATAGGTATAGCCCATTCAATTTCCATTGTGTATTTTCTTTGTTGAGTACTAGCTATGAACCTAGATCCTACAAGCAGGCTCTCTCTTCAAAGGAATGTGAGTCTTGGTTGCAAAAAATGCAAGAGAAGATGATGGATTTCAATAGTTGTTACACCTAGGATATTGTTAGTTTTCTTAAAGGAAGGAAGCCCATTGGGTGCAAGTGGGTATATAAAAATAAATTTGGAGCAGATGGTTGGTTAGAGTGGTACAAGATTCATATTAGTGGCTAAGGACTACTGCCAGAGAGAGGGAATTGATTTTGGTGAAATTTTCTCTCCTCTTGCTAAATTAACTTCTATTATATTCTTGTTATCTATTATTTTTGCTTGTGATTTTTAGATAGATAAAATGGATTTTAAAACTTTCTTGCATGAGGATCTTGAGGAGGAAATTTATATGTGACAACCTGATGATTTTGTTGTGATAGGAAAATAGCAATTGGTTTGCAAGCTGAAGATATCTTTGTACGGTTTGAAATAGTCACCTATTATATGGTACCGAATTTTTTTTAATTTTGAATTGAAGTTTTTTTTTATTAGAAGCAATGATTATTGTGTTTACATTAAGGTTATTGATGAAAAAATTCTAATTATTGCTTTGTGTGTTGATGATATGTTGTTTTTTTTGGTAGCTGAAAGGTGATGGTTAGTGAGATTAAGGCATATTTTTCTAGCACATTTGATATAAAGGACTTGGGTGCTACAAAATATGTTCTTAGGATGGAAATTTAAAGATATTGGGTTCACAAAAATATTTGGTTAAGTTAGAGTAAGTATGTTGATACCATTTTATAGAGGTTTAATATGCATGATTGTAAGCTAGTTAGTATTCCCTTTTTCGTTTGTTACTAAGTTGAGCTTAGATATGTGTCCTAATTTTGATGATGATTTTGAGGATATGTCTATGGTTCCTTATGCTAGTTTCATTGGTAGTATGATATATAAAATGGTTTGCACTAGACCAGATATAGCTCAACTTGTAGAAGTTCTAAGCAGGTTTATATCTAACCCTAGTAGAGAGCATTGGAATTTTCTTAAGGGGGAATTTAGATATTTGAAAAGTACTTTTTGATTATTGATTGGTTTATCATGGTACTGGTGATGTGGAAAAGTTATTGGAAATATAGGGGTAAAGTGTATGCAAATTGGGTAGGTGACTTTGATAGTTGAAGGTCCACTAGTGGCTATGTATTTACTTTGTTTGGAGAAGTGAGTTGGATGAGTAAGAGGTAGCCCAAAGTTTCTTTTTCCACCACTAAAGAATATTTTATGGCTGATACACATGCCTCTAAGGATGTGATATGGTTACAAAGGCTTGGTAATGGCATTGGTTTTGATTGTAGGACAATGAGGATTGGATGTGATAGAGAGAGTGTTATTTGTTTGACCAGAAATCCTATGTATCATGCTCGTACTAAGCATGTTGATGTCCAATATCAATTTGTTTGATAGATGGTTGAAAATGGTAAGGTCTTGGTAGAAAATGTTGACACTTTGGATAATTTTGTATATTCTCTTATGAAGCTGGTGACCATAGTTAAGTTCTTTTGGTGCATGAAGGCCATGGGCCTTGATCACTATACTTGATCTTATGTTTGTATCTCTTAAATATAATTATAATATATAATGTAAAGTGGGAGAATGTTAGGATAAGGTTGTTAGAATTTAACATGCTCTAATATCATGTTGAAATGATGGATGTTGAATCATCCAATGAAGCTGCACACACTTCAAAGGATCTTTCCAAGAGAAATTACACCACACAGAAAGTGTTGCAACTAAGGGCTGCAAAGAGAGATTACTATTGATATACAACATTACATCATAGATTGATATTGGATTGATATGATACAAATGAACAAGTTGCCTAATTATATATGCAAAAGAGAAAACCTAAGATGCATGAGATGTTGCCATGTGTCATGATCTAACAACATGTGACAACATGTGAACCCTATCTAGAAAATTATTAAATGTTGAGATAAGTTCTAGAAGGAAAACTCATCCTCTATAAGGAATTTTATCCCTACAAACGAGGGGGGATTACCCCATTATTAAATGATTTATTAAAATGCAACCTAGGAATAAATGATGTATGACCTAAGTTAACTTATGCTAGTGTAATAAATAATTAATTACACTAACACCCCCCCATAATTTTAACCTAGGGAGGAAAATGCAATGATTATGCAAAGATGATGAAAAGATAGGTCCCGACTATGAGGCCATGTTAGGTACCCATTTACATGAAGATGCAGAAAATCTCCCGCAACTGGAGAAAAGGGGAAGACCCAGTGGGAACAAAACCCCTCTCCATAAAGGAGATGAAAATGCAAAAATGTGAGATAGGATGGGAAGGATGGAGGATTCCCAAATACCCCCCAAGGACACCATCTGTCACATGGATACAATACAATAACCCCCCCCATAGGGAGGAAAGGGAGAGACAATATATCCCCCCCCAGAAGATGTTATCACCTACAAGAATGGTAAGTGTCTAAAGATAGAACATGATCCAAGGTTGAAAAACAACATATCTCACTTTCGGAAGAAAAAAAACCAACTACAAGTGTAGAGATGCTTCCCATTCTGGATAGGAATTGAAGGAAGGATGGATGAAAGTGGATGATGATGTCTTTGAACTCTGCTCAAATGTCTCCTTGCCTGAAGATGAAGATGCCACAATCAATGAAGAGGGTGACAAACCAAGATGATGTAGAAAATGATGTTGAACAATAGCCAAAGATAGTGATGTGATGGATATGATGAATGTGATGGAGACTTGATAGCCCCCCCTAAATGAAGTGTCCTCAAAACCACTAAAAGAAGTTTGAAGCAACAAATATGTCCAAACTACAATTCTCCTACTAGGAAGAAGCAAATCAAATGGTGGAAGCTGAAGAAACCTCAAATACTGAATGGAATGACAAGGAAGAAGTTTCATACATGAAATCTCTAAAGAGAAACCAAGTGCCTCCAAGATAGTCTTTGGATCCCCAATCAAGGTTGAGACAAAAGGATGAGGAGGCTCAAGAGAAATATCCAAAGTTGGATTTGAATAGAGGAGTGATATCCCCTCAAGAATTTCTTCCAAACCTATAGAGGTAGCCAAGTCAGTGATACCTAAAACAAAGCCATCTTGTGATGTAAAATCTAGAAAACTGAATGTGTCCTAATGAATGATGATGGTGGAAGCCTCAATCAATGAATCTAGACAAGCAATCACTGAATGTGAAGGGATACCAATAGTCTTTGATGGAGAAGAAGCACCTGAAGGAACCTTCTCAACCTCTTCGGAAGATTCAAGGAAATCAACTTCCTACACAACAATATCATCATGGGGTACTTGATATGAAGAATGATATTTTGAATCATGACCATCAGGGAGTGTTAGAGTGTCAGAATCTCCATATATCTCCCAAAGCTTAGTCTAAAGGATGTGAGGACAATCACAATGATCAATAGATCCCAAAACATCACAATCAACTTACATAGCAATGATCTTCAAGACAGTGTATCTACTGCAACTCCAATGAAATTCATGAATACCTTCACTTGGATGAGGAACTATACCATACAGATGAGGCAATAGATCAAGTGATTGGAGATGGTGGCTGATCCCATCTTGCCATTGCTTATATTTTCCCTTGTGCAACATAACCAAAGAAGGAGTATATGCAGGCCCCATAATGAAATTTCTCCAAAAACAAAAAGAAAATTACCTTCAATAGCAAATAGAGGCTTCCAAAGATGATGTACAACTAAAGTGATGCTACTCAGATCAAAAATTATTTTCCCAAGCTTCAAGATATCCAAGTTATTGAACAAATTCACCAAACTAAAAAAATCAATGTAAGAGTACCTGGAGCTGAAACTAATCAAGGGGTTTGGATGGATGAAAAAAACTCTAAATTATCTTCTTGATGCCACTGGAATCACTAAAATCTGATGAACGATTGTGAAGATATGAGCCTCTAAGTCCAGATTAGGGTTTTCTCTTTAGTTGGCTATAGAATTTTCTGTAAGAAATTTTTTGTAGAGCTAATGTCACCACTAAAAAGTAGACTAAATTACCTTTCTGACGGTATCTCATTTCTTGATTTTTGATACTGTGGGTGAAAGTTATGATAAAATGAAAAAAATGCCTATATTAGGCACTTTGCAGGCTAATTAGTGGAAAAAATCAAGCCCTTAGGCATTGGCACTTGGTCGATGATGTGACCATGGTGAAAAAAGAGGCAAAAAAAAATGTGCTCCCTCCTAGAGCAGCAATGGGGATGAAAACCCAAGCGAAGCTTTGATTTGAGGTGGCGCCACAAAGATTGGGTAGAGCCTTTGTTCATAGATGGGACCACTAGTGGTAGGATCAATAAAGGGTGCTAGAAGAAACACTGACAATAAGGAAGATCACTGGCGGTATGTAGAGCACAAGCCGACATGGGTGAATACAAGTGGATGGCCCAGGAAGCGGTTGGTGGCACAAATTTTGGCAAACCGGTGATGGAGCTGGTGATGTTAGTCGGTGATGGTCTGATGTGATGGCTGGTCGACAAACTCTCCAAAAGTACCTCCCTGAAATAAATATTACAACCAATGCCCCTCTGCAAACTTTGAATGTAAACCCAACACAAGCAAGTTGATTTATTTTATTTTTAATATTGCCTTTGGCAATTAAAAATAAAAAAACTATAGAATGCCAATGCAGAGTAAAATATTTATGCTGACTTGAGAAAATATAAAGTGGATGGATTAAAAAATAAAACCTTGTATGTCGATGGAGGAAAAAATAAAGCTCACAGATTTTTAAAAAAATAGATTCTGACCAAATAATTTAAATGGAGGTTGATGAATTTTTATTTTTTTTTGCAGACTATATAGAATTTCCCAAAGATATATATATATTTTTTCTAAACACAATATGAAATTGCCCAATTTTTTTGACAAGAAAAAGTGCCTGCAACTAAAAAAAAATTCCTCAGAGGACAACTGACAAGGGTGATTCTTCACTACAAATTGTACGGATAGTATGATTGATTTTGCAAACCCAAAAATACCTCTGATGGCTCCTGGGTTGATGTATCCTATTTTGATGAATGAATAGGTGATCCTTGGGTTTTGAGGCCTTCTGAAGACAATGGATAGCTTGGATCTAACTCTATCTACTTTAGAAATCAGCTTGATCCTTGGGTGGAAACAAGTAGCCTTCAATGGAAACCTTCAAGCCTGCAAGAATCTCTCCAGCCCAACTTTCTTGATCTTGTGATGAACTCTTAATGGAATGGCTTTGATACCATGTTAGAATTCTACATGCTCTAATATCATGTTGAAATGATGGATGTTGAATCATCCAATGAAGTTTCCCACACTTCAAAGGATCCTGCCAAGAGAAATTACACCACACAAAAAGTGTTGCAACTAAGGGTTGCAAAGAGAGATTACTATTGATCTACAACATTAGATTATAGATTGATATTGGATTGATATGATACAAATGAACAAGTTTCTTGATTATATAGGCAAAAGAGAAAACCTAAGATGCATGGGATGTTGCCATGTGTTATGATCTAATATGTGACAACATGTGAACCCTATCTAGAAAATTATTAAATGTTGAGATAAGTTCTAGAAGGAAAACTCATCTTCTAGAAGGAATCTTATCCCTACAAACAAGGAAGGGGGAATTACCCCATTATTAAATGATTTATTAAAATTCAACCTAGGACTAAATCTTGTATGACCTAAGTTAACTTATGCTAGTGTTATAAATAATTAGTTACACTAACAAAGGTGACATCAACCTTTTAATCCTTTGTCATTTGTATGTCTCTACATTCCTTGGAATGTGTTCTAGGGGACATGAGATAAAATATTAAATTTTGGCATGTTATAATTATATTTTAAAGAGAGGATTTATTTTTAATAAATTTTATACATCAAATATGGATAAGGAGTGTTTCCTAGGTGTCCAAAATGGAATGTGAAAGGTTTTGGAGTGGGAATCCAAGATTGGAGAAGAAAATGTGTACATTGGTATTCCATCAGGAAATGGAAAGGCCACCCAAGCATCTAGAAAGGAAGGATTTGGATAGGCTATGGGTTTGGAACCCATTTTGGTGTCTTGAATATCCAATTAATATTTTATTATGCCTTTTTTCTGTCCAAGAAGATGGGAATTGGTTTTTTTAGGTGGTTTTGTGTCTCTTGTTTTGGTTTACCATTCGTGGTTTTACCTTCCACAATTTTTATAAATTGGATCCATGGGATGGTAGTTTTATATTGAGTTCTCTCAGGTAACATGGTGTTGCTAGGTTTATTTGAGATTAGTAATGAAGTGAATTTTTGTGTACTCTCATTTTAAGATTAATATTATACTTTTCCTCTTCTCAAGTGAAGTTTTCTCCTGAAAGGGTTTCTCCATGTAAATTTGGTGTCTCATTTTGGTTGCTGATGTTTATATTGTGATATTTGTTGCAATCACATGTTTATTTTTGAATTGGTAATTTTATTTCTAGATCTATATTCACTTGGTTAAGTTCATATTGTAGCTTTCCCTTACCTTTATTTTCAACAAGAGTATCAGATGTGAAATGACAATGTTATTGGTAACAAAGTGCATATTAGAATGCTTTGCATTCCATTGTGAATGAATATTATGCTATGTAGTTTTGAGGAACTGCTTAGAGATGTTATAATTATGTGTGCTCCAAGTGGCAAGTGTTTTCATGGTCTACGTGTTGAGTTTTGAATGAACAATTGGTTCATTCAATTATTGCTTCACCAGTTTTTCTATGTGGTGTCAACCTAAGGATTTTAGGGTTGTACAAAGTTAAATTATGTAAGGAGTGGATTTATGGGAGTGATTATAGGTCATGTCGACCTATTTTTGAGGTGTACGCATTTTATTTTATTTTGCAATGCATGTGTGTTAAAGTTTTAATCTGACAAGTTATGTGGTACACAATTCATGCAATTAGGCTTATCTAATTGATGTTTTTGATTGGTTGTAGTATATATACAAGGTTAATTCATTATGTGAACAAAATGTGGATGAAAGAGAAAAGTGTGTGTGTGAAATATGATGTACTATGAAGTGTGTTAAGTTAGTTTTTAGAGCTTAATTGGATCTATATCTTTAGCATGTTGTAGATGCATTATTAGCAATTCATTTTGGTAGTGATCCAGCATTTCCTCTATCTTTTTCTATTCTAGGTAATGATCCCTTGGCAGTGAGCTATTATTTCTTTCTGGATAGTGAGTCCACCATTCTATAATCTCCATTGTAACTAGTTGTAATATATTGTGATCTAATCCTCACCATGGG
>VDFB02270651.1:350092855-350371980 GCA_007258455.2 Sequoia sempervirens | reverse complement strand
AAACCTTGAGCCGATATTTAATTGAGTTTATTTCTTCCTTGGACTGCTCAATAGTCTTGTTCCAATCTTCCCAACTGGCCATATATTTTTCCATCACTGCCATGTAGGTGGCTGCATCATCAAGTAGGTGGCCGGTGATAGCTCCATCAGAATCTGGGGCATAAATTTCATGCCACCACTCCTTCAATTGTTCCAAGCTCAGATACTTGGGAGCTATATTCTTCCTCCCTGTCATTACCTCAAAGAAGGCAATGCATCCATCATAGACTGCAATAAGCTCACCGTCAATTGACTTTCTTCATTTCTGTATCTTCTTCAGATCCTTCTGCCTGATCTGCAGTGCCTCGAACCATTCCCACGGTTCGTCCAACCTGGAAGAAGGAAGGATTCCATCCTTAGCTAATTGCTCTTTGCCATGCCCCAGGATAACCTTAGATTTCTGCAACAGGAGGTCCATGTCATCCCTATCCTAAGACAGGATATGCTCTTACAGCTCCTTAGCCCGGACTGCATCCTTACCTACAGATAAAATCTCCTTAATAGTACCATCCCCTTTTGTTTGGACATCCACCAGCTAATCTATGGCAGCTTGAGCTAAGGCCTTCATCTTTTTGATCCCGGAGATTGTTTCCTTAGGCAGAAAACCAGGAGTGGCAGAAGAAGAAGGGTGGAGAGACTGCAAAGGTTTTATGACCTCTTCCAAGCATTTCCTTAACCTTTCATTTTCCCTCTTCAGTTCACATTTAGTTTGAGTCTCCCTCTTCAATCTGTCCACAACCACCGCACTGGAGCCCTCAAACTCCTCAATATCTTGCTCCATGGATGCAGGCCCGAGGTTGATGGTCTGGACATTATAGTCCTGGCCTGTAACATAATCTCTTGTTTTGTCTGCGGCAGGAGTGGCAATGTGGACTACCCTATTATTCGTGTCATCCCTTTCCACCCTTGAGACCACCTCGGTAGCCTTCTTTTTCTTTCCTTTGCCAATTTTTGACAACATCTCATCCCAGTCCAAGGGAGTATCTTCAACAATCACTTGCTTCTTCCTTGCAAGTTCCTTCTCTAGCCAGTCCGGGGCTACAGGGTCAATCCAGATTTCCTCTGTCCTGGCATCTTCCAGCTCTTCTATCATCTTTTCTTCTACAGTTGCTTCATCATCTTCTTTCTCTAGAAGCTGCTTACCTTGGTTGGCCTCTTCAAATCCTAACTCTGGAAGCACCAGTGATGGAGTCCTAGCAGGGATATTTTCCTCTGGCTCAGGTGATCCGTGGCCTCTGTCACTTTCTGGGGAATCCTCATACTGCACCAACAGAGAAGTATGTCTTTCCTCCTCTTCAACTTCCAGCTCTGGTGCTTCATCGAAAAGTGTCCCCTCCTTAAACAGTTCTGCTTCCCCGCTAGTTTCATGTTCACCTGGATTTCCCGGTTCAAGTATGCTCAGCGGAGGAGAAATAGACTTGGATGGCTCCTCAACTGGTAGCTTTGGGGAAGAGTTCTTTTGTTGTGCAGCATCCTTGGGAGAGGGAGTTCTTGATTTCCTCGTGTAAACTTTTGTTCTTTCCCCTCCAGAACTTTCCACATTGACAATAGGAGGCTCATCCTCTGAAGCAACCTGACCTTTCCTCTTTGCAATCCTCGTTGTTCTGGTTTTCTTTGGTGGTGGAGGAGCATCTTCCTCTTCCGCTTTCTCCATCTCCTCCTCATCAGAGGACTTGCTAATTGTCAAGGTCTTCCACCTCTGCTTCCCTTTTGGTTTCCTCTTTGTTTCAGGTTCAACACCCTTGGGACCTCTAACCTTGATCTTGAACAGTGAGGTCTTCACTGTTTTCCCTTTGGGGTCATCTTCCCCGGATTCCTTAGAAGTCGACATGGGATTAAGATCTCCCATCAAGTCAAAAGTACAAGCTACTTTTGCACTTTCCAATTCCCAAATTTTATGTTTTATCCAAGAGGAAGTGAATTTCATGACAGGAGTCATCAAATCCTCTAACTCTGTAACTTCATCCTCATTCCAATCGATATCCCCGACTGGTCTGTCCTTTATGGCCTCATAGGCATGGTCCTGAACTAGTTTTCCGTCATCATCTAGTTGGTCAGGAATCAACTTAACATTATACTGCCTAATTGCTTCCATAGGAAGCCTGGAATATCTCTTCTTTCTCGCCTCAAGGTCATCTTTGATATTGACCCAGTAATCTTCCAAGTCATTGTTGTGCCTGTACTCCCTAGTGGCTTTCTTCTGTGCTTCCCCTGTTATATCAAAATTCATTCTTTTAGAATGGAAGGAGAAACCATATGCTGCCAATTCTTCTCCTGCAGTGTGAGTTGATTGAATAGAGGGGAATATCTCTACCACACCAATCCCGAGAGGGAAGTCTCCTCTGAAGCCTGTCTTGTGCTTCTCCCTCTTCACCACAGCATCAATTTCACAGATTTGTCTCACAACTTCCAATAGCACAATGTGGTCAGTTGGATACTGAGGTAACCTATAAGGGGCAACCGGGCATCCATCAATCCTGAGGTAGGTGAAGGTAGGGAACTGGATGAACCAGGCTCCATAGTTCTTTATCAGCCCTTTGGCTCCATCAGACAATCTAAGGTGCTCAGCATTCTGGAGTGTCCGGGTGATATGCATCGTGAATGCATCATTGGCCCTTCTGTAATCTTTGTGCCCCAGATGCAACTCCAGATAAACCTCATAGATTATGTCCTGTCCAATTGTTCCCCTCGGATTCAGACCTTTGTATGGGTAGGAGATGGCCAACACATACATTACATATGAGGACATAGTGAATTTCTTTGCCTCCAAGACATTCCTCAATTGTCTTTCAATCTCAGCACTGATGAGTCCTGCCCAGTGATAGTTAGTCCCTTGGCCAATTTTGGTGATCACATGGACCATCCAACTCTCCAATACACCTGCACTTTTCAATCCGGCTACTCAGCTCAGAAGTGTGATGGCATCATATACATTCGACCTAAACTTAACCCTATGCAGTTGCTTGGGCAACTTAGAATGGTGAGACTTTGGCTTCTCTAGCCATGAATTGATTATCTGCTGAGCCTTGACTGTCTCATTCTCATAGTAGGTCCTGGCAGTGTCAATATTTAAGGCACACACTGAAGAAAGATCCGGCATGCTAAAAGCCTGTGCAATAGAAGTTGGAATGAAGTTAGCCAGGACCCTTCCCTCGGTGCTGATCACCCTCTATGTATCAAATTCATACTGTTTGGTGCACTCCAAGATTAATTCATAACACTGAACTGCCAGAGGGAATCCTGCCACATGCACCAACCCGGAGTTCATCATCCCTTGCCTCAAGGCCGACAGATCCTTCTCTACTGTTCTTTGCTTAAACGCCTCATATCGCCAGGCACCAACATTGGTGTCAGATACCTCAGCCCACACAAAAGACACTTTGCTTTTGGGGAGCTGGTTCTTCATGTCTAATCTCAATCGTTCAGTCTCAGAAATGGATGATGCCCCTGCGCCACCCTTAGACTTTCCAGTAGCTGCCTTGCTTGATTCGGCCTGCACATCCAAAAATCATCACTAGTATTCAATTGTTGTTCATATTTCAATCTAAAAAGTTAGCACAAATCACATAAATCCATCAAAGTCCACTGTCAACTGCTAATCCTTTGAGATCCAGAGAAATAGGATAGTCTGGGAAAACCATACAGACTGGGAAAATACTGTCAAGGCAAAATTTTGGAGAAATATGACCCAGACATATTCCTACTGCCCAAGCATTATTAGTCAGATAAATCATTAGTGCAGATGGAAAATCAAAAAATAATCATGGAATTCACTCATTGGCAACAAGAAATAAACATTAAACAATCGTTCCATTAATCCTATAATCGAAACATTAAAAAGGACACATCCAGACAGGAAATCCAGAAAAATCCGGATGGAACGGATTTTTGTGGATGACTTAGAATGTTCTAGAAATAACCCCAGTCTGCGGAATAATCCCAAACCGGGAAAATCCGGAAGCAGCAGAATTCCGCGATGACCTCGGAAACCCGAAAAATGGCAAAACGCGACCCAAAATTCAAACGACCACGGGATATTCCTTTCCTGAGTTCAAATGGTTTTGAAACTGACAATAATCAACAAAACTCAGGAAGCAAAGGATTTCTGACCCTCAAAACTCTCAAAGGATGAATCCCTATATCAAAACAATGATGCCCTAATCTGAATAACCCGACCTCCGCCATTAAAACCAGAGCAAGCTTTAATATTTAAAGTATCAGCTAAAGATTTACCTAAAGCACTCGAATCATCACAATATGGGGAAGTCAACGTGATACAGGGACAAAATCGCTCAAACAAAATGAAACCTTCATTCTGGGCTGAGCACCGAGGAAACCCTAACTTCGCACAATAGCAAATTTTGCACTAAAAAGCAAGCAATCTAACCTAGAACCTCGTTTAAAGGATGCACACGTCGTCTAACAGATAAATAGCGCTCATAGGGAACGTGAAACAAGGTTCTATAACAAAAGACGGGTCAAACCCCGACTCTACAAATATGAAATTAAATTCAAGCAAGGGCCGACCCAAAACTAACAATATCCAATGTGAAAACCCTCAATCACCACACAAGCAAACGGAAGGGAAATTTTAACATACCATGGATCGATGCGGAAAAAATTTGAGCCCGAAAAGTTGACCACACAGCAAACATGTCCAAGTGACGAAAACTCAGACACCGGCACTCAAGCAATCCTCACGCACATGAGTCAAGATCAATTCCTAAAGCTCAAATGGAAATTCATAATCGCTAGAGCAAAACAAGGGAGCAATGAAATTAGAATGATGGTTGAAATACCCTAAATCTACTCTTATACCCATCTGAACAAAGGTACATCGACCATTAATGCGCGATAAGACCTTTTTGACAAGTCTGGAAAAACCATACAAACTGGGAAAATACCGTCGGAGCGGAATTTCAGAGAAATATGACCGAGACGGATTCCTGCTGCCCAACATGGAATTTCAGAAAATCCCAGGATGCGTGGAAACACAGATTTTGCGGAAATGCAGAAACTGGGGAAATGAGGGAACTCAGAATTTTAGAGCAGACCGGGAAAATCCGCTAGGACTGGAAAATCCCGACGTCAGGAAGAAACCCAGAATCGGAGAATCCTACCAAGAACGAACAAGGCACCAGGGTCCGGGAAAATCTGCCAAAGCTGAAAAATCTAGGATCCAGGTGAAAACCCGGACTTGGCTTAAAACTTAATTTCAATCAATTCAAACCTCGAGGCAAGGTCAAAGCCAGCAAGATCAACATGCCAAGACCCTAAAATGATAAGTCTAATAAAACCAAGGTCAAAAGACACCAGAAAAGAGGGTCCCCACTCTAAGTGGGGCGTGTGTGCAAAAACTGCACAATAAATGGCGACTCTACTGGGGAAATGCTCCTAAGCATTTCAATGACAAACTAGAATCAAGAACCCAGAACTCATGGTTTCAACTCAGATACCCAGCCACCATCCTAAGTTAAAACAAAGAAACTCCTAGCCATTCAAACATTCCTATACCAGGGTCTAAGTGTGTGCACATGCATTTATTACCTACCCTTTGTTGCAAGAAGAACCAAACTTGGTATGAACAGGCTACGTAAAAATTCTTACTCTAAAAGTAACCTGGATAGAGCCTCGCTGCCAGTCAGACATCCATAGCCCCGATGAGGTTATCGTTGTGATCCTCCCGAACATAGCTCTACTGCCAGCCAGGCGTTTATAGCCCCGGTAGAGATATTCAGATCCCCCTGATAAGTTAAATTCAAACCTCATGATTTTCAATATATATTTTTTTTTCTCTTTTTATGTTGCTGATATTTTTTTCTTTTCACTCACTTCATTCAACCTGTGAATAGTGAAGTCCACACTCAGGGCTAAGAAACACAGTGGCACTAGAGCAGAAAAGGATTTTTCACCTGTCCAGACCCTATAAGGACCTTTCACAACTTCAGGTATATTAAGGATTAAAGGTATAAGACCCCAATATATTTCTGTTTGAACTGACTAGAAAACTTTTGCCTCATCATAAGGAGGGATTGACCTAGGTTAAAGAATTCATACCATGGTATTCTGAAAACATGATTAAAGTTTGTAAGGGAAATACCAAGAACATTAGACCTGCTTTGCCACCATTACCATACAGATGCACCCACAATCCCCAAAAGAGAAAAGAACAACAACAAGAGCAACGCAAACCAAAACAAACAAACCAAAGCAAACCTACTCTAACCAAACAAAACCAGCAAAGCAAAAGGGAAACCTACTCTAACCAAAGCAAGCAAAACAAACGAACAAAGAAACCTAAACTAACTATTTACAAAGCAAAGAGCTGAAAACAACTCAAGACTGGAAATAATGTTTCAGATACTGCCCATTGACAGGCAGTGGTATGTCTTCTCCCATGAGAGTCCTCAGACGGAAGGAATTATCTCCCAGTATTTTGGCAATCTGATATGGGCCAAGCCACAATTTATCAAATTTTCCGTGGTTCCCTTTCTGATCATGAGGTTTATCCCAGTATAGGACAAGGTCAGAAATCCTGAAGGCTTTGACTTTAGCTCTCCTATCAAACCATCTCTTAACTATCCCCTGATGTTTGACAAATTTTTCAAGGGCATTATCTCATTTTTCCTTAAGGTGTAATAATTCTGTCAACCTAGCCTCCCTTCTATCCCCTTCATCATAAAACTGATTTATAAACTGTAAAGTTGGGATCTTGAACTGGATAGGGAAAACTGGTTCCAGACCGTACACTAAATGATAAGGAGATGTACCAATAGAAGACTTAACTCTGGGATGATCTGCCCAAAGAGAAAACTGAAGCTGGGTGTGCCAGTCTTTTGGGTTCCTCTCTAACAACTTGCGGATGATAGTCAATAGGTTCTTGTTAGAGGATTTAGCTAGACTATTCCCCTGGGGATAATAATTAGATGCAAACTTCACAACAATGCTATGATCAAAGGCCTAGTTTGAGAATTTCAAAGATGCAAAAGCAGGACCATTATCACAAACAACAGCAACAGGATATCCAAACCGATTGAGAATGGCTAATTCTAAAAAATCAATTACTACCTCTGACGTACATTGCCTACAAGAAAAAACTTTAGTCCACCTTGTAAAATAATCAGTAATAGTGAGAATGTACCTGTGTCCTGCAGAAGATGGTGGATTGATGGGGCCTATGAAATCCATACCCCATTGAGCAAAAGGTTTTACCTCAATGACAGACTGGAGCAGAAGTGCTGCACACCTTTCTCTTGTTGCTGCAGTCTGGCAAGTGTGACAGGTTTGCACATGATGATGAACATCCTTGAACAATGTAGGCCAGTAATACCCTGCCCTCAAAATCTGATTTGCAGTAGCAATTGCAGAACCATGACCAGTACCATACTTCTCATGAAACTCATTCATTACCCTTTCAGCTTCATGTTTCCCAAGACACCTCAAATAAATACCTTCATGATTTTTCTTGTACAGGACAGCTCCTTTCAGCATGAAACCGTCACTTTTCAACCTTAAGGCTCACCTCTGTAATGCATTAAGGTGAGCTGGAGGGCATTGATTCAATAAATAATAGACTATATCATCATACCAGCCATCTGGGGAAACCTCTTCAACATTATAGTTCTGGACAGACAATTCAGGACCTATCTCTGCCATGGTTTTGGTGAGTCCTTGCCCTCTTACCAGTTTCATAGGTTGGATCTCAATGTCATACTCTTGTAACATAGTCACCCATTTAGCTCTGCGCTCACCTGGTTCATTCTGCATCAACAGTAACTTAACTGCGGAATCAGGAACAATTGCAAACACCTTATTTCTGAGGATATAATGCATGAATTTCTTTACCGCTCTAACAAGGGCATATGCTTGCTTTTCCACACTTGGGTATCTCAATTCAGCATCCTTTAATGGTGCACTCATGAAAGCAATGGGATTCTCATTCCCCTCGTCAGACTTTTGAGTCAGCATTCCAGCACATGAATGGTCCGAAGCAAAGGAATAAATATAAAAGGGATTGCTATAATCTGGGCTCACCAATACTGGAGCATCAGTAATGGCTCTCTTAATCTCTGCAAATGCCTCCTTTGCTTCTGTAGTCCATTCGATCTTGGCATCTTGTTTTAACATGGCATTTAATGGCTTCACGATTTCAGCAAATCCAGTGATGAATTTCCTGACAAAGTTAATCTTACCAAAGAAGGACTTCATCTCTTTTTTGCTGGCAGGCGGCTAAATTTTTAGGATGGCTTCCACTCTCTCCGGATCTATAGCAATTCCTTTCTCTGATATCACATTCCCTAACAGCTTACCTTCTATTACTCTGAAGATACACTTCTTAGGATTCAAGGATATGCCGAATTCTCTACATTTTTGAAACGCTTTGCGTAAATCTAAGATATGATCCCCTCTGTTTTTGGAGAAAACAGTCAGGTCATCCATGTAAATGATGATGCATTTCCCTATGATGTCTTTGAAGGCAATATCCATAGCTCGTTGGAACGTGTATTCTGCATTGATGAGTCCAAATGGCACCCTCCTGTAGGCGAAGATACCCCACTTAGTTGTGAAAGCAGTTTTATGTCTGTCCTCGTACTGGACCATCACTTGATTGTATCCTGAATAACCGTCTAGAAAGGACATCATCTGAGATCCATTGACCACTTGAAGCACTTCATCCAAAGAGGGAACTGGATAATTATCCTTTTCTGATGATCTATTCAGGTTTCTGAAGTCAACACAGAGCCTAATCTCACCATTCTTCTTTCTTACTAGAACCAGATTGGCCACCCATGTTGAATGCCTGACAGGAAATATGATTCTAGCAGAAAGAAATTTCTGAACTTCCTTCTGTATTAGTGGTTCTAGTAATGCATTGATAGGTCTCTGCCTCTGTCTGAAAGGTTTAGCACCTGGCTTCAGAGGTATAGTATGAGTTATGATGGATGTATCATAAATCTTCAAGTCTTCATAACCCCAGGCCACTATATCTAGAAAGTCATGTAGGGCTCTGATTATTCCCTGTCTTTCTTCTGGGGTGCATACCTTACCGATGAAAATATTCTTAATATTGTCCTCAGTTCCCACATTGTGAGGGTCACACTGTCCACTGATGGACTCCTTCTTGGACTCGTGTTCCTGATCTCTGATTTTGTCCATATCAAAAATTCTCTCCAACTGTACCATTCCCCTAGGGATAGTATTGGACTTTAGATTCAACACACCTTCTAGATCGAATTCTGCTTCCTGAGGTTCCATTTCATGAATGATCTGTGAAGCAAACACATCTGTATTTGTGATGAAGTCAAGAATATGTTTATCATCCTCAAACACCTGAAAGTTAGTCACATTGTCTGGGACTGATGGTACAGGAGTTAATTCAACAGTAAACTTCTTCAATCCTGACAAAGATAGAGGCTGCAGAGTGCTGGCTGCTTGAGCCAGAGAATTAGCAATTTGATTCCTCTTTCATGGGATCAGTTGGATATTAAACACGTGAAATCCCTCAATGAGGTCCCACACTCTATGTCTATAGTTGGTCATTCTCCTATCGTGACATGAATACTGCTTTCTCACTTGTTTGACTATCAACTCTTAATCTCCAAAAACTTGTAGAATCTTGACCTTTTTCTTGAGTGCCATAAGGAGCTCATGAATTAAAGCTTCATACTCTACTACATTATTGGTGCAATGAAATTGGAGCCTATGGGCTGCAAAGAAGTTTTTACCTTTTGGACTAATCAGTTCAAACCCAACCCCGGCTCCATGCTTAGACTTAGATCCATCAAACTTAAGAGTCTAGTATTCTGCAGTAGTATTTTTCTTCATTCTGTCTTTTGGTTGATCATTGTTAGAGACTTTCTCAGTCACCACGGGTTTCTAACTTTTGCACTCTTGAAGATTTCGCTCATCCGCTTTAACTACCTGAGTTGGATTCATGCATTTTTGTACTTGTTTTACTGCTATTTGGCACAAACAACACTCCAACTCTGAGTGAGAAGCATTGTGGACTCTACACCAATTTGGTAAGAGTAACTCCCTAAAGCTCGTCCTTTTTCCTAGGTGAGTCTGGTTCTCCATGCACTGCCTGATGAATTCCTGGAAACTGTCTAACAAGGTGATCTGTCAATCCTCAGATTCTTTTTCCTCTTCAACTGCTTCTGTCAAGACTTCAACATGGATTGACCCTGTCTCATCATCCATAGGCATCGAATGCAGCATCAACACCTCTTCTGCATCTGATTCTTCGTATTGAGTTGATAACATGTAATTTCCTATTCCAACTTCTAATATGAGGACCTCTACTAAAGTCTTCTGGTATTCCGTTATCATGTACTTCATTCTAGGCTCCCTCTTAATTCTGATCTGATTAGGCACCCCTTTCCAGGGAAGCCACATATGAGAATGGTCAGTAGACACATATCCATTCAAAGCCTTGGTAAAATCTCTTCCCAGAATCAAACCATATGCATCAGGAATATCAGCTACCTGAATATTGATAACCTGTTGGATCCTTGGATTTGAAGCTATCTACATGTGAATCATATTAAGTTCCCCTACCACACTTACTTCGGTTCTGTCTAACTGAGTCACCTTCTTCTGAGAGTCACCAAGTGTAATCCCCAAGGCTCTACAAACTCCGAATGGCATCACATTGGTGGAAGCGCCCGAATCTAACAAGCAGTTATGCAGATTCTTCCCGAATATACGGACAGAGATAAAAAATGGTGGGGTTTCTGTTTTCCCTTGAAATAGAGTGGGTTGAGTATCCAGCTGGGCCACTTGAGTCCTATCCTTCCCTTTATCCCCAGGAGTCAATTCAGTCCAATTGTGGGCTTGATTTTGTGTGTTCACAGACTGAAAACTAGGAGTTTGGCTGATAGGCTCACCAGAAGGTTTATCCAATAACTTCAAATTTACATCATAGGTGCCTAAGACAGCCTTTCTAATTGCAGGGAGTCTTAACAACTAAAATGTAGAAAGGTTTACCTTTAGTTTCTTGAACTCCTCTGCAACATACGATGCCATCTGCTCCTCACTCATATCAGTAGAGACTTCCTTAGATGGTTCATCTGCCTTATCCTTGCCTACTTGAACAACCTTTTCCTTCTGTGGTTCAGTCGGGGCCTATTTGTTCTTCGAAAGGTACTGCTTGGAAACATGCGGATAGGACGGGTTGTTGCTTGCATTAGGATCTGGAGGGGTACTGAAGTTGTTGGGAGGAATAGAAGTGGTGAAAGGTCCTCCAGGCTGTGGACGTCTATGAGGCATATCCCTCAATCCTTGTCTCTGAAACATCTGTACTTCTTCAACATAAGCTTCCTCTTGATCTAGGGGGCTATTTCATTCATTGTTTCTTCATTAAACAACTGAGCTACTTCCTCTCCATTACAAATCTAATCTGTTTCATTTTCCTGGGAATCAAGTTCTTCTGGTACATTTTCCTTGCTGGCTGGAAAAGGAGCATGATTTAATACCAACACAGGAGAATCATATGAGTTGGAAGGAACAATCTCCTGTCCGTTCACATTATTCTCTACCTCATACTGAAAAATAGAGGCAGCAGTTTGGAACTCTGGACATTCCAATTCTGAATGTTGGCTCATCTTATGGAGTCTACACCATCCTGATAGGGCTGCCTCAGCCAGATACACACCGGTAGGAGGTTTGTATTGACTAACTGGTTGGTTTGTAGACTGATTGACAATTTGATTAGTGGGCTGATCCAATGGGGTGGGAACTCTTCCATTATTGGGTCTTGTATTTCAAGTTTTGTTCTATCCTTGTGATGGCCTTTTATCAAATCCCGATCCACTTGACATCTATCAAAATTCTGCCTTCTATCGTTATTGAAACCTCTATCATTGTTGTAACCCCTGTCCTAATTATATCCTCTGTCATTATGTTGTCCTCTGTCAAAATTTTGTCCTTGTGAAAACTCTCTGTTCTGATTAGATTGCATTCCCTTCTGGGCAGCTTGCAGTTGACTATTATGATTTCTCAGGTAAGTCACCTCTAGATTTAGCTTCTTTATTTGTTCAGCCATTTCATCAATCCTCTCCCTATTTGGATCTCGATAAAGAGGTTGATTTGGGTTACTCTGAGGAGGGACAGGCATTGTCGTAGACCCCAGAGATTGGTGTAACACCTTATAATTCTGCAGATAAGCAGGGAAACTATTTGAATGTGACTGGTACATGGGCTGATTAACCTGCTGCTGAGGGAAGTTTGTCATAGGAGAGATCTAGTTCATGGGATGACCAGGGTGAGGTACCATAGGTAATTGGGGGACTGGATTCATGATCAGGGTATGATTGGTGAGAGCCTGATTTACTGCCTGAATCTGGTTGGGATGTGCAACCGGTCCTAGGGAAGGTAATGGCCCAGTCAAATGCTGTCTCAAATCTATACTAAGCTTGACAGCCTCTGTGTAAGCATCAGTCAGGGTACCTGGAGGGTTGGGTCTCCATTTCAAAAAAGTTGTTGTTAGGCTATCTAGAGCTTCATAATAGACCCCTAGGGCAGTACCATCATCTAAAACATATGGGTCTTGTAATTTGGTGAATGCACGATGGAACCTATTATTGAAACTGGCTATGGGTTTATTAACCTCTCTCTTGACTTTGATGAACTGCAGGTATAATTCATTGGCACTGATGGGTATTCGGAACTTCTGCAAGAAGGCTTTTTCGAGATCATTCTAGTTAAGGATTGAGCCAGCAGGGAGATGGTTATACCAGTAAAAGGCTTCCTCTCCTAGTGAATAAGGAAATAACCTACAAGCAACATCTTCATGGACAATCCTTCTGTCTTTGAGGCAGGTTTGGAAAATCCTTATGTGTTCCTCTACGGTTCTGTTTGGATCATTCGCATGGAATTTAGAGCAGAAATGCTCAGGGTTTTTGGGCATTACATTGTAAGCCTGGAATAATAAGGGTGACAGACTATTAGCCAGGAATTCCATTGGTAAAAGTGGGGGTGGTGGTGGTGGTTGGTTAATGATAGGCTGAGGCTGTTGAATGGGAACTTCTTCAGGAATGGGTATGGCCTCAACTTCAGGATGTGAAGATATGGACGATGTTGCTGAGGGGATGGGTGATGATGACTCCCACCTTTCTCAGGTCCTTATTGACCTAGTGGGGAACTGTAGCTCCTCTAAATCCTCGTCTGCTGTGGTAGATCTGATATTTCTCCTGTATCTCTCTGGAGATATGGCGTTCAAGAAATGATTCAGTGTGCTCATTCAGGCCCTCCTTCTAGTGCCAATCTGTTGATGGTGTTTTCTGCATAGCAACAACTCAGACAGAATACAATATTCTATCTCTCTTGAAAGGTAATCTTCAACAATAAATTACTGAAAATCACCCCAAAGTCTCTCAGGTGTTAGGTCATAACAATGCATACAACAACTCAGATAATTATGTAAAAATGCTGGTAATCACAAAGGGACCTTACTACAAGCAAACTGTATCCTTCAACTTATCAGATCTGACAATATGATGATCTTGAATCCTAAATCTAACCGAATAATAAAGAAACAGAAAAAGATTGGGATGCAAGGAAGTGATAAGATCTAAACTACTGCTAGGACAAGCAATGTAAATGACATATATCTGAAATGGACCTATCTCAAATAACCAGCTCTTGTTCAACCCACAATGCAATCTTACAAGAATGGTGCAATCTTCTGAGGAATACAAATTTTCAAATCATAGACATACATCTACAATCGAACTCAAGCACATTAAATATACGGTCCAGGTTGACTTCACCAGCCTCCTACGATAAGATAGTTACTGGGAGTATAGACTAGAGATAGCTACAAACACTCCAAATATGAAATCATAAACATCATTTACCCAACTGGAACTAATTTATTTCTGAATACTAAACCCTAAGTCTTAAAGCAATTTAAAATATACAACAAAGGAACCATGCAAGATGAAATAACACAAAAGATTTCACCAGGAAAACCACAATGTCTTCAATTGTATTAATCGCCAAAATGCTGCAACAATTCAACTGTTCTGATACACTATTTGCTTCAAGGAAATCAAAATACTCTAACTCTTGCTCTTTAATTTCTAATGTCTTCTTGCTAATGTCTAACCCTTACAATGAGTCAAGAATGCCTACTAATAGCCAGTCCCAAGGTATGTCAGCCCAGCCAAACATTTATACAAAATAAAAAAAAATCGCCAAAACAGGCCAGCCAAGGAAAAACAAACTAAGGCACACATTAAATGCCATCATCCAGGTCGGCTTTGACACAGTCCCCAAGGAAGTCCGGTCCAATGCATGCCCTATGATAATAGGGAAGCACAAACCTTAGATTGAGCATTTAATTGCTACTTCCTTTGTCTTTCTTCTGAACTGATGACCCTTGGACCTTCAAGAATGTCCCATCCAATTCAGCGACAGGTGGCAAAGGAAAAACCTTGAGCCGACATTTAATTGAGTCTATTTCTTCCTTGGACCGCTCAATAGTCTTGTTCCAATCTTCCCTACTGGCCATATATTTATCCATCACTACCATGTAGGTGGCTGCATCATCAAGTAGGTGGCCGGTGACAGCTCCATCAGAATCTGGGGCATAAATTTCATGCCACCACTCCTTCAATTGTTCCAAGCTCAAATAATTGGGAGCTATCTTCTTCCTCCTTGTCATTACCTCAAAGAAGGCAATGCATTCATCATAGACCGCAGTAAGCTCACCGTCAATTGACTTTCTTCATTTCTGTATCTTCTTCAGAGCCTTCTACCTGATCTGCAGTGCCTCGAACCATTCCCATGGTTCGTCCAACCTGGAGGAAGGAAGGATTCCATCCTTAGCTAATTGCTCTTTGCCATGCCCCAGGATAACCTTAGATTTCTGCAACAGGAGGTCCATGTCATCCCTATCCTGAGATAGGATATGCTCTAACAACTCCTTAGCCCAGACTGCATCCTTACCTACAGATAAAATCTCCTTAATAGTACCATCCCCTTTTGTTTGGACATCCACCAGCCAAATCTATGGCAGCTTGAGCTGAGGCCTTCATCTTTTCGATCCTGGAGATTGTTTCCTTAGGTAGAAAACTAGGAGTGGCAGAAGAAGAAGGGTGGAGAGACTGCAAAGGTTTCATGACCTCCTCCAAGCATTTCCTTAACCTTTCATTTTCCCTCTTCAGTTCACGTTTAGTCTGAGTCTCCCTCTTCAATTTGTCCACAATCACCGCACTGGAGCCCTCAAACTCCTCAATATCTTGCTCCATGGATGCAGGCTCGAGGTTGATGGTCTGGACATTATAGTCCTGGCATGTAACATCCTCTCTTGTTTTGTCTACAGCAGGAGTGGCAATGTGGACTACCCTATTATTCGTGTCATCCCTTTCCACCCTTGAGATCACCTTTGCCGATTTTTGACAACATCTCATCCCAGTCCAAGGGAGTATCTTCAACAATCACTTGCTTCTTCCTTGCAAGTTCCTTCTCCAGCTAGTCCGAGGCTACAGGGTCAGTCTGGATTTCCTCTGTCTTGGCATCTTCCGGCTCTTCTGTCATCTTTTCTTCTTCTGTAGTTGCTTCATCATCTTCTTTCTCTGGAAGCTACTTACCTTGGTCGGCCTCTTCAAATCCTAACTCTGGAAGCACCGGTGATGGAGTCCTAGCAGGGATATTTTCCTCTGGCTCAGGTGATCCGCGGCCTTTGTCACTTTGTGGGGAATCCTCATACTGCACCAATGGAGAAGTATGTCTTTCCTCCTCTTCAACTTCCAGCTCCGCTGCATCATCGAAAAGTGTCCCCTCCTTAAATGGTTCTGCTTCCCCGCTAGTTTCATGTTCACCTGGATTTCCTGGTTCAAGTATGCTCAGCGGAGGAGAAACAGACTTGGATGGCTCCTCAACTGGTAGCTTTGGGGAAGAGTCCTTCTGTTGTGCAGCATCCTTGGGAGAGGGAGTTCTTGATTTCTTCATGTAAACTTTTGTTCTTTCCCCTCCGGAACTTTCCACATTGACAATAGGAGGCTCATCCTCTGAAGCAACCTAACCTTTCCTCTTTGTAGTCCTCGTTGTTCTGGTTTTTTTTGGTGGTGGAGGAGCATCTTCCTCTTCCGCTTTCTCCATCTCCTCGTCATCAGAGGACTTGCTGATTATCAAGGTCTTCCACCTCCACTTCCCTTTTGGTTTCCTCTTTGTTTCAAGTTCAGCACCCTTGGGACCTCTAACCTTGATCTTGAACGGTGAGGTCTTCACTGTTTTCCCCTTGGGGTCATTTTCCCCGGATTCCTGAGAAGTCGACATGGGATTAAGATCTCCCATCAATTCAAAAGTACAAGCTACTTTTGCACTTTCCAATTCCCAAATTTTATGTTTTATCCAAGAGGAAGTGAATTTCATGACAGGAGCCATCAAATCCTCTAACTCTGTAACTTCATCCTCATACCAATCGATATCCCCGACTGGTCTGTCCTTTATGGCCTCATAGGCATGGTTCTGAACTAGTTTTCCATCATCATCTAGTTGGTCCGGAATCAACTTAACATTATACTGCCTAATTGCCTCCACAGGGAGCCTGGAATCTCTTCTTTCTCGCCTCAAAGTCATCTTTGATATTGACCTAGTAATCTTCCAAGTCATCCTTGTGCCTGTACTCCCTAGTGGCTTTCTTCTGCGCTTCCCCTGTTATATCAAAATTCATTCTTTTAGAATGGAAGGAGAAACCATATGCTGCCAATTCTTCTACTGTAGTGTGAGCTGATTGAATAGAGGGGCACATCTCTACCACACCAATCCCGAGAGGGAAGTCTCCTCTGAAGCCTGTCTTGTGCTTCTCCCTCTTCACCACAGCATCAAATTCATAGATTTGTCTCACAACTTCCAATAGCACAATGTGGTCGGTTGGATACTGGGGTAACCTATAAGGGGCAACCGGGCATCCATCAATCCTGAGGTAGGTGAAGGTAGGGAACTGGATGAACCAGGCTCCATAGTTCTTTATCAGCCCTTTGGCTCCATCGGACAATCTAAGGTGCTCAGCATTCTAGAGTGTCCGGGTGATATGCATCGTGAATGCATCATTGGCCCTTCTATAATCTTTTTTCCCCAGATGCAACTCCAGATAAACCTCATAGATTATGTCCTATCCAATTGTTCCCCTCGGATTCAGACCTTTGTATGGGTAGGAGATGGCCAACACATACATTACATATGAGGACATAGTGAATTTCTTTGCCTCCAGGACATTCCTCAATTGTCTATCAATCTCAGCACTGATGAGTCCTGCCTAGTGATAGTTAGTCCCTTGCCCAATTTTGGTGATCACATGGACCATCCAACTCTCCAATACACCTGCACTTTTCAATCTGGCCACTCAGCTCAGAAGTGTGATGGCATCATATACATCCGACCTAAACTTAACCCTATGCAGTTGCTTGGGCAACTTAGAATGGTGAGACTTTGGCTTCTCTAGCCATGAATTGATTATCTGCTGAGCCTTGACTATCTCGTTCTCAAAGTAGGTCCTGGCAGTGTCAATATTCAAGGCACACACTGAAAGAAGATCCGGCATGCTAAAAGCCTGTGCAATAGAAGCTGGATTGAAGTTAGCCAGGACCCTTCCCTCGGTGTTGATCACCCTCTGTGTATCAAAGTCGTACTATCTGGCACACTCCAAGATTAATTCGTAACACTGAACTGCCGGAGGGAATCCTGCCACATGCACCAACCCGGAGTTCATCATCCCTTGCCTCAAGGCCGACAGATCCTTCGCCGCTGTTCTTTGCTTAAACTCCTCATATCACCAGGCACCAACATTGGTGTCAGATACCTCAGCCCACACAGAAGACACTTTGCTTTCGGGGAGCTGGTTCTTCATGTCTAGTCTCAATCGTTCAGTCTCAGAAATGGACGACGCCCCTGTGCCACCCTTAGACTTTGTAGCAGTTGCCTTGCTTGATTCAGCCTGCACATCCAAAAATCATCATTAGTATTCAATTGTTGTTCATATTTCAATCCAAAAAGTTAGCACAAATCACATAAATCCATCAAAGTCCACTGTCAACTGCTAATCCTTTGAGATCCAGAGAAATAGGATAGTCTGGGAAAACCATACAAACCGGGAAAATACCGTCAGGGCAGAATTTCAGAGAAATCCGACCCAGACGGATTCCTGCTGCCCAAGCATTATTAGTTAGATAAATCATTAGTGTAGATGGAAAGTCAGAAAATAATCATGGAATTCACTCATTGGCAACAAGAAATAAACATTAAACAATCCTTCCATTAATCCTATCATCGAAACATTAAAAAGGACACAGCCAGATAGGAAATCCAGAAAAATACGGATGGAACGAATTTTCGCGGACGACTTAGAATGTTTCGGAAATAACCCCAGTCCGCGGAATAATCCCAAACCAGGAAAATCCAGAAGCAACAGAATTCTGCGACGACCTTGGAAACCTGAAAAACGGCGAAACGTGAACCAAAATTCAAATGACCACGGGATCTTCCTTTCCTGTGTTCAAATGGTTTCGAAACTGACAATAATCAACAAAACTTAGGACGCAAAGGATTTTCGACCCTCAAAACTCTCAAAGGATGAATCCCTATATCAAAACAATGATGCCCTAACTTGAATAACCCGACCTCCGCCATTAAAACCAGAGCAAGCTTTAAGGTTTAAAGTATCAGCTAAATATTTACCTAAAGCACTCGAATCATCACAAGATGGGGAAGTCAACGTGATACAGGGACAAAATCGCTCAAACAAAATGAAACCTTCGTTCTGGGCTGAGCACCGAGGAAACCCTAACTTCGCACAATAGTAACTTTCACACTAAAAAGCAAGTAATCTAACCCAGAACCCCATTTAAATGATGCACACGCTGTCTAGCAGATAAATAGCGCTCATAGGGCACGTGAAACAGGGTTCTATAACAAAAGACGGGTCAAACCCCGACTCTACAAATATGAAATTAAATTCAAGCAAGGGCCGACCCAAAACTAACAATATCCAATGCGAAAACCCTCAATCACCACACAAGCAAACAGAAGGGCGATTTTAACATTCCATGGATCGATGCGGAAGAAATTCGAGCCTAAAAAGTTGACCACACAGCAAACACATCCAAGCAACGAAAACTCAGTCACTGGCACTCAAGCAATCCTCACGCACACGAGTCGAGATCAATTCCTAAAGCTCAAATGGAAATTCGTAATCGCCAGAGCAAAACAAGGGAGCAATGAAATTAGAATGATGGTCGAAATACCCTAAATCCGCCCTTATACCCGTCTGAACAAAGGTACGTCAACCATTAATGCGCAATAAGACCTTTCTGACAAGTCCGGGAAAACCATACAAACCAAGAAAATACCGTCGGGGCAGAATTTCAGAGAAATATGACCTAGACGGATTCCTGCTACCCAACACGGAATTTCATAAAATCCCAGGATGCGCAGAAACACAGATTTCGTAGAAATGCAGAAACCGGGGAAATGAGGGAACTTAGAATTTTAGAGCAGACCGGGAAAATCCACTAGGACTGAAAAATCTCGACGTCAGGAAGAAACCCGAAATCGGAGAATCCTGCCAGGAACGAACAAGGCACCAGGGTCCGGGAAAATCCGCCAGAGCTGGAAAATCCCAGATCCAGGTGAAAACTCGGACTTGGCTTAAAACTCAATTTCAATCAATTCAAACCTCGAGGCAAGGTCAAAGCTAGGAAGATCAACATGCCAAGACCCTAAAATGATAAGTCTAATAAAACCAAGGTCAAAAAACACCAGAAAAGAGGGTCCCCACTCTAAGTGGGGCGTGTGTGCAAAAACTGCACAACAGTACCCACAAAAGTTTCTATGTTATGTTTTTCTGACAAAAACAACACCAATTTCTATGGGCCCATTTTTGAACCCCTTAATCTCAACCATTTTCAAAATAAATTAGTAACTTTTAGAAATTAGAATTGGAGCACTATGATCCTTGTTTTTGTTGCATCTCAAAATTTTGAGTGTAACTATCCTCAATTTCACGTCTAAGGTCAATATTTTCTGATTTCAGAAAAAATAAGTGGCCACTTTTAGCCCCCCATAGTTTTGCACTTACCCTAAATAATTCCTATTTTTGTAATTAAGATATTTTATCCCCTCCACTTGCACAATTAAATAATTTCTAATTTTTTTAATTGGCTAATATTTTCCTCCAATCATTCAAAGAATATTCTCATGGAATATTCCTCCAACTCAAATTCAAATATTTCCCTCCACATGGAAATATCTCCCACATGCTCCTAAAATGAAGGGATTTGTTATTATCTCAAGAAATTTGAGCCCTTGATTAATATCATTGATCCATGTCATTAGGAAATATTAATCCTTGATTTGATCATTGATCCATGCCATATTTTCTCCTTCAATTTCATTCTTTGATTAGCCAATTTTATCCTAATCATTGATTCCTTCTAAAATTCTATAAATAGTATTCATTTTACATGAATTTATATTCACAAGGATTTGAGAAAAGTTACTCTACTAAATTTCATACTCAGCTTGAGCTATTGAGACCTTTTGTAAATCACCATTGTCACCAATCCATCAATTTTATCAAATCTTTGCATCATTCAATATGGATTCGGCTTGAAGAGCTAAGCACACCACATCAGTTTCAACATTAATCCCTAATGGGATGAGGTTTGCATTTGTTAATTAGGATTTTGATTTGAATTACATTGCTATTTCATGTTTTCCTTAATTTCTCTTGGTATTTACAAGAATTTCATTGGAATATGGCTTAGTTAGATCAATTACTTTGTTTCCTAGTCGATTCCTAGCTTATTTGATCTGGATAATCTTCCATGTTCACAGTCTCATAAAGTAGAATCTAATTATTAGCTTGAGATTTGCAAGATAGCTTCATACATCAAGCCTATTTGAAATAGTTGGTTACATATAAGTACTTTCTCTAAGTTGCTATAATTATGACTCATTTGCACACAAGATACACAACACTAGTTAGATTTTTTTTTTCTAATCACTCATGTTACACTTTAAATTAAAAATTATTGAATCATAATTTTTTTTATTTTTTTTATACATAATTTTCTTAAAGCTATAATGGAAATTCTCGTGATGATATTTTTGACTAAATTTACACATAAATTTATGGGAATTTCATTATGTATATTTTTTAAGATATCTTTAGTGGTCTATCATGAACAAACACATAGAGTGCTAGTGATAAAAAATTAATTCTATCTATATGTTAGTAAATTCCTATTTCATTTGTAGACATTGATGGAGTGATTGAGAAACAATTTTATATTCATCTAAATATTCTAAATAATTCTTAATCGTAGTTAATCTAGTTTCCTATAAAATGGTTTTTATTATCTACCCTATGGTTTGATAAGAATTCATGATGAAAATTATAACCTCAAAGATTGTATATGATCACCCTCTCGATATTAGTACTTAGATCTCAAAGTGTAGGAGAGAGGTCCTTCTATTGTCACTAGGCCTATTAATTTAGGAATTGTGATAATAGAAGCTTTTCATATCTGCAATAAAAAATCTTGAGGTTATGTAAAAATTATTCTAGTGCAACCTCTTAGGAATTACTAAAAATATTGAACAATTCAGGTCCTTAATTAGACAACCTAGGAATGTCTTGATATGACCAATAAAACAACTCATTTGATTATATATCAATATAGAACAATCACAATTCTCATGTAAAGAGATAAAAAATCCCCAATTTCAATATTTTTTTCTTTGTCAACTATAGGCATTTCTAAATTGTAGTATTGGAAACTATAAGTGAGGTCCTATCTTCAATAAAATATAAGTGGTTGGTAAATAATCACTTGGATATCTTGTGTTATTTTTGGATCCCTTAAAAAAATTGAGGCTTCTCTAAAGTAATAACAAACATCATTAAAGCATATGGGAAACCCCTATCATGATGAAAAGTATTTATATTCTCATAAGTTACATGAAATTCTTTTGTAAGAGACTCATCATTTTAGAATTTACCTAAATAGATAAGAGAATAAAGTATAAAAAAACATTTGTAAACTATAAAAGAAGCAACTCTCACAAAAATATGTACAAATTTATTGAACATTCTATTTTTCTTCATTTATTAGTGTTTTAAACAAATAAGGAGGATAAACCAATCCCTCTATCATACATTATCATATAAATTCTATAGGTTATTGTAATAACTTTTTCATTTTATCCAAAGACTTTTCCTTTTAGCCATATCTATGCTAAATCTCAAAGCATTTGCCATACCATAAACATGCAACTATAAAATGATAAGATACAATTATCACTAAAATTAGGTTCAAATATCTTATCAAATCACAAGCACCCATAGGATTATTTTCTATTTTATCCTTACGTGAGGGTGAATGTCATTAATCATAATTAGAAGGATTGGTGTACACAAAAGGAATCTTAAATTTTTGAGAATTAACTTTATATTCCCTTTAATATGAGATTTTTTGAAATCAAGAGGACCTCAAGCATCTTTAGGTTCAACATTGAGTTGAGATGATCAAGGGTTCTATTTTTTTTTGGTGATGGCATAATACTATCAATCTATTCAAAGGAATATGATTACTTTGAGTCTCAACCAGTTGGTAATACTTACAAACATCTATATGTACCACATACACCATTTTTTTAATGAATAATCTTTAGAGAGTAGTGAAGCACAAATGCCACTACTCATTTAGTATGAATACAAGGATACCCAAAAGAGTACTATATTTTATTCATCAAGGAATCATATGAAATGATATGTCAATAGTAAGAGGTCCAAGTGTGAGGAGAAAAATCATAATATTTAATGAGTGTTGTTCCATATTATCAAAACATTTAATAGTAACCTTTGATTTATGTAAATTTATAAAATAAATTTTATTTTATCTAAAAAATAGGTATGTGAATCAAAAGGTGGCCAAAATCAATATAAAATGTTAAATTTTTACCATAATTAATATTTTTTTTTATCATAAGGTTACATGGGAACACCACCACACCATTGAGCTCATTCTTATCTTTACAACCATATAATTTTTCTACTATTAATGTTTGAATCTTTATTTACTTTTACTAAACTCTTAATAAACCACAAATAGACTTGTATTCCATTTTTATGTGTTTTCATTCAAATTTGAAAAATATTGTATGGTCACAAACTACACTTCATTCTAATACACATTAAAAAAAAATTAAGTACTTAAGTGGGATCCACATTATTTTTTTTTTTTAGGATGCATTTATTGTAATAATTAATAATATCATTAAGATGCTATAAAAGTATGGATGTAACAAATTAAGTGATCTTATCTATCTTTCTCTCAAAGAGTTTTAAAATTTTCTTGACACAATTATAAGAAGAGGGAGTGCTTGCATGAATCTCTATTTTATTTCACTAAAAACTAAAAGTACATCTTAGAAATGTAATTGTTTGACCCACTTAAACTTCATCATTTAAAAAAAAATAGAAATAAGAAAATTTGATATGATATAATTCTTATTTTAAAATCATCTTTGAATTTTGAATATATAGATCTCAATCATTCATTGAATTTTATGTTTTATTATTTTTAAGAAAAAAGTGACCACTTAAGCCTCCATTATGGCCCCTTATCTCCATCCAAGTACTCAAATCTTTATTGCAAAGGATTGAACCTAGACCAAGATCTTTTATGTTCACTTTTCCAAATAAATGATGATGTACAATTGTATATGCTCTTAAATAATTAAAGGGATAATAATTTCATTAGAGGAAAAGTAGATTTTATATAACTAAAAATTTAATTAGAGAAAAAATAGATTTTCTTATATAATTAGAAACATGTTCTAAAATAGTAGCAACTTCAATATGATTAAAACATTAGATGGTATGTAGTTCATTTCTAATTTTTTGTCAAAATTATATCCCTATATACTTATGATGTATACATGATATCCCAAATAGAAATGTTTGCTTAGGTATTCTAAGTTAAAATCAATAAATTTATATTTCTTATGTGTCTTTTTCTACCAACATAAGTGGAAGAGGAACAATAAGAACTATAGATGGAGAATTTCGCTAAACTATTGTAAGTTTTTAATCCATTTCCTAAATCTTTAATAAATATGTCCAACAACTTGATAAATTTAAGAAATAGATGCAAATAGAGTAAAATAGTTTTAGTCTTAGGTAAATCATGTGCTAGCAACACAAGAGGTCTAAGAGGGAGGCATAGAGGAAACACTTCTTCTTGTAGGTTATGTTTCTATAAAGTCAAATGGCTTATGTTGAGGATAAAGAAATTATGTAAATGAACAATGAGAGGGAACACTTAAATAATAATATAATAAAGTACATGGATGACTCCATGGGTCTCCCTAAAGAATGTTTACTAGAATAAGAAATTCATGAAGTACAATTCAAAGCTCTACTCCATACAATAACATAATGAAGAATAAGTATCAGATACAATCTTATAGTATTGAGTAGTATAAGTATAACAACTATATCCCATAGTAGACTAGATATAATAGAGTAGAAAAATAGTCAACATGGAAATATAGTCATTGTCATTCAAATCATCATGATATGACAAAGAAGCATCATTTGTTAAAAATTATATGTAAGTCTATCATGAAGCAAAAGGATCTATACATTTTTTCAGATTTAGATTAGAACATAAATCACAAAAAGGAGAAATTTGTAAGCACTAACTCACCAATTTAATGTACAAAAATAAAATGCTTTATGTACTAATGGTCTAGGATATATAAATATATATCAGTGATAAACAATACTCTAGAATTTAAAGTTTGTCTTGGATTGATAATTGATTAATAAAGAATTCAATAGAAAAATTTGGTCATTGGTATATAATAAGAATTCACCATTAGGATTGTGTCTAAATTTCATATTAGATTTTGGATGTATGTTTTGAATTGATGATAAAATCAATCAATTATAATCATCATCTAGACCATTATCACTTGGAAAGTCCTGAGCTACAAAAAATATGATCTTGACCTTTGAATATAATTCCAATTCAATATTCAAAAACTAGACTATCAAATTATGAGTGATGTCTATATCACTACCACAATTATGATCTTAATCTATAAATGCATCTCTTTGATCTAACTAATTAAGTGGACTGTCAAAAATAAATTTGCCAAATCATACCTATATTATCTTTAACAAAATGTGATACTTATAACTATTGTTGAGATATTTATATTGATTTAATTACAATCTTATTCATTAGACCTGTATAAGATTATCGTACACCTCTTTATTATTGGGGGCAAAAGTTGCTTTCACGTTTAAATGTTAGTCAATTACAATTGTTTTAATGATCTTTGTACTCGTTTTGAGAAAGGATAAGCTTGATAAATTTGCCTAAGATGTATTCATGAGGTGCACCAAGAGAGCATTGCAAAATGCTCTGACAAAATAATACAAGGTTACATGCAACTCTGCAGAAAGAAAGTGATGTCAGAACATGTGCATTCAAACGATTTAATTACACTGCACTTAATTTTAATAAAAACCCACATAATCCTTTCTGGAATTCCTGTATTTTTGTGTGTGTTTGATCCTTAACCACTAAAAACTCTTTGAAATTCTGTACCCTAAAAATTACAGTTGCAGCTGTATCCAGGATGGAGATATGATTGAAGTCAAAATCATATGTCACATAAACTATTTTAAGAAAGATTACATCTTGACAAGAACCATCGAAGGAGTGAGTGCTCCAGGACAACAGACAGTGAAAGTTATCCATGAAGAAAGAAAGCACTGAAAAAGACTAAAAGTTAAAAAGCCAGATACAATGGTAGGCACCGCCAGCATATCCTCTCTATCCGCCATAAAAAGTGAAACGTTTTGACCCGTCATTAAGAGGGTTACACAGACCCGTGATAGTAATAAAAACATTTCTGAATTTTGATTGCCTACATTGAACATTCCATCACGGCACCAGAAGAAACCAACCAGAACCATGAAACGAATTCTAACATTGAACATTCCATCATGGCACTAGAAGAAACTAACCAGAACCGTGAAACGAATTCCAAACAGTTCTTCTTTAATCAGAGCACATATGTGGTTAAGTTAGCAGATCGAATCAAAAAAACGCAACATATACCTATACTTCTAACATATGTACCAATTCAATTCTATGAAATTCAGCTGTTAGACTAAAACGAAATCGAAATCTTTTTATAGTCCACAATATCAAGCAATCTGATTTTGGGTCTACAGACGACTTACAGCATATGAGATAGACTACCCTAAATGAGGTACCCAGACCTCCGTTCTGAAGATAACATGACCGGGCTGGAGAAGAGAGAAGCAGCAGCCGGATTGAGACCCATGTCGTCCAGCAGAGGGGGGGGCGGCTGGGCCTGGGAGGCGGTGGCCCTGGGAAAGAAGAACGGATTAGCATTTAGATCATCATGGAAGCGGAGCGGAGAGTAGCGCTGAGGAGGGTGAGTATTGTAGGACAGCAGAGAAGAAGAGGGCGTAAACGACCGACCCAGAGCGAAGGGAGACTCAGGGATACCAGTGAACTGCTGGACCATGGCTCTGAAATTCGAAGTATCGGTGCTCAGCAACGTGGTGGGTGCTCGGCGGGACGCTCTTGATCGTTTCTTGCTAACTTTTGTGGGTGCAGAGTTGACACAGAGAGACCCAACAGGGAGGGTCTTGGTGGTGACGACGGTAGAATTACTTAGCTCTGCATTCGACTTCATGACTCCATTGATGTTGGTGTTGGTGGTATTGGGCATCTGCATCGCCTGATCGTTGCTCTGGGAAAAGTGGTTCTTGTGGCACAACTGGAGCCAATTTTCAAAGGCAATTTGGGAGCGATCTGCATCAGGATGGGCGGCCACAGTGCCGGGCTTGGAAAATTCAAAGCGATCCAGAGAAGTGTTGGCGTTGCTCATCAACATGGTGTTGTTGTTGTTGTTGTTCTTTTCAACCTGCGAGACAAACTCCATTTCGTCTAAGCGGAAGTGGTACCATGGTCCGAAGGGCAGATATATATAAGAATTGTATGACTCACAAGCACAATTTTTTATTTTAGTTCAACCGGACACGCAACATGCCGTCAATATTTTTTTAACTTGGGTAACTTACCTAACCAGGAAATGTCTCTGTTGTTCACATGGACCACTAAAATCCGTCTTTTTCGATGCCAGCCGCTATACTTTTTTCCTGTCTTACAGTGGGTAGCATAAATCGGTAACATGTCTTTTACCACGAGGCTGATTTGCCTCCACTCGACACGTTTTGAACAATCCGAGGCTTTCTGTGCCGCGTTGGTAGCTTTTCATTTTGATTGTTTGCCCGCATTCTTAACACCATCATTACCCGGATGCCCGTTTTCTCCTTTACAAGAAGCACGTGCTTGAAGATCTATTCCCACTTTGGAATGATCTTCCTTGCTTTTTAAGTCTAACCGGCATAATTTTCCTTTCCGAATTTTTAGAAATATTCAATGCTTTGATTATTCAAAATTGAAAATAAATTTTACGTTTTAATGTAAAATTTGTATGAGTTTAAGTTTATATCTCTTGAGTTCAAAGTTAAGATTGAAGAGTATTTATTTTATCGAAATCGTTGTGGGTACATCTTATTTTTTTCCTTTTCGTTGGAAGATATCATATCAGTTCATAAACGTGTTAAACTACATAATACAAGAGCACAAGCCTCAGAGTAACAACTCTTTGGCCTATAAAGGGTATCATTTTACCCAAGTCATTTGTTGCATGATCTTAGTATAGGAGTGTGAGTCTAAGTTGATACCTCTTCAATTGAGAGTTAAGGATTGAGGGGTATGCATTCTATCAAAATTTCCTAAGGAAAATCTCATATATTTTTTGTTGTTAGAGGATTTTATATTAAGCCCACATAATAGTTTAGCTACCCAATACAAGAGCACGAACCTTAGGGTGATATATCATCAATTAAGAACCAAGGACTAAGGGGTATCCATTCTTCCAAAGTCATCTAAGGCATGATCTCAACCTCATCACTCATGGTGTGAGGGCCTTGCATTCAGTAGGACTTGATCCCTAGTATGTTCATTCAAAATCATTCATCTTCACCAATAGACCAAGGATCCCTTGAACATAATCTCATGTTTTATATGATAGTACTTTAGAAACGAAAAGCTATTGTAAGACTAATATATATGAGTTATATATTTGATCATTTTTTAAAATTACAATGGCCAAAATTGTATATCATACATTTTCCCCTCCATTTTGGGTTCACTTTTATTGTAGGTTGTCCTTCATGTAATGTTAAGTGTACAAGTAGTGTGTTTTAGTATAATACTTGACATATAATTTGAACCTAGGAAATTCTATTTGTACATATTCTTAATGGCAAGTCTTGATTCACAATTTATCTATCCATTAGTTTGAATCATACTTGTGGGGAAAAAACTGACTTAGTTCAATTCTACAAGTGGAGAACTGATCCTTGAACTTGTACATTAAAAAATATATTTTGTGCTCAAGACAACTCCTTTTGACTAATAGTTGTGTTCATCTTCCTTGAATGTAAAAATTATTTAGTTGTGTGTTAGGTTGTTTTATTCTAAAATAAAATCCAATCCATTTAAAATCTAGTGAGGAGCCATCCTAGGAAATTGGAGTGTCATATCATTATCACATATCATAAACATTACATCATCAAATTACATTAATATTCAGTTTGTATCACTACATGTTTTCTTATTATCTTTGATCTCTATCGCCAAATCATTAATCATAATAAAGTATTGCATAGACAGTTGTTGTTGCACCAAAAGATCGACCTATTAATGCCCGATACAGTTTTGCTAGATTTAATGAATCAACAAGAGGAAGTTAAGCCATGTCACAAACCTAAGCACTACGTTGCACAACACAAGGAGACCAAGGGCACACACCTTGCAAAAATCCCTCCTAGCGCAAGTGAGAGGTTCAAACACGTGACCCAAGCTCTAATACTAATTGTTGCCCAAAAGGTTGTCATTGCACCAAAAGATTGACTTGTTAATGCTTAATACAATCGCTAGAGTCAATGAATCCACGAGAGGTGGTTAAGCCATGTCACAAACCCAAGCGTTGCATTGCACAACACAAGAAGACCAAGGGCACACACCTTACAATAATCCCCCCAATGCAAACGAGAGGTTTGAACCCGTGACCCAAGCTCTAATACCAACTATTGCACAAACGATTGTTGTTGCACCAAAAGAATGACTTGTTAATGCTCGATACAATGACCAAAGTTAATGAATCCATCGGAGGTGGTTAAGCCATGTCATGAACCTAAGCGCTGCACTACACAACACAAGGAAACCAAGGGCGCACACCTTGCAACAATTCCCGTAGTACAAACAAGAGGTTTGAACCTGTGACCCAAGATTCGATACCAATTGTTGCACAAACTATTGTCGTTGCACCAAAAGATCAATTGTTAATGCTTGATACAACCATAATAATTAATGAATCCATGAGAGGTGATTAAACCATTTCACAAACCCGAGTGTTGCACTACACATCATAAGGAGAACAAGGGCCCACACCTTGCAACATAAATGTTTGAGAAAAAGAACTATCCTTGTCTAACAAGCTCCTAAATAGTGTCTATCAACACAACCCTTCTTTAGATGTCCATCTTAGGCATCAATGCAAATGAATTCTTAACATCAAAATTAGTAGAATACATATATATATAAAGGTTCTTGAATATACAAGCATGAAGGAGAATTCTATAGCTATGAAAGTGAATGAAAATGATTAATAGAGAAATTATTAACACAAAAGCATTCCTTTCATCATTTTCAAAGCACTAGTAAATTTAAAAATATTTCATAGAAGACTCTATCAAAGTTTTATCAAAATAATATTATTAAAATAAATAAATTTAATAATTCTAACTTATTAATTAGAATTATTTATTTCCTATATAATTACCTTGTACTCTAATTTACTTAAAAATATATATATTTTAGAAAAAAACATTAAAAAAACACAAGAATTCATGCATGATTATACATGCATGTACCTTAATCTATGAAATCTCATTTCAAGATAACCTAATAAAACTTAGATATATTGTTATGAACTTAACATATTATTATTAATGATGAGAAAATAAAATTTCAAAAAATATTCTTTTTATTTGAAATTTAATTTACAAGTTATAAATTTTATACGATTATAAATTTGAAAGTTTATAGTGAAATTAAATGTTAATTTAGTGTATATTTTTTTAATTATATATATATTTTTTCATATTATTCAAATTTTATAAGATATAATTTTTAAATTTTTAGAAATATTCATGTTTATCAATTATGAATACTTTTTAAATTAGTTTTTTTAAATGAAGATAAAAAAAAATTGAAAAGATTTGATCTTAAAATTTAAGGTTAAAAGATAGAATTTAAAACAAATAGCAAGACAAACATAAGATTGCATTTTAAAAACAAAACAAACTAGAAAACAACATAAACAATAATTTAAAATAATTCAAAAAGAATAAAATAGTCTAAACTATATTAAAACCTTAAATTAATTGTAATAAATTTAAATATATATCTTTTCTAAATAATTTAAATTAAATGTACTTACAATCATCAAACTATTCTTAATTATGTAAAGATAAAATTTCATATATATACATATATATAACTATCTAATGATTTAATATATATTTCAATTGTATTATAATTATAATTATTTAAAATTTAATTCAATTATATAAAGTTTTAAAATTAAATTAAAATGATGCTTTCAAATCTATATTTTACTTAAATTATTCAAATTTAATACTATAATTAAAAAAATTCCAATAATTTTTCTTATAAAAATTTAAAAATTTAATTCTAAAAATATCTAATAATTTTAAATGCTTATAAATATTATTGTATCCTAACAAATTTATGAAATAACATTTATAAATTCTCTTACTATTCCCAATTCCATGTCTTCTACTTCTCATATTAATTATAAATAAGACATTAATTATTGAAAAAACAGATGGAAGGATCGGTACTCAAGCCTTAAAAACAGCCATAAAAGGAAGAAAAAAAAGTGAGAAATGTTTCTTTCTATTCACCATTTAAAATGGCATGATAAATACATCTTAGTAGCCAATTCATGATCATTCATTGATGTGCGAAATCTTGGGACTGTATAGTTAAAAAAAATACAGTGTACAATAATATTTGAAATTTATATTTTTAATAATAATTCTATTAAAAAAGCAAATCTTTTCATAATCTTCTAGAGAACTCTATGGTTAAGCGAGTTGGAGCTGGAATAGTACTGGGATGGGTGACCTCCTGGGAAGACACGGTGCTTCAACTCTGTGAGCATCACCTAGATGCAATGAGTGGTTCATAACTTGGGAGAGAACTCTGTGGTTAAGCGGGCCGAAGCTTGAGTAATACTGGGATGGTTGACCTCCTGGAAAGGCACAGTGCTTCACCTCATCACCTAGATGCAATGAGTGCTAAATGAACCATTCACTATCATGAGAGATGGGTTCTTGTGAACCACTACCCATAAAACATGGGTCAATAAGTTTGACTCGTAAGACTATACGGTTGAATCGTGATAACAATATCACAAATCTTTTCATATTATTTATAAATATTCTGTTCATACCAGTATCTATGGTGCAAGCACTTATTACAACAATATAGAGAACCATTTGGTTAGTTTGTGTGCAGTTTAGGGTTAGTATTGAATTGATGGTCTCCCATGGTCCGAGATGATTTATCTTTACAGGTCCAAGTCTATTTCATGGGTCTTATACACAACTGCCTACCAACTGTGCTAAAGTGGTTAGGTTAGATTGAAAACGATATTATACATGTGGTTGATTTAAAACCATACAATTTTAGAGAAATGAAGGCTCTTACTGTTCAATATTTCCGGCCTTATTTTTCAATTGGATTTCATATATTGGAAGTTTTAGGTGGTGTTTTGGAGTTGCCTTAATTATTAGGTTAGGAATAAGATATATTCTTGTCAGTAACTGTATAACAGTGATATAGATTTTTTCATTTTAATGGATGATTATGATGTCTAATCCGAAACATCCATCTTTAAAATTATTCACATATGTAAATGTTTTGCAATTTTCTTATATATGATTACATAAATTACAGTAAATTCACTATTACATCTTCAAACTGTATCATGGCAGTTCTTCACTATTATGAACAGTCTGCAGTCCTCTTATATTATGGTCACTTAGATTCATAGGCAAATTATCTCAGAGAACATTTTGAACTTTCAAATACCAACAAATAATTTGGAATAACATAGCTGTCAGTGTTCTCCTAGGCATCTTCCTTTTTGACTTTTTGCTTTACAGCAGCATATTTGTTGCAGTATGAGATTCCCATTATATTTACTGTATGTTGGTGTAGAAACATATTTTTAAGATAACTTTTTTTAATGCTTTGGCAGATAAAGAATATAAACCACCCCCCCCCCCAAAAAAAAGAACTTGAAAAATGGGTTTATTCAATTTACAGCTTTGTCTCATTCATGTTGAGATGTTGACCTGTGAAAATCAAATGGACTTTGGATCTTGGAGTTTATAGAGCTAGGAAACTGTAACGGTCAAGAATATGGAGTTATATATAGAGTAAATTATGTGTCATAGATGCGTAGATGAGCATGCAACTGTTCAGGGTAGCTTGCTTAGTTTTCATTTCTCTTTGTAATTGTCTTGTGGCATTCCTTTTTATTAATGAAATATATAGTTGGCCATTCACTCTCTATCTTTGTCTGTCTTATTCTTTTATGAAGGTCATTTTTAATTTTTTTGGCGGTATTTATTAGTTATTCGTTTATATGACATTTAAAATTGTTATTGTTTATTTGGTCATTAAAGTATATTTATATTTAAGTAGAGTGGATAATAGAGGCTTTTCAATGGACTAGCGAAATAATAGATAAATCTTCCAAAATCTCTACTACTAAATATCTTGTCTTAAAATTGATTTATATTATTAATTATATAATTACATGAAAACTGATTTATATTATTAATTATATAATTACATGATTTTTTTTTAATTATTGGATTCTTTGAGAACATATTTTACATCATGTCAAGTTATTATAATTGTGTAGAATTAAGGTGATTTTATCTCTTGTAAATAATGTTCCAAATCTAATCAAAATGATTGAAAGATCTTATACATAAATAATTAGATCTAAATAAAAGAGCATAGAGATTTTTTTTGTTTTAAATGGAGTTGTGGCTTGGTTCTTGTAGTTGATTGGCTAGTATGCTATGACACAAAATTAAAATCTAGAATATGGATATAGAATATAAATTACTACAATGTAACCAAATTGTTTAGATCTATTATTATTGTGAACTATATGGGACCACATCATGTAGCCTAGTTTGAGACAAGATTGCACTATGTGACCTACTTTAGGATCAAGTCATGTCATGTAACCTAGTTATTCATAATCCATTTTATTTATAATCTTAGTGACTTACCAATTACATATTATTAACTCACCTTCTAACTCCCAACAAAGTACTATGGGAATCAAATAACAAAATGATAATAATATATAATGACGCACAAAAGAAAATCACTCTTAAAGTACAATAGTTTTCCTTTGGAGACAAACTAGGATGGGAAAAATGTCTAGGAAAGGTATACCTTCAACATCCCATCACTAATCAATGTTAATATGAGGATTATATTGACACAATAGTGTTCTTTCAAGAATGCTACAATTTATAAATCACACTCTCTTATCTAACCCAACCAAACCTTCAAATGGTCTAATTTTCCTATGATCATAATTTTTTTGTAAAACTTTCTTTACATTTGTATATGTTATAAGAGTGACTTTCTAACCCAACCAAACCTTCAAATGGACTATTTTTTTCTTTCTAACTATCTTCTAGTTGTTCAAATCCACTAAAGATAAATAGTTGTTGAAGAAAATAATAGTTGCAAATTTGCAACTACCCAACCATCCTGGAAGCAAGTTGCCCAATCACTCTTCCCTTGATGAAAAATGCTTTGTTATAAGATATTTACTATTTTACTAGTTTTCTAGCTTACACCATCAATCATGGCCTCATCTTGTCATTTTAGTTATAAAATAATTTAATGTTCCCAAAGAAAAAATGTGTGGAACTTCCACAAGTCAGTGGTTAATCAAATACCTAAAACACTTATCATCCCACTTCCACATAGTTCAACATCTTTGCAACTTTAATAATAACTTTATTTAATAGTCTTTCTTCTAGATTTTGTTAGCCACCTTTAGTCTTCTACCACCATTTACACCACACTTTAGTATGTCATCATCTAAATGATGAATTTTGTGGTAAATGGATCACTTTTATAGCCATGATCAACTTTTTTAACCAAAGGATACTCCTTTTACACTTTGTCAATAACCACATATACTTTAGCAACATCATTCATCTTTAGTAGTACTTTATTAGCATTTTAGACACTTTTCTAGTCACTTCAATACAACAATATGTTAA
The DNA here is from genome assembly GCA_007258455.2 of Sequoia sempervirens. NCBI lineage: Eukaryota > Viridiplantae > Streptophyta > Pinopsida > Cupressales > Cupressaceae > Sequoia > Sequoia sempervirens. The sequence goes on along the minus strand of VDFB02270651.1, from coordinate 350,337,398 downwards.
TCCACATTTTCTTAGAACAAATAATGATAAAGTCATTTCCTCTATAGACATTGTGGTAATGTTCCAAACCATCATTGAGGATTGGTTATCTTCTAATCACAACTCAGTATGTACTCATTCTAGAAAAAAACATTGTTTAAATAAATCTATGATTATATACTTCAATACTAGTACAAACATGTTCCAAACTAAAGAACCAACTAGATCCAAATCTATAAAATTATTTCTATATAATGCCCCCCTAACTAATGGGATTTTTATGCTCAAAATCCTCAAGATAAAATTAAATATAGGTGATTCTAAACTAATTCATCATAAGACACCCAATTAGCCTTATTTAAAAACTACCCTTTCTCGTTAATTAACCATAACATCTAGCTTGGTTTCGCTCACATTCTTGTCAAGAAGGAAATATCCACCAATTCATCCATCTCCTCAAATAAAAATTATCCAACAAAGAATTGTATCCTATATTTCTTAATCTAGCATTGAAGGATCAAACAAGAATTGGTGGTTAGTATTAATAACTAAAATTATTGTCACATATTCAAGAAATTTTAGCTAAAATCTATTTTTCCAAATTGATCTATGATCTAAAATAGACCATATTATAAAGGCTTAAAATTATGATAGGCCATATTTCCTCTCCTTTCCCAATTACACCCAAACCATATCACCTACCTAAAATGTGTTCTCCATCTAATGTTGGTCATGAATTGTCTTGTACTTTAGTTGAGACTCTTTATAAGCCTCTCTTAAATTAGAGATGAATCTACTCACCTTATCCACAAAATTGTGAGCTCTAAAAACATGTGGGTATATATTTTCCAACCCATTAAATGACTATTCAAAACACACATCAACCATTCTTGGTGGCATAAAAATAAAGAATTCCTTTAAATTCAAAAGGTTTATATTAAAATAATGAATAGGCATATTGGATGAACATTAAATGTATAAAAAATGATTTTCCTATCCCTTGACAAATATCTAATTATACCCTTGTAACATAATATTTTTACCAAAGTTCAATCCACCACTTATGTATGCTCACATCTTTAAGGATGAAATTTATTAGACCATTTAAGATAAATGTGTCCATCCTTTCCCATAACATGCACCCAAAAATTTCTCAAAAGTTCAGAATTTATATTTGAAATAGTTCTTTTGGTGTGCCAAAATATGATTGAAAAATAATTTATTTGCATCACTTATAGTTATTATCTTCCTACAAGAATTCAACATAAACATTTTACTAAGATAATATACAATTAATAATATATATTATTTACTCCTTTTGGTTTTAGGGAAGCCTGCAATAAATGTCATGGAGATGCTCTTCAAAGGCCTCTTAAGCATGGAAAATTATTGGTACAACCCCAACTTCTAAATATTACATATGGCATAATTTACAACTCCATAAAAACATTACAACATCAAGTGTTAAGCATGTGGCTAGTAGAAAAATATTAGATTTTACTTATAGTTTTAATTACATCAAAATGTCTAGCTATATCTAATGTATGTGCTTCTCACATTATCAAATCTCTATTCTCTTTAGGTTGCACACAAAGTTTACTTAATTTAAATGGAATATATTTTTGGACGTAGTAGTCTTGATGTGGATCATAGTCTAATATACACCACTAAAATCTATATCTATTGAATAATGTTATAATATATGTGCTTCATCACTAAAATGATACATTTTAGGAAATTTACCTATAATAGATAAACAAGTGATTATGATAGCATATCAAGCACATTTTTATTTGACCATGAGATAGAATTATTGAATAAAACCCTTTTTTTTTTAATTCATAGACTATTATAAATTTATTTATGCTTGCAAGTATTGTAAAGGTTTATGATTTATTTCAATTGTGGTCTCTTCCCCAATGCAATAATAATTCCACTTATTGAATATAGAAACAATAGAATAAACCTATTAAATTTAATAGAGATGCAATGAGGGAAGAGATAAACTTGATGCAAACCCTAAGCAATGGAGGTAGAGGTGGCTACATGGGTACTCCCATAGGTGATGGTGAGGGAGCTAAGGATGGTAGTGAAGAAGATGATGGAGGCATGAGGTCAATTTCCTTGGTGGAAATAGATGGAGGCATTGCTTCAGAGTTGGTGTTCTTCCCTAACTTTGATAGCTTCCTCTGCAATGATGATGAGGAGGGTGAGGGATCTGATGCTTGGGATCTTAGGGTGTCTTCTTGGGAGGATGAGGAGGATGAATCCTTCATGGGTCTTCTCTTTGAGATATTCCTTAAACTAGTGCCCTTTGAGGGGGGTGCTATGTTGTTTGATAAGGATGAGGATTTGATCTTTACCATTTGATTGGAGGCTCAACATGTTTCTCAAGCTAACAAGCCTTCTAAGCTTATTGTGTGCAAGAAAAGTGACCTTGGGAACTCTTTAGAAAGGGGTTTTCTTCTGCATCCTCAAAAGGATTCTTCCCTTGTTGGTAGATGCATCTCAGAGGTTGTGCCTCCTCCTGCTTGGATGGATTCTCCCCCTGTTACTTACATCTCAGAGGTTGTGTCTCCCCTTGTGGGTGTTAGTTTGGGGTTCTTCCAAGGGGTTGGATTTGTTTGTTGTGGGTGATATTTCTTCTAGTTTTGTGCAGCTTGTTTGTGGGTTGGTGGATTCTTCTCCTAAGTGTGTATAGACTAAGCCACTACATATTTGCAACATGCTCTTATTGGTAATTTTTGGGGGAAAAGACCCAATAATGATATTATTCAAACTTGGGCTTCAGACTGTTGGGTTGATTCTAGTTTGTGGAGTGTTAAGGCTCTATCAAACAGTTTCCTCTTGTTTTCTTTCAACACTATCAAAGATTTCTCTTGGGTTCTTATGGGCGCCCCTAGTTTTTTGGTAAGGTTTTTCTTTTCCTTCAATGTTGGGTGCAGTTGGTTTCAATGCTTCTAAGTTAAATTTTGTTCCTATTTCAGTTTTTCTCCTTGAGTTCCCTTTGGAATTCTGGCATGATGATATTTTTTAGAGTATAGATCCAATTATTTTGGTCAGTTTATTACCATTGATGATGTTACAAGAAATAGAACAAGTTTTTGGTATACTAGATTTAGTGTTTGTGTTGAGACTGATCAGAAGTTTTCCAACAATGTCAATCTATTCTCTAGGCTTGGTGTTTGGGATTAGACTTTACATTATGAGTTTTCACAAAAATATCACCTCCATAATGTTGGACCCTTCTCGTTGTTCCATGTTGTTCATGATAAGATACATTCCAATGTGCATTCCAATGTTCAAATTATCCTCTATTGTTAAGGGGAAGGAGATGGCCCCTGAGTGTGGTCCCTTTGCTAATGTTGATGTTTATTGCAAGGTTAAGTTTAAACTTGATGTTGATGTTAGAATCCCTTCGGATGAGACTCTCTTTAATGGTGGGTTTCTTCTTTCATGCCCATCCCATCCTTTGAGGGATTTGTTGACGTTTGGGTTCAAACCACCTTGATGGTCCTTTGTTGGTTTTGGGTGAGTGTAGGATCATGGGGGTCCAAAAAGTGGTTGATGAATTTTTTTATTCAAATTTGATGAAAGAAAAAGGATTTATTGAGAAAATTATCATCTTTCCAAAAATACAAGATATGCCTTATTTTGAATTTAATTGATAATTATTATTGATTTTCTACATGCATTATGACTAAAGTTTTGATTGATAGGCTAATTGAAAATTATCTATAATTCTCAAAAAAAAATAGATTTTTCAAATTCAAAAGATGTAACACATTATATGCTTCTCATACTATAGGATAAAATAAAATAAAATTGAATTTCATAAATTTTTGATCAAGTTATGGTGGTCAGACGAACAAGTTTTAATATTTTTTTAAAAAATTAATAGAAAATGCATAACTAATTATTTACTTGCAAAAAAATACAAAATAAATGTGGCACATGGATATGCATGTGTCCTTTACTTATATTAAAATTTTAAAAAAAGAACATTATTTTCTTGTACTTAGGTTGGTTAGACACACACCTACTTTTTATTTTTTTCCTAAAAATTTAATACCATTGCATTGAAATTTCAAATTTTCACTAAATAGATTTACTTTTTTCCAAAAAAGGACTATTATCTTAAAAACTGCGTTCAATTTGCAACAAAGTTTGTTCTTGCATATTTTTCAAATTATGTTAATAACCTATTCAAATTTTTATGTCAAGTTTCCTAACACTTTTTTCTAAACTTTCATTGTCACTTAAGGGCCTAGTTTGGACCCCAATAATCTTGCACTGACCCTTTTGGGTCTTTCCAAAACCCTTTTTTGGTTCCTTTCTTTGGTCAAAGACTTTTTGTTCATCCTCATTGTTGATTTCCATCGTTTGATCCATTTTCTTGGAGTCTCACTTTTCGTGGGACTCCTCTCTTCTGCCTTTATGGCTGATTTGTAATGGGTATGTGCCCTTCCCACATTTGTACCTTAATCAAAACAATAGAATAATCCTATCATACATGTTATGATTAAAAATTGACCCCATTAATGTCTTTGAATGATACTAAAAATGACCACATCCTTGTAGTAGCATTGCACCCATAGCATTATCACTCATTTTTGTCTCTACCTCAATTGTATCACAATATGGGTAAAAAATTAATTGGAATTGTACTAATTTTCTTCTTCATCTCTTCAAAGTATCATTATTTGTAATTATTCTAATGAAACTTTTGTACCTCTCTGAAAACATAATGTGATTAGGTAAACATTATATAAGAAAAGTAATTTAACAAAGGTATTGAGCTACAAATAAAAAGGTCCATGCATCACTCATGCTAGTGTGCTTCATCCAATTTATAATAATCGAAGCCTTGGATGTATTAATAATGATCTATTCATCATTTGTCACATGACCAAGGTACACCAATTAGGATTTGGAATACTTACAATTATTACAATTCAACAACAACGTATTCTCCTTTAAAATATTAAACACTTTTTCTAAAGAAAATTAAATGTTATTGATATGTCTTACTAAAAAGTAAAATATTGAGTCTAGGTAAACAATAATGCAAGAGTCAACGAGTGGCATCAATACATTTTTCATGAGGTGCATCAATTTTGAATGTACATTAAATATCTCAAATGGTAAAACTAGTCATTAAAAGAGTGATTAACATGTCCTATACATTGTGCAGTTGCAGCCTATCATGGCCTCGTTTTGGATAAGAAGCAAGGGGTTTCTAAACTTTGGTTGGAGGGGGACTTGCTTAATGTTATTAATTTTCTTTTGAAGAAATTCATGTCATCATGGTCTATGGCTCATCTTATTAATGATTCAATCTCCATCATTAATTTTTTTGAGGAGATTAGAATCTCTCATGTTTTTAGAGAAGCTAATATGTTGGCTGGCAGTTTTGCCAACCTGGGAGTGGTGGCTAAATATGATTGGGACTCTTTTGAATCTTTACCACTCAATCTTAAATATATTTCCAATGATCACTAGGTGGCTTGCTTCTAAGGTGGTCGATATTGGGGAAAGGTTCTTTATTATGTTTTTAAGTTGGTTTATGCACGTTGAACCTTCGCCCTATATGTCTCATCATTACATCTTTGGTTTCCATAAAATGATGGTCTGGCTATGTAGGTTGGGAAGTACTTTGAAGGACAAGCCTACACGTATTGTGGGTGTTATTTGTGTGTTTTGATTAGGAGAGCCAAACTCATTTTGTTTTTATAGAACTTTCTAGTGCTATTGGGTTCCTACTCTTTTCATGCCACCATGGGTGGAGATTGCTGTAGAATTGAACCAAGCTCGTGCGAGGAGTTCTAGAGTAATGCAGTTGTGTGGGAGCACTTGGAGCAGGGTGGGGTTACATAGTACATGCAAATAATTTAAGGCCCTAATCCTGATGCTTCAAAGTTTTTTGTGAAAGGTTGGAATGGAAGAACTTTGTGTTATAAGGGAGTGGAGTTTAACATTGATGAGGATTTTATAGCAAAGGTCACTGGACTTTCAGTTTTTGGGATGAAATTCTATAGAGATAGGGCTGCTACCAAGAAAGCCTTTGTGAATTTTTTCAAATTCGATGAGAAGAAAAAGCTCCAGGAAGTGGAGAGTGGTGCTATGCTCACAAGTCTCTGAAACCATTGTGGAGGGATCTCATGCTAGCCTTAATGCATTATTTCACACTCGAAGGTAGATTTGTTGTTGTGTATAGTTACCATTTCATGCTTTTGAATCACTTCTGTCATAAGGTGTTGGTCTCCTTTCCTTTTTACCTTTTATTGTCAATTGAAAAAAGTATTGAAGATCACCACAAAAACCCTGAGAAGGTCATTTTGAATGAAGGTCTGATGAGTCTATTTTTTGCTAATTTAAGCTCAAATTAATCCTATTTCCCCTAAAACCCCTGGTAAGAAGGGGGTTAAGAATTTTGGTAATGATATTGGGGACTCTATTGCAGAATGGGAAGGTAGTTTTGAGGAAGAAGATTTAGATTATGATGATATTTCTATGGATGAAGGTGTGTCCAAGGAAGGGGTTGATGATTTTGAAGAGTGGACCAAGGGTATGAAACGGATGTGGAATTGAGGGAAGCCATGGTGAAGTCTATAAGGAATAATTCTAAGGGGAAATCTAAAGGCCCTAGAAAAGATAAATCTTCTGCTAAGAGAAAGATTGAGTTGGTAAAAGAGGTGGATGCTCTTGGTTCAAGTGTGAAGCCCTCTTTGTGTCCTGGGAAAGGAGGTGTGGTGGATAGCTCACTTGTGACTGGTGTTGAGGTTCCTTTAGTTGTGGATGTTATGAAGAATGCCCCTGTTTGGGACTTTAGTCCCGGGAAGGTCGGTGTGGTGCAGAACTCCCCTGCGATTAGTGTCAAGGTTCCTAAAGATGTGGGAGTGCTTAAGAGTTCCCTTGTTGGGGATATTAGTCCTGGTGTGGGTGAGTTGTTTCCCGAGTCCATGCCTATGGAGGTTCTGGGGATTGAGATGGTCAAGCACACTCATAATTTTGACCCTATCCCATATTATCTAGTGTATCTCCTATTGAGAGGGCTGTGAAGATGGAGCAGTTGCAAGTGTTGGCTGAATTGGCTAATTTTCTTGATAAGGAGAGGATTAAGGTGGATGTGGTCGAGGTAGAGGAATCCCTTGTTGAAGAGGATAAGGAGAAGAAAGAGAAGCGTAGAAATGGCCCTGGTCATAACATGGAGCCAAATGATGTTCCTCCTATCAATTGGGATGATGTCAATATGGTTATGTTTGGCAATATGGTTGAGGATGGAACACGTAATTTGGTTTCTCTAGTGAAATGGTTTTTTTAAGAGGTGAAGGAGCTCAATATCCAAGTTAAAAATTGGAAGGATTTATGTGTGGCAATGATTTGAAGCAATCAGGAGGAATGGGCAATAAAAGGTAAGGGGAAAACTATGAATGTAATGTTGGATAAATTAGTTGTTGATGTTGATCGCCTAGGGGTTTCTCATGAGGAGAGGATTTCCTCTTTGGAAATTATGGTCAATAATATTTTAGAAGTTAGATTTGTTAGTATTGAGGAAAAAATTGGTAAGTTGTCAGAGGATTTGAAAACTGTGGTTAACATCAGCAACAATTTTTTGAAGACAACTACTAAGGGTCTTTCCATTTTAAACAAGAAAGCATTGAAATGGATAGGTAAATCTCTAGAGGTGGGGGAAATGGAGAAAGAAATTGAAGATGTTAATTGCTTGAACCAGGTGGAGAAAAATGTGGATTTTTCTCTAGCATTGGAAAAGGATGTGCAGGCCGAACCATGTATCAGGACAAGGAGTAAGACTAAGAAGAAGGTTGTTGTTTCTTTTGATGAGCTCAAAGATGTTGTGGAGATGCATGAGGAGGTCATTGAGGAGAATATGGCCTCAGTGAATTTCTTGGAAAACATGTTGTAGCTGTTATTGACTCTTTTGCTTGTTTAGCCTGGGTGCTGATGTATTTTGCTACTGCTGTTTTGATAGATTGCTATTGTTTTATCTTTTGTTATCTTTTTGGTTATTTGGGTTGCTAGTTTTAGTTGATTAGTTTTTCTTGCAGCTTGTCATCTTTGTAAAAGGTTTTGAGTCCCCTTCAAAACCTATTTTTCCTTATCAAAAACATGTCCTATACATTGTCTTCCGCACATCCTCTTCCCTAATCCTTACATGATGGTACCTAAACATCAATTTTAAATTTTTAAAATATCTAACATGTTATAAATTAATCTAATAGATCATCAATTTAAGGTAGGTTATATTGATTCTTCATAATAATAATATTCAACCCTTGATATTTTATACACATTGACTAAGTCCCCTCTTTCTTTAGAACCATGACATAGGATTATCTAAGGTGTAAGAGTAATATTGCATTACTGAAAAAATAAATACACCATTTTTTGTAGGCTTATAGTGATGTTATAGTCACCATATTACACCACAACTTGTGGTTATCACTACAAAGACTTATAAAATTCTAAACTTAATCATAGGAATATAAGAGTGTAATCTAAAATCACTATTTAGTTATGTGGAAACTATACAAGATTTGTGGTAAATAGTTAGATTTCTAAGATCATTAGACTTAAGGAGGTTTATGTTAAGAATTGTATCAAAATATATAGTATATTTTAAGTGAATTCATTTGAAAAGGTCCATTCTACACATTTCATCTGGAATCAATTATTTCTCCACCTTGTGGATGATAAATATCACTCTAAACTATGAGAATAACTATACAAACACTACTCATGATAATTTGAAGGTAGTTATTATTGATCAGGTAACTTTGAGTTAGATTTTTCCAGTTCACATACTAATTAAATATTTTGGTAGTAGAAAAATATTTTTGTGTTGCAATATCATATGAGAATCATGTTATTCATGCGATTATTCTCATGTATCTTTGAAGGCCAGGGCCTCATGTTGTTTAATCACACTATGGTAAATTATGATGTAACTCATAACTATGAATCAATAAGATATGTTTATGATATTTTTCAAGTATAATTTGATTTCCCTTACATGTGTAACATACTTGGATGCATGATTTGATAATCCTTAATTGGAACCTCCACACATGACTACATCAAATAGTATTGCAAATGAAATTTTGCATCTTGTGACACTCAAGTGTTTCTACTTGTAAGGAAATCTGTTGGGATTACGTTTTCTCAACCTTACTGAGTCCCATGATTAATTTATTAATTATTTGCCCCTAATTTTCTGATTTAATTTATTAAATGCAATAATATTTTTTTCTAGATTGCTAAGTCACTTTGAGGGACCCAACGAGAAGTTGGCTCCTACATGCAAGGTGTGAAAATAAAAAATTGTGACACATGTCACATGGGTGCTCCTTTTGGGAAAGTAAATTGTTTCTACATAAAAAATGAATTCCTTGTTGACATGTGGTAGTTATTTTTGGAGGAAAGTATTGGCATGGTCCACTTGTGTGAGAGTTTATCTCTTCAAAAAAGTGGAAATAAGGTAAAGTGACACTTGTCACTTGGGTGCCCATTTGAGCTTGGAGAATTATAAAAATCCTCTTGAATGAGTGACCTTATGCCATGTGTCATTTTTCTGAGTTTTTGACTGAAGCTTTGAAGGGAAACTTTCTTAACAAAGATTGAGTTGTCACTTGGAGTGACTAGGAGTTGTGGGTGAGTTCTATTTTGGAAATAATGACAATTTTCTGTATGGGATGCCTAGCATGTGAGGTTGCTTAATTTTTGGATCTGTAAGCATTGCATGTTCTTACATGTTGTTGCATATTGGTGTATGTATGTGCATGTTTGACAGGTTGCTAATTGGGTCACTTGGGACTTGTGCATGTTGTTGGTTTAGTTTGCATGCATGTAGAGACTAGGAGATTGACACGTGGAAAAAATCAATGCCCACTTATGAGATGTATTTATTAATTCCTTAATGTATTTGTATTGAGAGCTTGGTTGTAATTTTTTGAGATGCCACTATGCTACCAAATTCACTCTATATTTGTATCATAGTAAAATAACACTTGCAAGAGCATAGAATTTTCACATTGTATTATAATTTTTTTTACTAGAAATACAATTGATCTATGCTTTGGTGTGTGGGTTTATCCCCGAAAGGGTTTTCCCATAAATATTTTGTTATGTGTTTTAATGGTTCAAATTTGAAATTAAATTAATGCATGTGAAATCTTAAGTGAAACTGTGAATGTTAAAGATTTGAAATAAATTTGTGCAACCTCTTCTTTGATTGATTTGCATTAGGGGAGCATTTCCACACTCAACTTTCCTTTCAATTGGTATTATATCCTGGCCATCTTTGCTATCCTTGGTGGGTTAGAATGGTTTTTGTGCATATCTAGAATTAGTGGGAGTTCTTGCAAGGAAAACTCTGTAATCTTCTTGTAGTTTTAAGATGGCAAGCACATCTCGAAGAATAGAGATGGAGAAATTCAATGGAAACAACTTTCAGTTGTGGAAACAAAAAATGGAGGATATGATCATAGATAGATATTTATGGGCTATAATATCCAATACAAAACTAACAACAATCTCACAAGAGGATTGGGATCTACAAGATCATAAAGCTAAGGGTTTGATAAGATTGTTTGGTTGATTCTATGCTCCTAAATGTCCATGAGGAGAAGACTACAACTAGTCTTTGGAAGAAGCTTGGTGACATTTATCAAGGGAAATCCTTGGTAAATAATCTTTTCCTGAGAAAGAAGTTATATTCTCTAAGTATGGAGGAAGGAGGATCAGTTGTTGATCACTTCAATGCATTCAATATGCTAGTGGCAATGTTGGGTTTTGTTGGTGTGAAGATTGATGACAAGGATCATTGCATCCTTTTGATATGTTCTTTTCTAGACTCATGGGACCACCTTGTTATGGCTATTGGAAGCACAACCACCACCTTCAAGATGGAAGATGTGGTTGCTTCATTTTTGTCTGAAGAGATGTGGAGGAATTCTTCTAAGATGGCCAAGGAGGCCCTATCAATTCATGGTAGACTGAAGGAGAAAGACAAGAGAAAGGAAGAGAATTCTAAGTCCAACTTTGTGAGGAGATCTAAGTCTCCTAGTAAAAATTACAAGGCTTAGAAATGTTGGAACTATGGGAAATTCATATATTTCTAGAAAGACTACAAAGAGAATAAAAAGAAGAAAAGTGATAAATCTAAGTTTGAATCCTCCTATGAAGATGCAAATGCATTTTTTGCACCCTTGGAAATACATGCATAAAAAAATGTGTGGTTAATTGACTTAGGTGCCTCTTTATACATGACCTCTCATAGAGGTTGGTTCTCAAAGTATGAAGAGTATGATGGTGGGAAGGTGTATTTGGGTGATGAATCTCACCAAGTGAAGATTGTTGGCCATAGAAGAGTTAAGATTTGATTCCTTAATAGTAGAGTGAGGGGCTGCATTGATGGTGTTCTACACATCCCTGGTTTGGCTTGAAACCTACTCTAAGTGAGTAAGTTGGGTGGTATGGGAGTGCAAGTTGTTTTCTTGAGTATGGATGCAAGATGACCAGAGATGTTATGATGCTTGCTAAGGGTTTTTGGATTGGAAATATGTATAAGTTGGGTGGATGCACAGTTCAATGTAATATTTCTTCTATGAAGTCCAAGAAACGGGCTTTGGATTCTTCATCCTCACCATCAGATCAAGAAGAGAAAAATAATATGGTGTCTACATCTAATAGACATGATTTTTAGGTACCTAAGGGAATAAATACTTTGGAGATGAAGCACCCAATAAAACACAATGTTGTGGCACCAAAGGCTTGGCCATATTGGTGAGAAGGGTCTTAGAGCCCTAAAAAGTAAGATCCTTGTTGAAGGCCTTGATGATTGTAATCTCGAGTTTGATTTTTATGAACATTGCATATATGAAAAACACCACCATGATGTTTCTTTTTATTTCAGTTCTCATAAATCTTTTGGTGTTTTTGATTATGTGCATTCTAATGTATTTTTTCTAGTTAATGTTCCTTCATTGTCTATATTTGTGTACATTGTCTCATTCATACATGACTATTCTAGAAGGACATTTTTGTATTTCCTTAGAATTAAATCTAAAGTTTTCAATCAGTTTAAGGAGTTCAAATCCTTGGTTGAAAACCAAATTGGTAGAAAAATAAAATGCTTGAGGATGGATAACGGTGGTGAGTTTTGTTCCATAGAATTCAATTAATTCTACAAGGACCATGGGATTGAGAGACACAAGACATCTTTATACACCCCACAACAAAATGGAGTTGTGGAGAGGATGAACAAAACACCAATGGAGAGGAAGAGGATTATGCTAAGTGGTTGTGGCCTTGAACAAAAATTCTAGGTTGAAGTTGTAGCCACTTCTTGTTATTTGATTAATAGATCTCCTACTTTATCTCTTGTTGAAAAGAAATCCATTGAGGCATGGTCTAGCAAGAAGCCCTTTATGAGACATCTCAAAGTCTTTGGTTGTTAGGAATATTCTCATGTGCTTGATGTGAAGAGATCTAAGTTGGAGAATAAGGTAGTGAAGTGTATCTTCATCACCTATGGTGTCAATGTGAAGGGGTACAAGCTTTAGAATTTAGTTTCAGAGAAGATTCTCTATAGTAGGAGTATGATCTTCCATGAGATAAAACCTTCCACAATAAATCTATAGCTATAGAAGGAGGAGAAGCAAAAGGAGGTAGTTCAAATTCCACCTACTCCTAAGAGAGATAAACTACATATGAGTTCCTAGTGGAATTGATGATGTGGAGAACTCTAGTAACTCTTACAGCTTTGAAGAAGAGCAATAACCTCAACCTCAGCCTTTGAGGATGTCTACACAAGAAAGGTGGAAACTAGATAGATTTTGATATTCTATGTTAGACTCTAGTTGCATATTTTTTTTATTACTAACACTAATGAGCCTTGGACTATTAGAGAGGCTATGAGTATGCATGATGCAAATTCTTGGATAGAAGCCATGAATGAAGAAATGGTGGCATTGAAAAAGAATGCTACATGGGATCTAGTACCTTTTCCTAATGGATGGAAACTCATTGGATGAAAATGGATGTTAAAGAAGAAAATGGGTCCTAATGGTAGTGTTGAGAAGCGTAAGGAAAGGTTGGTTGTCAAGGGAAATTCCTAGGTGGAGCGAATTGATTATGGGGATATTTTCTATCTTGTAGCCAATCTGATATCCATTCATTTCTTATTAGCACTTGCAATAGCTTATGACTTCAAAGTTGAGAAAATGGATGTGAAGATACCTTTCCTTCATAATTATTTGGAGGAGGAAATTTATTTCATAGCCAGATAATTTCATTGTGAAAGATAAAGAAAATCTAGTATGCAAGTTGAGAAAATCTTTGTATGGTCTAAAGCAATCTCCTAAGATGTGGTACCATAAGTTCAATACCTATGTGTTGTCCTTGGTATTTCTGAGATCCAAATCTGACCATTTTTTCTATTATAAGACTGATAATGGTCACATTTTCTTTAGTATCTTGGATGTGGATGATATGTTGTTCATTGGGAATGGAAAATGCATGATTTCAGATTTGAAGTCTCAATTTTTATTATAATTTGAGATGAAAGATCTAGGTGCAGTGAAGTATATTCTAGTATTTAGATCAAAAGAGATAGATCTAAAAAAAATATTTGGTTAATCCAAAGCAAGTATGTGAACTCTATGTTGGAGAGATTCAGTATGACTACTTGTAGATAATTAGTTGTTTCTATTATACAGCCTTAGACAAAGCTTTTTGTGGAGGATTATCCAAAATCTCCTAGTAAGATGGAGGACATGACTAAAGTTCCTTATGAAAGTCTTGTTGGTAGCATGATGTATGATATGGTCAGGCTGAAGCATCTAGTAAAACCATTATAAAAATATTGAAAAAGATTGTTAATGACACCAGTTGTAATTGGAATTTGTAACTAAATCTTGCCTTATGGGCTTACCAAACCAACATTCACACACCCACGGGTGCCACACCTTTTTCCTTGGTCTATAGATTTGAATAAATCCTACCAATTGAAGTCGAGATCCCATCATTGTGAGTATCCCTAAAAGGCTTGACCAACCATGAGGAATATCGGGGGTCTAGACTTAATGAGCTAGAGTTTCTAGATGAAAGACGGTTGAGCATGTTAAAGCATCTCCAAGCTTATCATAATCAACTCAAGTGAAGACATAACAAGAAGATGAAGAACATAAAATTTCAATTTGGTGACTTGGTACTAAAAGAGAATAAGAAGATCTAGCTAAATTAGGATGGGAAGGGTAAATTTGAACCAAATTGGTTAGGTCCTTTTATCATAACAACAAACTATGGCTCTAGAGCATATTAGTTGACTAATCTTGAAGGAAAACCTCTAGTTGAACCTCTGAATAGTAGCCATCTCAAAAGATTTTACACTTGGACGCATCAGAATATCCCAAGAAAGAAAAGCTAAAATCCAAAAATAAAAGCAAAAAAATAAGAAAAATAAGAAAAATAGTAAATAGAAATAAAACATCCTTTAAGTGAAAACCACCTTGTGGTGCTTCTAGGATAGGTACCATAGTAAATACCTAGTAAATAGGTACTACATTTGAATAAGCCCTACATATCTATCTATCAAAACTATCTATCACATCCATCCCATCTGTCCCATAATTAAACATGCAACCAACCATGGCTCGATGACTGATCAAGTTTTGAACCTTGTTGCACCATCAAAATCCATCTTCCCTAATAAACATAGTATTTTCCAAACTAGTGGAAACTTCCTAAAATTGGTAGCGGATTGGATCCTTGTTCATCTCATTAGTGTTGAAAACTATCAAAATAAAAAACATTTAGAAAAAAAAAAACAAAATCAAAACAAAGTCGTAAAACACAAGAATCCTAGAAACATTGTAGGTCATCTCTAGATGAGCCACAATAGACTCAAAATAAGTGAACTACCAGCCTCTGTTTGTATAACATAGGCAATTCCATCATTAATGAACCCTTGAGGCCCTAGGTTAGTCCCCCAAAACAAAAACATTCAAACATCTTATAAAAGTCTAAAAACATTCACAAAAATTTAGAAAACTCCAAAAATAGTGTTAATATAGTCGAACTATGATGTCTTTGATCATCCCCCAAGGCACTAGGTTATTCCATTTAGGTCCCCATATTTGTCTCTAAATCTCTCAAAAACAATAAAAACAACATAAAAAGAATTAGAAAATCTTAAAAGTCTTAGATCCCCATTTTCACCTATCTACAATAAACATTCCATTCATAATAAACAATCATCACCTTCAACCTTTGAAAAAGTAATCAACAAGCAAAAAAAACATCAAGTTGAAACTTTCAAAGTAAAGATTGAAATGATTGGATCATTATTAGACTATAATAGATAGATAAAACGTTCCTAAAATAGACATCACTAATGGATAACATCCTAAAACATCAAACAACTATCCAGCAAGTGATACTACAACATTGTTTATCTTTTTATGACCTTATATCTTTTTGATTTATCTTACTGTCTCATTCCTAAGATCTCTTGAGGATGTCCATTACGGATTTAGAGAGGAAGGAATGAGGCATTGATCATCAATTTCTATTTGTTCTATTTGTTTATATATTTTTGTGATACTACCATGGTGAATACTTGCTTTCTTTTGTTTGTGAAATTCATTTTGGGGAAATTCATGTAGTAGTTACATGTTAGGTACTCCATACCTATTTTTGTAACTGGTCTGAAATGTTTTGAAACTTCTCACCCATACACTCTAACAAGGTTTTTGTATGTCTAGTATGAGAAAAAATACTCTTTATTTGCAAAGTCAAAGTCCACGCAATGGATATAACTCCACCTTGGTCATCAATATGGATTGCTAGAACTACAAACCCTCTATGAAAGAAAAATAAAAACCATCAATAACTAACAACATCAATTTTCTATCCATCTCTAATAATACTAACACTTCTTCTAACTAACAGCTCCATCCTGCATCACGATATCATTAGTACCACATGCATCATGCATCCACAAACTTGTCTATGCATATCATGACCATTATATATCATTATCCATCACATACATCATATATCATCATCCATCACATACATCATATATCATCATTAATAATATGCATATATAAATTAAACATCCATCGATATCATATAAATGCATCAGAAAAGTACAAAAAAATGAAAATATATAAATCATACATCCATCCATATCATATAAATGTATCAAAAAAGTACAAAAAACATGAGAATATATAAATCATTAACACATATAAGCATCCATAAGCATCTCATAACACATATTAAGTTGAATCAAAACATGGTATATCTTATCTATCATACAAAATGGGAATGTCAAATACATCATCAAGCATCATATGTGATATCAAAATATACAAAAAAAAATACGAGGCACCAGTTGGACCAATGAATGTATATACAAAATAACATGTCTACAAAGTCTCTGATACAATAAATAAATATCATAAAAAAAACCTTGTTGGTTGTCCCTAGGTGGGGAACCATTCTATTGTTGATTATGAGTAAAACAAGGTTGGGGATGCATGATTTGCAAAGATGGTTGTGGCTATCTCACCGACTATCCACCAGACTCTACACCTATCTAAACACTCTTCTCTCTAAAATGAGGAAGTCTCTAAGACCTAGGAACGAAAGCCTCATACAAAGTCTAGTAATAAGTACTTTGCATCATAAGATGGTCTCGCTCAGCCTCATACTGAGCCAGTGAAATGGAGGAGGTTAGTGAAATATCAATTGCTAGTCTTTGTTGCCTCTTTGTGGCTAGCTCCTACCTCAAAGAGCCTCTCTCTTAACGGAGACCATCTTGCTCTATAGTAATGATAGCAACCTATCCCTCTACTACTTTCCACTGAGAAATCTAGACATCCCTCTCAATGACTCAAGCATCCCTGTCTATGGTCAACTATGCTATGCTATTTGCAATGCTATATCCCTATATGGGGGAGGACCCTATGTTGCATGTTGGTCCTGAGGTTGTTGGTCCTAATGTTTCTAACCATCCTACCCATCATCCTACTAACCTCGATCTCTATCAAGCTACTCAATTGTGATATGCATCCACTGTCAATCACCTCTCCTCCCAATAACACCAACAATCCTTTGAACCTGCCCCATGACTAGCCCAGCGCCAGCAAGATCTATAAACCATAATGGAACATGACATTCCCACCACTAATCAAAATATCGTGTAGTGCTTGAATTTGTAGGACCCACTATCCATCCCCATCCAAATGAGGCAAGTTCTCTAAACTCCCTAACAACATCAATAGAGGAGGATATCAACCCCTACACCCTAACCTCTTGGGTTGTCCACCCAAACCATGCATGGTAGTCATCGACAAGCTAGGTCTATCTATCTTCAAAATTTAGGAGAACCCAATCAAGTAGGTACCTCTCAAGAATGGTATCAACATGGCCTATGAGCCACCATGAATGATTGCAAAAAGGGAGCTAATCCATATCATCATTCAAGGTCTCACAGGCTAGCCAAGTCCTCTAAATAAAATCGATCATATCATCATAAATACCTCTCCAATAGTGTAATAGTTTGGGCCAAGAATAATGCAAAAAATTAGAATGCCTATAAGAAAATGGATCATCAGGATCCCAAACAAGTATATCATTGGGTTTGGTCACTGGGATCCTCTCCAAAATCCATACATGTAGAAGTGTCGTCCTTGTTGAAATGGAACTATCGCCACAATATATGGCCTCATGCATGTCTTTGTACAAATGTGCCAAAACACACAAGCCCCATGCATATCTAGTCTCATGCTCCATCATCTACTCTATACAAATGCCCCAACCAATAGGAAATAACCTACCTCTATGATTGAACATTAGAGGCCCAATAATCAATCTAGCTAGAACCATCGATAAAGGATCAACATCGTTGATGAATGGAGATAGGTCTATCTCTATATCCATCACCTATAGCCATCACACACCAAGTACTCGCTGCATGGAAAGGGTACTCTATCTAACATAATAAGTGACTAACTCATCATGGATGGGGATCCAAAGAATCCTCCAAACATCCTCTAGTGTAGTCGCTTCCTCACCAGTAGGAAGATGGAAGGATGATGTCTCAAAATGCCATCTCTCTACCAGTGTGGCCATCATCACCCTATGGCATCAGATCTCAGACATATAACATATGTTTCACAGACCCACAACATCAAGGAAGTCTTTCTCAACCTCCTAGAACCTGGTGATCAAATCAAACAATTATTGTGGCTGATGCTCCTTGGAATATAGTGGTTTGAGAACTTCCTACAAATATTCAACCCATAATGTCAATAATTTTCTAGAAATTCAAATCACAAACTTAAAACTGCAAAGAAACTAGCTAAATTATTTAATTTTGACACTAACAAGCCCTATTTGGATGATAGTGGCATGTTTTTACAAAAGCGTCCCTATTTACTATGATAGCAGTTAGTTTTTATGCTAGTAGCTAGATTTTAAGATAGTGGCTACTTTTTACACAAGCAACTAGTTAATACATTAGCAGTTGGTTTTTGCGTTAGCGGTTACTTTCCTAAAAGAAAAATAATAGCTTGAAATTTTTAAAAAAAGTGATTAACAATAGTGGATGGATTTTGCAATAGCGAACAAATT
Organism: Sequoia sempervirens; assembly: GCA_007258455.2. Taxonomy (NCBI): domain Eukaryota; kingdom Viridiplantae; phylum Streptophyta; class Pinopsida; order Cupressales; family Cupressaceae; genus Sequoia; species Sequoia sempervirens. Next base: position 350,318,756 of record VDFB02270651.1, on the reverse strand, counting down.
ATACACTAGTGTTTACTTTTTAGAAAAGTGGTAAAACTAAAAAATACACTAGCGGTAAAATTTAAACAATGCTAGTAAAAATGTGAGATTACTGCTATTGTCAAATTCAATTTTTAGCATTAATTATGCAAAAAAAAGCCAAATATAAGAAAGGAAAAGGTATGTATTGCGATGCATGTGCTAGTTGGCCTCCTAAAAGAATGAACTACATCTACACGATTTGGGGCACCTGGGATCCTCACCATCGCAAATCAATAATCATAGCAATAGGATCTCCAAAGGAAAGAATTTACTAAGGCTCAAAGTGTAAAATGAGGAAAAATGAACCCTAAAATCCTATTCTTACCCCCCAAACCCTAATTTTTTACCTTGGAAACCCTCCTAGATTAAAATTTTGGGCACCTTGGAACATCTCAAACCACAAACGCGAGGCCTATAGCATAATTTTTCATCCTGTATGCATCTAAACTACAACAAAACCTTATCATGAGCCTAACTAGAAACTTAATGTTTCCAATGAATCTCTCAAGGGGGAAGCCTAGCATCATATTATCTTTTCATTGATCATAGAGGAATAGTGGGGCATATAAAAAATTTCAAATCTTGATCTGAACATCGAATTCTTTGAAACAATTTAACCAGTACTTTGTCTAAAAGAGGGAAAAAATGTAAACATGTAAAAATGACCTAACACATATCACATATCCAAAAATGCATTTTTCCATTATCAACATCACTTTCATTGTCACTATTGCATTTCATCTCATTAACATCATTAACCCTATTTTCCTCTATTTATTGAATAATATTTAATTATTTAATTAATTCACTATATCATCACTGATCTAACTTTATTCTATCCTGATTAATTAAATAAACATCAATTATTTAATTATGTCACTAATATACTATTGGAAAATATGCCTCAACTTGTTGGCTTGAACCTCTCTTAACACTTGGCATTTTTCCTTTTGTTGGCCTTCATTGTCAAACTTTTGCCGAAATCTAGAACCTTGAAACCTAAGTCGCAGGGTTCTAAAAGTTCATAACTTGGTGACATTAAGCTTGTCGTGGGATACCTAGATTTCTGAACTATGGAACCTATGTCGTGGGGTTCATGAGTTTCATAACCTCTCAACATGGTGATCTCCTTGTTGTAGTGGGTTTTGGAAAATTCCAACCCTCTAACTGGAGGTTCTAAACTTCGAGTTTCTCCCAACTTGGTGACATCAGAGATTGAAATATCAGTGGGATGTGGCTTCATCCATAGGATTCTAAAGGTGGTCTCCTCAATGGACCAATGAATCTTATTGATGGGATGTGGCTTCATTGATAGGACTCTAAAATTTGTCTCCTCGATGGACCAATGACTCTTATCGATGGGACTCATGGACTTCAATGGGACCCTCAACCTTGTCTCATCAATTTTTTGATAGACATGAAGTTGCAATGTCTACATTAGTGGGACTTTCTTTAATCGGTGGGAGACAAATTAGTGTCCCTCTGATATGGAAATGGTTGTATTGGTGAACCCAAATGGTACGATAGTCAAAAGCGGTGGATGAGTGATGTGTCGACATGTGGCATGAATTCATTCATTGATTTTACATCACTATTGTGAATCAACAATCATTGGATCGAAAGTTGTATTTCCTAATAATAATATATTTGCATTAAATGCATGATTTGATTGGGGGTTGACAAAGAGAAAACATGGTAATAATCTCTATAACTAAATTAATTGTTAGGTGGCTTGATGCGTGCTAGATGGCGATGTGTGTGGCTTGAGATGAAGGAAGCTCAAGTTGGTGAAGATAGTGAAAGAATGAAAACCTAACTGAGGTTGAATGGGCTCAAGATATTGTATGGGTTTTTTGCATTGTAATAGTGTGAGTGTGAGGTGAACTGTAATCTATGAGTGAGGCCGACCAATGGATTGTATTGCTACTGTGAGTTAACACCTGAGAGTGAATTTTGTAACTATGTATGTAATCTTTTTACTGTAATACAAAGTGGCTTTACTTGGTTTGTGGGTTTTTCTCCCTTAAGGGTTTTCCCACATAAATCTAGTGTTATCTCAGTATGATGATTTTTTTTATTCTTGTGTTCTATGAATGTGCATCTCAAAAAAATGTAATCTATTAAATAAATGTTTTTTCTACACTTCTATCCTGAGGATTTTTCATTAGGAAGGCGTTTTCGCACTTGTTCTTTCCTTTCAAGTGGTATCAGAGCCTGGCTAGTTGTGTTATCCTTGTGAGTAGGGCTAGTTTTTTGTACTAATTTTGTTCAGTGGGAGTCTTGCAAAAGAAAAACTGAGTGTCTTGTTTATAGTTTGAGATGGCAAGTACATTAGGTAGAGTAGAAATTGAAATTTTTAATGATGTCAATTTTGAGTTGTGGAAACTCAAAATGGAAGACCTGTCAGTGGATAGAGACCTCTGGATTTTTGTGTCCAGAACTATGCCATAAGGTATGAAGCAAGAAGATTGGGACCTTGTAGATAGAAATGCTATATGGGTGATAAGACTTTTTCTGGTTGATTTTGTACTCCTGAACATCCATGAGGAGAAGACTACACATTCTTTATGGAAGAAACTTGGTGAAATTTTATTAGAGGAAGTCTTTGGTGAATAAGTTATTCCCAAGGAAGAAGTTGTACTCCTTGAAGATGGAAGAAGGTGCATCTGTAGCAAACCATCTGAATTCATTTAATATAATTGTTGCTCAATTGGCGTTTGTGGGTGTGAAGATAGAGGAGGATCAATGTATGCTTTTGTTATGTTCCTTACCTAACACTTGGGATCATCTAGTAATGGCTATTAGAAGTACAATGACTACTTTCAAGATGGAAGATGTGGTTTCCTGGTTTCTATTAGAAGAAATGCGAAGGAAGTCTTCTAAAATGGCCAAGGAGGCTCTTATCTTTTGGGGTAGATCAAAGGAGAGAGGAAAGAAGAAAGACAAGAAGTCTAAATCCAAGTCTGAAGGGAGATCAAAGTCTCCTAGTAAGAAGTCCAAGGTGAAATGCTAGAACTGTGGGAAGACTGGTCATATCCAAAAGGATTGTAAGGAGGAGAAAAAGAAGAAAAACAACTCTTTGTACAATGACTCTTCTCAAAGTGATGCAGATTCCTTCATTATTTCTTTGGCAACTTAGGCATCAGATGATGTCTGGATAATTGACTTAGGTGCATCTTTTCACATGACATCTCATAGAGATTGGTTCACTAAGTATGAAAAGTATGTTGGTGGAAATTTGTACTTGGAAAGTGACTCAACTCTAGAAATTGTTGGCCATGGAAGACTCAGAATCCGATTCCTTGACGAAAGAATCAAAGGGATTGATGGCATACTCCACATACTAGGTTTGGCTCATAATCTACTTACTGTTAGTAAGTTGAATGATGTTGGCATGCAAGTTTCTTTCTCTAGTGGAGTATGTAAGATGACTAGAGGGTCAATGGTGTTGGCTAAGGGTGCATGCATAGGAACTTTGTATAAGCTAGATGCACTTCCTATCCAATGTTATAACGTCTCTACAAATTCAAGAAAAGTTTCTCATGTAGAGAAGGAGAATGAAGCTCCTCTTGGTGCAAACTCTTTGGAGGTGAAACTCCCAGTAGAGAAAACCATGATGTGCCATCATAAACTCAATCACATAGGAAAGAGGCTTAAAAGCCTTCAAAAATAAAAATCTAGTTGAAGGGCTTGTTGATTGTAACCTTGAGTTTGATTTTTGTGAACATTGCATTTATGGAAAGAAACACCATGTTTCATTTTATTCAAGTCCTCATAAATCTTCTGGCATACTGGATTATGTTCATTCTGATGTATTTGGTCAAGTGAATGTTCCTTTATTCTCGAAATCTAGATATTATTTTTGTTTTATTAATGACTATTCGAGAAGGGAATTTTTGTATTTTCTAAAGAGTAAAACAAAAATGTTTAGTCAGTTTATAGTGTTTAAAAACTTGGTAGAAAATTAGACTAGAAGAAAAATTAAATGCTTGAGGATAGATAATGGTTGTGAGTTCTATTGTGCATATTTCAAAAGGTACTGCAAAGACCATGGCATTAAAAGGCATAAAACTATGCCTTATACTCCACAACAAAATGGAGTTGTTGAAAGGTTAAACATGACACTGATGGAAAGAGCGAGAAGTATGTTGAGTAGTACTGGTCTGGAGCAGAAGTTCTAGGATGAGGTTGTGGCTACAACATGTTACTTGATAAATTGTTCACATAGTTTGGCTCTTGTTGACAAAAATCCTCTAGAAGCATGGTTTGGTAAGAAGCCCTCTTCGAGACATATTTTTTTCTTTGGTTGTGAGGTATATGCATGTGTGCTGAATGAGAAAAGATAAAAATTTGGAGAACAAGGTTTTCAAATGTATCTTCATTTGCTATGGCACTGGTGTGAAAGGATACAAGCTTTAGAATCCTATTACTAAGAATTTTTTGTACAATAGAAGTGTAATATTGCATGAGTTGAAGCCTTTAGTAGCTAGTCCACAATTAGAAATAGATAAAAAGGAAAAGAAGAATGATGTAGCCAAAATTCCTTGAACTCCAAATAAAGAGGAAATACAAAATTTACCTAAAATTGAGGAGAGTTCTATCAACTTTGAGAGTTCTGATGAAGAAGAACCACAACCTCATCCTTAGCCTATGAGAAGGCCTACACATGAAAAATGTCAACCTAAAAGGTATGTATTTTCCATGTTGGATTCAAATTGTGCCTATGCTTTAATTACTAGCACTGATAAGCCTAGGACTATGAAAGAGGAAATTAATATGTCAGATTCAAATTCCTGGTTGGAAGCCATGAATGAGGAAATGCCATATTTGAAAAAGAATGCAACTTGGGATTTGGTACACCTACCTGAAGGGAAAAGCTTATTGGATATAAATGGGTATTTAAAAAGAAAATTGGTCTAGAGAGAAGTATAAAGCCTAGTTGGTCACAAAAGGTTATTCCCAGGTGGAGGGAATTAATTATGGATAAATATTTTCTCTTGTAGCTAAGTTGACATCTATTAGATTTCTTTTGTCACTTGTAGCAGTGTATGAATTAGAGATTGAGCAGATGGATGTGAAGACAATATTTCTTCATGGAGAGCTATAAGAAGAAATTTATATGTCCCAACCTGAGCACTTTGTTGAAAAAGGTAAATAAAGTATGGTTTTCAAATTAAAGAAATCTTTGTATGGTTTGAAGCAATCGCCTAGAATGTGGTACCAAAATTTTGACACCTTTGTGTTGTCATTGGGATTTGTGAGATCAAAATCAGATCATTGTGTTTATTACAAAACTGAAAATGAATGTTTTCTTATTATTTCCCTTTATGTTGATGACATGTTATTCTTTGGGAATAGTAAGGGTATGATTTCTACTTTAAAATCTTAGTTATCAACACATTTTGAAATGAAATATTTAGGTGTAGCAAGGTATATTCTGGGGATGGAAATAAAAAGGGATAAGGGAATTAGAAAGATCTGGATTATCCAAAGAAAGTATATTAGTACTGTCCTTGAGAGATTTGATATGATGGATTGCAAGCATCTAGTTGTTCTAGTGTTGTAGAGAACAAAGCTATCTATTGAAGATTGTCCAAAATCTCCTACCGAGATGGAGGACATGACCAGAGTTCCTTATGCAAGTGTTGTTGGAAGTTTAATGTATGCAATGGTTTGTACAAGGCTATACATTTCCCAAGTAGTGAGAGTACTTAGTTTATGGATAATCCAGGAAGACTGCATTGGGATACTATGAAGAGAGTTTTCAAATATTTGAAGGGCACTTCAGAGTATAATTTGTGTTATCATGGCAACTCAGTTGGATCATAAAGATCTCTTAGAATTCATGGGTATGTGGATTATGATTGGGTAGGGGACATTGACAATAGAATATCCATCGGTGGATACATCTTCATGTTATTTGGTGGTGCAGTGAGTTGGATGAGCAAGCGACAGGCTGTAGTCACTTTATCTATAATTGAGGTAGAGTATATGGTAGAAACACATGCCACAAAGAAGTTGTTTGGCTTATACATTTGTGTTCTCATGTTTGGTTTAATATAGGGTAGATTATGATTTTCTATGTCAGTCAAAGTGCTATTTATTTGGTGAAAATCCCACTTTCCATGCAAGGATGAAGCATATCAATGCTCAATATCATTTCGTTCATGATATGGTGGAGGATGAAAAGGTTAATCTTGAAAAGGTGGATACTCTGGAGAATGTTGTTGATGCATTGACAAAGCACATGAGGACATACAAGTATACGTGGTGTGTCAATCTAATGGGCCTTGGGGCCTATGACTTTCAATAAATTTGAGTTTAGAGGAAGCCAGTAAGTCTTCGTCAAGTGGGAGCTTGTTGGAAAATATACCTCAACTTTCTGGCTTGAACCTCTCTTAAGACTTGGTGTTTTTCCTTTTGTTGGCCTTCATTGTCGGACTATTGCCAAAATCTAGAACCATGAAACGTAAGTCATAGGGTTCTAAAAGTTCATAAATTGGTGACATTGAGCTTGTCATGGGATCACTAGATTTCTTAACTATGGAACCTATGTCATGGGGTTCGTGAGTTTTATAACCTCCCAAAATGGTGATCTCCTTATTGTCATGGGTTTTAGAAAATTCCTAACCGCCAAGTGGAGGTTCTAAAGTTTAGGCTTCTCTTGATTTGGCAACATCAAAGATCGACATATCAGTGGGATTTGACTTCATCGGTAGGAATCTAAAGGTGGTCTCCCCAATGGACCAATGACTCTTATTAGTGGGACGTGGCTATATTGAAAAGACTCTAAATTCTATCTCCTTAATGGATCAATGACTCTCATCGGTGGGAATCATGGACTTCAGTAGGACCATTAACCTTGTCTCATCGATGAGCTGATAGACATGAAGTTGCAAAGTCTACATTGGTGGGACTTTCTTTTATCGATGGGAGATGAATTGGTGTCCCTCTGATATGGCGATGGTTGTATTGGTGAACCCAAATGGTATGATAGTCAAAAGTGATGGATGAGTGATGTGTCCACACATGACACGAATTCATTCATTGATTCTACATCGCTATTGTGAATCCACAATCATTGGACCAAAATTTGTATTTCCTGATAGCAATATATTTGCATTAAATGCATAATCTGATCTGGGGTTCACAAAGAGAAAACATGGTAATATTTTCTATAACCGAATCAATTATTGGGAGGATTCATGCATGTTGGATGGCAGTGTGTGTTTCTCAACACGAAGGAAGCTTATCGTTGAAGATAGTGAAAGAATGAAAACCTAACTGAGGTTGAGTGGGCTCAAGATACTGTATTCATTTATTGCATTGTAACAATGTGAGTGTGAGGTGAAATGTAATTTGTGAGTGAGGTCGACCAAGGAATTATATTGCTACTAAGAGTTAACACCTGAGAGTGAATTTTGTAACTCTGTATGTAATATTTTTACTGTAATACAAAATGGCTTTACTTGGTGTGTGGTGTTTTCTCCCATAAGGGTATTCCCACATAAATCTGGTGTTATCTTTGTGTGTGATGAGTTTTTCTATTCTTGTGTTTTGTGAATGTGCATCTCAAACAAATGTAATCTATTAAATGATTTTTTTTCTGCACTTCTCTCTTAACTATTTTTCATTAGGAAGGTGTTTCTACACCTCTGCTTTCCTTTCATACAACCTATTCATCTAAATCAATTAAATTATTATCATTAATAATTTAATTTAAATCACTTTCTCTTCTCTAAACTTGAATAATTAAATCAATTATTTAAAATCATTCAAAATGGTCAACAAATAAATACATCTTTATTTGTTAAATTCAAATGCCAACTTGCACATTCATCTCCAATATTAATTAATTAACTATACTCACCCTCTTGTGATTGAGAAAATTATTATCACTAATTTCTCACTCTAATTGGTTGACTAACCCATCTATTTCCCAATTCCACTAACCACTCAACCTAATTTTCTCAATCCCACTAATCATTCCAATCTATTTCCTCTCAATAGTTCTCAACTGTTGATCATGATCTTTTACTACTAAATCTTGATCATTCATCTAAAAATATGAAATATACATAACAACCTTCTTTCTTCTCAAAAACAATAAGAGAATCTATAGAATTTCTAGAGAGGTTATGTCAAAATAGCCAATGAAGAAAATTTAGCACACTTACATCTTTGATCACCATTAATACACTTTTGAAGCTTTTGCAACAAAAATGGAGGCTTCATATTGATCCAAGTAATCCAACATCAATATGAATTACACTTTTCCATGGGATGGTAACATTGTAATGCTAGAATTCATTTTATGTTTTCTTTATGATTGCATTTGTTGTTCAAATTCTTATTTTTGTAGTTTCATTTCATTAGTATGGTTTGGGATTTTGATCTTGTTTTGAATTAATTTGGTTTGATTCATTGTCGTTTCCTTAGGCTTATTTTCCCCCTTACAACTAGATTATATTATTAGATAATATGTCTACATTTTTTCGATGACATGAGAACAACAAGATTTTTATTCTCAACATAGTTATATTTTGTCTCATAAACCTTGAGGCCTTCACTGAAGAAGGCAATTGGATGCTCCAAATTTTTCATTGTTTAGCTTTGTTAGGACAACTAATATAGTTTTTTCCTCACAAAGTGTAGATAATGAAATCCTTATCATAATTGGGATTCACAAGGGTGGGAACCTAAGAAATTTCTTGTTTGATGGCCTCAAATATATCCTTACCTTCTTTGGTCCATTTCAAGACCATATTTTTCATAAGCATTCAGGTAAAAGGCTTTACCAAAGCATCAAGGTTTGGGATGAACCTTCTTACAAAATTAATTGTACCCAAGAAGCTTTACAAAAATTTTGTGTGGATGGGGAGTGGGATTGCTAGGATGGACTCCACTCTTGTTGGATTAATAGCTAGACCATCTTTAGAAACAATGTTCCCAAGAAGTTTTCATTGGTTAGTGACAAAGAAACATTTTCTTGGATTAAGGGAAATACCATATTCCTTGCATTTCTAGAAGACTTGCTCAAGGTGGTTTAAATAATCACTTGCATAATTTGAAAAAATAGTTATGTCATCCAAGTAGACCAATATAAACTATATGAAGAAAACTTGAAATTCCATGTCTATAACCCTCTAAAAGGTATCTCTAGCATTGGTTAACACAAAATGAATTTTATGATGAGCATAAGTACCCCACTTAGTTGTGAATGTTGTCTTATATTGATCAAATTATTGAACTAGAATTTGATTGTAACCTAAGTAGCCATCCAAGAAAGAAAATATTTTTTAACCACTAACCTTTTATAGAATTTGTTCCATGGAGGGGAAGAGGTGGTGATCCTTTATGGAGGCCTAATTTAGGTTTCTAAAATCAACACAAAATCCTTATTTCCACATACTTATTTCTAATAGGGACAAGATTTGCTACCCATGAGGAATGATTGATAGGGAAGATGATATTAGCTTCTATAAGCTTGGTTAGCTCTTTCCTCATTAGGGCCTCAATTTTGGGATTTCCAAGACTTTTCCTTTTCCTTACTAATTTTGTATTTGGGTCCAAATCAATGGTATGTTGCACAAAATTTGGGTCAAAACCCTCTAAATATTCACAAGTCCATTCAACTAAATCACTATATTTATTGCAAATCTCAATTAAAATTTCATGTTCAGATGTAGAGCATACCTTTCCCAAGTTCAAAGATCTTTTCTATATAAGTGTAACTAGTTTTTAGTTACCATTCTTTGTAGCTACGTTCATCTTCTTCTAATTTAGTTGGTCATCTAGATGGAAATTAACATCAAGGGTGATGAGACCCTTTGGTAACTTGTTGTTTCTCAGCTACATGATCTGATCACCATATTGATTTTGTAGATTAGACTATTTTTTTATAAAAAAATATATCTCTTCTTACAAAAAATTGACAATTTTGTTATCATTATCAAAAATTCTCCAATTGGATAGGTTATCTGGAATAGTAGGCCTTACCACCAGCTTGATATGTTGCTCATTTTTGTTTGCAATATGGTCTGGGATATCAAATTGGGTATCGATTGTTACAAGTCTATTGGAATGATTTTTCTATTTTCTAGGGATAGTCTAGATGTAAAAACCCTCAAAACCATCAATCAAATTATTTGTTATTCTTTGAGTTCATACTTGGTGGACAACTAGCTCACTATCTCCAAAGACCTACAACAACTTGATGTTTTTTCTTTGGGAAAGGTGGAGACCTGGGACTAGGTCTTCATACTTAGCTGCATTATTAGTGCAACTAAATTGAAGCATGGAAGAGAAAAAATATTTCTCCTTATTTGGAGATAACAAAATTATGCCTACACCATTCTCTTTTTTTGAGCCATAAAAAAAACTAACCCCTCTATGTCTTCTTGAACTTTCATGAGATTAAGGATAAGAGTATTTTCCTCATGAATGCAATAGGTTCTAAGACTAGTCTCATTTTCTTCAAAAAGTAGGTTAAATTTAAATGCATTACCCCATTCATCCAATAAGCAATTAGGGACTTCCTCTAAAAGAGTAGTAGGATCAAGAACAAAACATTCATCATCTTGAAAATGAAATACGCAATTCATATTTATGGGACTAGGAGTTTAAGATTCAATATGATCATTTGAAATTGGTTTAGCTTTGATGGTCACTTTGGTACCATACCTTGTCTTGAATAACATATGGGATCAATCAGAAGATAGGTATCTACCTATCTTAGTAGTGAACTCTATGGAAAAATATATGGAAAAGATAGTAAGGAGGTATCTGATTGAAATTTCTTGCAACACAATGTAGCTAGGGCATGCATTCAAATTTAATATTAGGTCTTTAATCACTCCTACTATCTTGACAATGGTGTCATCCAATTTCAAAACTCCTTTTTTTATAGGCTCATACTTGATTCCAAGCATATCAGCCACCTTCTTGGGCATAACAAAACTGCTAGCCCTTGAATCTATCATACAATTGTGCACTATATGATTTCAATGACAAAAATTTAATAGAAGGGAGGTGGATTAATTATTTTTTCTTGAGTTACCTTCTTCCTTAGGTTGTACTAGGTTGATTGGAGTAGCTAGCTCTTTATCTATTGCGTCTTTTAATTTCTTGAATTCCCCTAAGTCTTGTTACAAAAAATCTCTTCGAGATGGGATAGAAAAAGACTCTCACATATTTCTTTCAAGTTACTTCTTCATTTGATCAACTATATTGAAAGGAGGATGACTAATCTTAGAGGAAAATTTTGAAGCTGTAAGACATAGCTTTGAAGATTGTATGATCAGAGGTTGTTCCAATTCCTTGGTATTCCTACCAATAGGCTAATCTAATTGTAAGATAATTTTCCTACTGATTTTTCTAGCAATTATAGCCTCTTGAGATGGTTTGAGGGTTAATTCCTAACTAGCAGTAGAAGATGCACCACCCTTAATTTCTCTTTTCTTTGACCTTATATTTTGAGCTATTGCATTAGCATTCAAATGATTTATACCAAAAAATCCTCTTGATGCCAATTGAATAATGGGGAATCTCCTTGCATATGGTCTTGTCTACTGGCAGTTGCCTGGTTTGCATCAAATTATTGTCTTAAAGTTGAGGTTTGATTATGAACTAGATTATTTTGGACTAGAACTAGGGCCTTTGAATAGCTAGTAGTAGCTATATTTACACTATTCAAGGGTTTGGCATATTCCATTAATTTTTCCCTTGATAGGGTTTCCCATCTTACTAATAATTTAAATTTTGAGGTTGATAAGGTCTATTATTTTTAGTTTTTCTTTTATTATTACCAAATCAGTATTCAAATCCTAAATTGAAGATTTTATAGCATGCCATTGATTTGGGAGAGAAATATGAGTAGATGATTGATTGGTAGAAGCCATTAGAAAAGGAGCCAATGTGGGCTACTAAGGAAGAATCTGTAGAAATAGAGGCATTGGTGGCCTTGGATCTATTTTCCTATCTTTTATTAAGAAAATTTTATGCCCTAATGATAATGGCAATGCATCTACAAAAGCTACCCAACCCATAGACTGAATCATAACAACTATATCAATGTTAAGAGCTCTTAGATAATATAGGAAGGCATAGTTGGAAGAGGGTTTCATCAAGGTAGTGATTCTATCCCAAATATTTTTTTAAACATGTAATTAAAACCTCCCATGAATTCAAGGGGTGCCCTCTTGATTGTGGTCAACTATTCTATGAGAGACAAATGATCACCCTTGTCTTCAAATCGTTACACAGTTTTTCACCTAACACATTCCAATTGTGAATGAAATTAGGTTTTGTACATCTGTACCACTACAATTATTTTCCTTTCAAGGAGGTGGCTAAGACTTCTACAAAAATTGTGCATGGATCAAATGTTTTCCACATCAAGGATGTGTTCTATTGGAGTAGTGGATGTTTCACTAGTGAAATGGGGAATAATTTTCAAGGAATTTATAGGTATGTCATCTCTTTATGATAATGCAAGAGGACTACTACCATTAAAAGATACAAAACCTTGATTTCTAGGGGCAACCATATGAAACTATGGTCTATTTATCTAAGAAAAAGGTGTCCTATTTTGAAGCAATCTACCAAATGGAGGAGTAGACTAAGCTCTAGGAGATGGAGTTACAACACCTCTACTTCTCCTTACTGGTGATAAGGAATGTCTATTTCTTCTTCTAGATGTATAAAATGATAGCTTAGTATATTGTAAAATACCTCTAGAAGATTCTCTTATCTAAATCCTTGGCATGAATTTGTAGGTCTAATCTAGAACCAATACTTTTCAATTGAAACAAGATCACCAAACTAATTGTAGAGTCTTTCACTTGAATGCAGAGTTGCTAAGTACTTGTCGAATTCCTCTTCAAGGCTAAAAGTGTTGAAATTAGCAACACTCTCTCAACAAAATGGGATAAATATCAACAAACTTAGTCCTATTGGGCATTCCAAAAGACTATTGTCACATGAAATTACACCCTACAAAATATGGGTTCAAAATTTAAATGACACAATGGAAATAACCTCAAGGTGTGGACCTTGCAAGGTGAGGTAAAGTCTCTAGAGAAGATTGACTTCCTCTTTTGATCTAAGTGAAAATTTGTCGATCCAACCAACACATAAAATCCTAACACTACTCTACTCTTATCAACTTACAAGGGAAAAAGGGATAGAAGGAATTCATAAAATGGGAAAGGGGAGGTGATACACCAAGATAAGGATTGTTTCTTACCACTTCATAAAACATAATACATCAATGAAATGGGATAGAAGGTTTACATAACTCTCTCTTTTGTCAAATTTTAAGATAATATGAATGTTACAGATTGTTCAAATGCTAAAAAGGAAGAAAATTCACAAAATAACATCTACAAATATAAATAGCATAGCATATATGAATAAAAAGGTAACAAGAGAATACTTACACATGAAGGTAATAAAAGTTTACACAACACATTTAGAGAGAGAAGAGGTAAATATGACTAGTTTCATTAACATAAAGACTTAAAAGCCAATTTTATTATGGTAAAATGCAAGAATTTCATAAGTCGGCTAAATAAAACCCATGAGAATCCCATGGAAAAATAAAAACCCTTATAAAGAATACAATATTTTCCTTTATAGTTCAAGCATAACTAAATGATCTAGCACAAACCCTCACTTGACTAGGGTTAGTAGATGAGAGATCTATCAGATTGCACATGTATATGTCTAGCTCCTCAAATTCCACATTGAAAGACTGTCAGGATAGCCCAAATGTTCCTGGCATGCCACTGCATTAATTAATTATATAAGTGTAGAGCTGGAAAACCCACCAAATTAACCATGAAATCCAATGTAGTATGGTCTAAAACTAAAAGAGGAGTCCTGCAATATGCAAGGAAGTATGACACTTATTTTGCATTGAATATGGCATGGAAATATACATATAAAATCTCTCTACAACCTCATGGATTTGATCTGGTAGCTAGGATATCACTTGAACATTACTTCAAGCTTTCCCACAAAGATAATGATGCTAGCTATTGAAAATTTTGAATTCAAGTCATAGATCTATCAAGAAGAGACACTAATTGACAATCTAAATGCATTGACTAGGTTTGAATAAGTTTGAAAATTCATCCAATCTTAGCATTTCATGTCAACTTTCCTTTACAAGTCATGAAGATGGGCCCATGGATAAAAGTCATTGAAGAGGTTGCTAATGTTACTGGAGGATACATGTCATATTTTTTACCCCTTCATGGTCTAAAATGAGACCCATCATGAACATCTTATGGGATAGCAAAAACAATCAAAGCATTCCAATATTTTATTTTAGCAATTCCACCATTATAAACTAGAACCACCACAAAGAGCTCATGGACATGCAAAACCTAAAGAGAGGTTGACAAATGTCTCAATTTCAACAATCCCACATATGGAAATGGGACCCACATCAAGAATTATGTAGGTTCGTAGAAATAATACAATGTGTAACCACTTCATGCTTCCATACCTAAAATATGGTGTTCTTTGAAAAGCTTACGGGCTCACGAAAAAATTCCTAATAGGTGTCAAGCTATTTGCACTTCCATGCTTGAAACTAGGAATTCTTTAAAAGGTTTGTACACAAGTGACAACAATGAGATGCTACCACACATCACCATCATTTTATTTTGTTCTCAGAAAAGAAAATTTCTCAATAATTTTGTGAGCTTATGGAATTCATGGCATGTGTCACCCTTTCATGCTTTTTCTATAAAATTGAGTTCTCTTTAAAAAATATTGTGGGTGAGTAGAATTAAAACAATACCTCCACATGTTGACCTTTCCACACCTCCATAATTGAATCTTTCCTAAGTGAAATTGATCACATGGGCATGCAAAGCTCATGACAAGTGTCACACTTTCTATGATATAGTGCCTTGAATTTTCTCTAATAAAAAAATCCTATAGGGATGTGAAAACCAATAAAATTTCAAAGAGACAAAGGATGGTGAGAGTGGGATGGAAACTAGACATGTAATTTTGAATCAAAGGTCCAAAAATCCAAAAAAGAGCTTGAAACTCCAAAGAAGGAAGAAGTCAGGCTCAACCAAAAAATATTTGGACCTTTGGATGAAAGGTCTAAAAGTCCAAATGAAACTTGAAGGTCCAAAAAGAATGAAGAAAAAATGGGGTGGAAGTTGAGATTAGAGATCTTAAATGGATTTTGAATTTTGGATAAAATTTATAAAAGTTTGAAATAAATCTAAAGTCTTGAAATAAAAGAATCAAAATTAGAAAAAGGAAATGACACTTGAATGAAAGGTGCAAATGTATAATTGGGTTCTAAAATCCTAATGGGACCAAAGAAGAAAGAAGGAACCTAGAGAAAAACAAACTTTTTGACTTGTTACAAAAGTCCGTTCGGGACCCAAAGTTCTAAAAGGTCAAGATTTGAAGGAAGGAAGAAGAAATCAAGAAACTAGATGGACTTGGACATTAGTATGAATGTTCGATCAAGGCTTGAAGTCCTAAAAGGATCAAAAGGAAGAGAGAAGAATGGGAAATCAGGAATAACATTGACATTTGGAATTTTTCTAAATTTATGTTCGAGGCCCAAAACCTTGAAGGGACTCTAAGAAGGAAAAATAAGGAATAAAAAACATCCTTTGAACACCTTTACAAAATGGTTTTTTTAGTGCAGGTTGGAAAAGGGGAAATGCAACTACTAGAGGCCCTTTTTGAGTATGATAACCTATATAGGATCTCTCAAATCAGTTATAACTAATGGATTAAGCAAGAAAAGAGAGGGCATCACAAAGTGACAACATAAAACAACCCCTACATTACAATTTTATTATGAAAAGAACCCCAATTGTGAACACCAATAAAAATGAGAGAATTGCATGAACTTTTTCCTAGTTTAAGGACACATTTCTTTCTTTTCATCATCTATTTTCCAAAACAATAATAGCACGTACTTTCCTTGCAATTATTATCATCAACACCTCTTCAAACCATAAGAACAAACCAAATATTGTATATAAAATTTTATTCATTAGTATATTATTTCTCACTCATGAAAATATAAACCTATATAGAAGAGGTATATAACATTATAATCTCTCTTTTCATCTATTGGGAAAGATAATAATTGCTAGTATCATTAAAAACTAAAACAAGAGAAATATCCACATCAACCATATCAAAACAATGACTTCAACAACTAAACTCCACATCACACATATAACCTTTTATAATGGTTAACAAATTCCAAAAAAAACATATAAAAACCACTTTTGATATATTAATACATCCTTATTAATTACTTCCTTTATTTTGAAAGGGATATCAGAGAATTTCTAGTGCTACAATTTTTGAAAAATTCAACCCTATATTAGAAGCAACATCTACAAATATATTACCCTTTGTATAGATATGTCTAATCTACAAATGATAAAAACTTTGCAAGAAAGACCTACACTCGACCATATTTCTAGTCTTCAAAAGGGGGGAAATATTATTCAAAATTGAATCAATAACAATTTTAGAATCCCCTTCAACCTCCACTTTTTAAAACTGTAACCTCTTTAATATTCTAACCCCCCATTAGACTTCCATAACTTCAACTTCATTATTATATTTCCATCCTATATTTTTGGAATATCCTTCAATCATCCATCCTTTGTTATTTCTTATCACCCCCCAATAGTAGCAATACCAAGGATACCCTTGGGGAAACCATCAAAATTAATTTTATCCAAACCTATACTAGGATTTATCTAATTAACACTACCTCTTACAAGGTTATTAGCCTAAATAACCTTAGTAATATCTTGAGTAACACCCCAATTCTGTGTCACCCTTAACTTAATATAGCAAGGAATTTTTCTAGTCTTTCCAAACTTCTATGTTATTTATAGTTTGATCTCTAAATATCTTGTTGTTTCTCTCCTTCTATAAACACCACATGTAATTAGGGAAAAAATATTATGGTTAATGCAATAAAGCATATAAACCAAACCCTAATAAACAATGAAGCACAAATGAGCATAAAGACATAAAGCATAAAATAATATTACCAAATCTTCATGCCACCATTGATTCACCTCCATTGCACTTCTCCATTTTGCTTGAATATGATAATTTCCCTCAGATTTGAGTGTGCAATAATAAGCCTATGACAAGTGACTAGAAAAATATTGAAGATTGTTGTCTCACACTAGCAGCATGTACTTGCATAATATGTGTAGATGATAGATAGAAATGGATGAATGATTCAAGAGTGATTTTGACAGCATAAGGATACTTGAAGAATGAACCCCCCAAATGGCTTATGAGAGGGTTGATTTATAGAAAAGGTCTGATTTGGATTGGCGGTTGAGATTGGATGTCAATAAGATGTCTTAATCAATGGCCAAGATTGAAAGTTTTAGTATGAAATAGGGTTAGGTCAAAATTAGGGCAATGATAATGATGAAGGGTTGAGATTGAATTATGAGATAATTCAATCAAGGGTTGGGATTAAATGAGATGTCAAGAGATAAGATTTGATGTGGAAGATAAGATTGGCACAGACAAAGAGTTGATAGGAGAAATTAAATAATAAAAATTATTTAATCTAGGTGGCCAATGAATAATCAAATGATTTAATTATAGAGGAATGTGACAAAGGGAATCATTTTGAATTCAATAATGATTTAATTCAAAATTCAAGATAGTGGACCAAATTAAATAAATAAAATTTATTTAATTTATGAGAGAAGAGGCTAATGAATAATTAAATAATTAAAAATAATTATTTAATTATAGTGGAAAGTAGACAAAAATTAAATAAATAAGAATTTATTTAATTTTAGAAAGAAGATGACTTAATTAGTGACGTAATTAAATAAATAAAATTTATTTAATTAATCAAGGAAGAATAAAGATAGAAATGAATTAATTAAATAATTAAAATTATTTAATTATCAAAGATAAAAGGGGAAGTGATGAATTTAGAAATCGCAAGCCTGGGACAATTTTTAGTGTTTACATTTTGCCCCTCTTTGAGATGATGTTCGAGAAGATGAGATTTGTGTTGAGTAACATCATTTCAAAGAAGCTAAGGTATGGATAGAGGAAAATGGATGATGATAGAAAGATAGGATGATGATGAAATAAGAGTGAGAGGATGATGCCCCCTCAAGTGGATAGGTGGGTTGAAAGAACACAGGTATGCTCTTGAAATGGATAAGAGGTAAATAGATGAGCTACAGAGAAGAAATGTTAGTGTGGAGGATATGGAAGTTAGGGGAGACAACTTTAAAGATGCATATTTCTCCAAACAAGACTTTGCACTAATCATCATTGGGTGGTTAAATGATACAAATGGACAAAAAACACCATGGTATGACATAGACCAAGGTGTGCAAGGTCATCCACTTAAAAAATAGACAGTTGTAGACAAGGAATGTCCTAGCTCATACTAAGGGCCAAGTTGCCCCAATCTTTTTTCCAAGACAATCCACAAACAACAGTCAAATAAAAAAAAAAAGGTCATGAGATGCCATCGCACCCCTAAATCCTTCATGGGACATCCTTGAGGTAGCTAGTAACATGACCAAGAGATAAAACAAACCAGAAAAAATGGACAAAATAGACAAAAGATAATTAGACCAGAAAAATCAACAGCCACTCAATGTGTTTGCCAATATTTGTTTGTCAAAGATTGTTTGCATGATGGTTTGATAGTTCAATAGTTTGATGGTTTGATAGTGCCTAAGGTCAAGAAGGACACATCCTAAAAAGATAGATGACATTTTGACGAGGTCCAAGTCCAAGAATGACACATCTTGGAGAGGACCCAAGAGTGATGAGATTGACTGGACTATGTTGTATGAGTTTAACTTAATGACCGATTGGACTATAATGTCTATTGGATCACAGTTTGAATGTGGATGTTTCAATGACTATCTTGTGTTTGATTGTGACTATGTCTGACAAAGGTTGACTTTGTGTGAGGAGATTGACATTTTCTGACTTATTTGACTAATGTGACCAAATGTTTAACGAGATGGACATTGTCTAACTTATTTGACCAATGTGACTATGTTTTCCTTATTTGACTGATGCATGACAAATGTTGACTCATGATTTTGAGATTTTTGAGAGTTATTTGGTTTTTTTTGTGTTTTTCGGATATTTTGATTTTTGTGGATTTTTTATGTTTATGATTTTTTTGGGGATTTTTGACATTTTATGATTTTTTTGGCTTTTTGAAATGTAATGATTTTTTTGAATTTTTGACATTTTATGATTTTTTTGGATTTTTTGAAATGTTTTGAAATGTTAATGGAGGACAATGTAGGTAGCCTTTGTGCTAGATACTAATGACAAGGGGAAAACCAAGTCTAGGTGCAAGGGTGGGTGATAGGATAAGGGATAGAAGGCTCATGATAGATGGATGGATGGAAAGGATGTATGCATCATAAGAGAGAAAGGATGTGATCTCCAAAGACTATGTCACATAGGAATAACATGCCCCATTCTAGGTACAATACTTAGGATTTTTCATGACAAAGCTTATGACAATGGGATAATGATAGGATTGTTTAGAAGGATGAGGTATGTCAAGAGATACCCAAAGCATGTTTCAACATTTTCCCCCCTATTTTTATCAAGATCAAAAGAAGGAAGAGAGGATGGATGGACTCAATATGATAGGTATGTATGATGGCTAAGATGGTAGGTAGGATGGAAATGATATGACATGATAGATAAGACATTGTTCCCCCAAGTGTAAGTTACATAGAAGATCAGCCTACACATGACGCCTGTTTGCCAGGTTTTCATCATGGTACTTATCTAGGGTTCCTGTTTACCAGGTTTTCACCATTGGATGAAGGGATTTCTCTTTACTTTTTTTTTCATTTTTTATTTCCTTTTTTGAATTTTTGAATAGGAGAAGGATAGGAGGGACTCAATTGTCTAGTTCCATGAAAGGTGATAGTCCTAATAGAGATGGATGTAATTGAATGGACCATGTCAAATGTGCTCATAGATGTTGGTAAGGGATGACATGAAATGGAGATGGAGTAGGTAGATGATGGAGTATGATGTGGATTATGGAGGGAAGATGGTGGATTATATGGGACTTATGCAAAAGATGAATGGGGAGGCTTAGCCAAAAGCATGGACCATAGGGATGTGAGGGGGAAGATATGTAGGATTGTGGATGGGGGATGCAAAGATAGAGGTATGTGGGAATGGAATCATGGCCAATGGTTGCACACACCATGATAAAATTTGAAGCTTTTTATGGTAAGGTGGTGTAGGAAGCAATGGTTTTGTTTTCTTAGGGGATAGTGGATATAGTGCTTTAGGTACCCACATAGACTTAGTATTTTTATGACTTTTATTTTTCTTGTGGGTTTTTGGTAATTTTTGAATAGAGTGGGAATGTGAGGTAGAAGTGGATGATTGGGAATTTTTTGATGGATATGCCTCATTTGACTTGCTTTCCTTTTTCTTAGGGACCCAAACCAATTCAGTTTTGGCCTTTACTTTTGGAGGTATGGGCTTATATAGCTTTTTGGATGTATTTTTCTTTGAATTTTTGTATTGATGTCCTAAGGCATGAGGGTCCTTAGGATTTTTTAATTTATAGGTAGAGGCATTGAAATTATTTCTTTTGAATCCCATGGGATAGGTGGAATTAGTGGAAGCTTCATGTTTAGACAATGTGTGCATTTTTTTGTCATGATTAGGAATGTTAGGGTATTTATGGATAAATGGATAAGAGGATTGGATGGTAGGGATATTATGTTTTGGGAGTAATGGTACTAAAGTGGATGGAGGGATATTATGAGTTGGAAGTAATGGTGGAAAATTGGATGGTGGAAGGTGTATGGTCACATGATTTTGACATTCATAGGATGATGGAGGAAGGATGGAAACATATGTCTTAGGCATATGATAGGATTTATGATGGAAGGAGGTGGAGTTAGGATGCATGGAGGAAGTACCAACATCTTGAGATTGGTTTCCTTGGGGTATGAAATGGACAATGGGACTAGGTGTAGGTGGAACACTAGACACGAGTTTCTTATTAGATGGAGAAGATAATGGTTGTTGTTGTTCTTAGGAGGAACATTCATGAATGAGGGTGGAAAGACCAATAGGATATGATGAAGGACTTGCAATGGGGTCGATAGTGGGTGATGGAAGATCATTAGGTCTTGATTGGCATTTTGTTCACTTATATCCAAGGTATTTGCTTGATCTTCTATGTGTTCTTGGGAGGAATATGTCTCATCAAGGGAAGTGGGCATTGACGGATCATGGATAGGACTAGGTGAAGGTGTATTTGGAATATCTTGCTTATGGATGGGTTTAGGATCAAGTTTCTCATGCATAGGCTCTTCATCATTATGGATATCATTTTGATCATAGAAAAGATATAGATTATGGATAGGTTGAATGAAAGTGATTTTATCTTGATTAGAACTAGGGTTTGATGTTTCCACATGCTTAGGATTAGGCTCTTGACATACCTCTTGGGTTGCTTGAATGGAAGTGGAAGGGGATGAATCTTAAATGGACTCAACATGTTCCAAATGGTCAAAAACATGGGAACATGATGGAGGTTGACTTGGGTTCAATAGGGGAGACTCTTGAATTGGCTCAAGGGGTTGTGAATGACATGGTTGGCTTGAAGGACTTGGCATAATGTTTGAGGACTCTTTTGTATGTTCAAGTATACGTGTTGAATGACGTGGTGATAGTTGATTCCTTGCTAATATCCCTTGGGTCACATCCTTTGTAGGTGGATGGGTGAATTTTGGTAATTCCATAGGTTTACTTTTGAAATGTCTAAATTTAGGGCATTGATTTGATGGAGGATTAGATGATGGTGGGGGTAATGGAGAGTTTGATTGGTTAGAAGGTGGAGAGTCCAATGGATTAGGACTAGGACATGGTGTCTTAGGGATAGGCATTTGATTGGATGGTGGTATGATAGAGTTATAGGATGCATGAACTAGATTGGTGTTCCCCTTGTCAAATGGAACATGAGAATTGAAAGGCTCTTGATTTTGTTGCAAAGGTGGACTTGGGCTCCTATGTTCTTGTTGTGATATGGGTGGATATGTTGATGTGGAATTGACTTGATAGGTAGATGGGTTAGGTTGGCATGATGATGAAAGTGACACATAGGATTGTGGTTGAATTTGTTGAGGTTGGAATGGTGTTTGGACTTGCTATGGTATGATTTGTTGTTGTGATAATGATGGAGGGGTTACATAGGATAATGATTGTTGAAAGGTGGATTGATATGGATAAGGGTTGAAATTAGAAGAGGTGTGATAGGTTGATGAAGGGGAAACATGATATGTGGATGGACAAGGTTGATATTATGATATAGGTGACACATAGGATTGATGTGAAATTTGTTGATGTGGTGATTGGACTTGATGATGTGCTTGTTGGATTTGACAAGTGGCCATGAGATATTGGGCATGTGCTATGAGTTGTTGCATTTGAGGTGATTGGTTTGCTTGAAGTTGTTGGATTATGTCATGGACTTCTTGAATGATTTTTTTGGTTTAAAGGTGATTGGCTTGTTTGAGCTATGTGAAGTATGTGAAAGGGATTTTATGCTATGTCTTCTAATGTTGTCATGATTTAAAATGATGTTGATTGAATTAAAGAGATTATGATGATTAGGATATGATGTGGAATGATAAGATTGGATGATTTAGATGATGTTGCAAGTGTTTATTGGAAGTTTGACTTGGGAAATATCAAACACAATATTTCACATGTAAATGCATGAACACACACACCAAACACAATGATAATTTTGTATTTCAAGATTAAATGTTATGATTAAGAAAACACTTGAATACACAACAAAAAGCCTAATGACTAGTCAAGTGGGGTATGGCCATTTAGGTCTCAAGCTAGTTTGCACAAGGTTGACTAGGTATAATTTGAGAGAAAAATCCTACCAATAAGCTGAGAGAAAGGGGTAACCCACCCTTCACCTTCACTTCCCAAAGGTATAAAGTTCTTTGGGGCTTAGCCAAGAGTGAAAAGATTTCAACTCCCAAAGGAGCATGTATTTGGATTCACACTCAATTGAGCTCATCCCTTGGATTGGTGTGTGCTCCAAGCAAGCCTCCTAAGAAGGGTATTCCAAAAGAAAACCAAGTGAGGTGTTTTGGAGGACACACACATTGGATTCACACTTGTAGTTGTTAATTTCCCTTTAGAAATAAAATGTGTCTAACACAATTCAAGCACTTGTTCTTTTTAACCCAAATTCAAAATATGTGATGGAAGACAATGGTTCTTTTTAAGCTCAATTTCAACGTGTGATTGCAAACAAGATGTTCATTTTAAGCCCCAAATCCAAATGTGTGACAAACAAGATGTTCTTTTTAAGCCCCAAATTGAAGTGTGTTGACAAGCAATGATTAGAGATGAAAGATGGAATGTGTGCACCTAGACTTTCTTTAGCTGCAAATTTTTTTCCACTTGATCCAATTTGTCCTTTGAAGTGTTTACTTTTTGCACATTCACAAAACCAACAACAAATCCAAAACCCTAACAAGATAATTGATCACTAATATTAGAGGGTTAGCTAGTCAAGGCAAATCTGATTTTTTGAAATGTTTTTTACATCAAAAATGAAAATCTAGAGAACATAACTTTACTAAGATTTGAAGAGCTCTCCAAAAATGTAAAAAAATCCAAAAATTTTGCTAATTTGCACCTGAAATTAATTTTTTATGAAAAATCATAAAAAAATTATTAAAAATTAAAACTAGCTCCATAATTTATTTATTTTGGACTAAAGGCATCTGACATCATCCCAAATCTACTGAATTTTTTTTGTGAAAAATCTACAACTATTTGTGAGATATAAGCAAATATTTCTAAAACCTTAATTTTAAAAGATCTATTTTTTGTATAATTAATTTTCATCCAAATAAAAAACATAATGAATAGACCCTTATTTAAATTTAGAGATATTTCCAAAACCTTAAATAAATTCAAAAAATTCTCCAATTTTCTCTCAAAAATTTTTCATGAAAAAAAAAAAAAAAATTATTAAAAAATAAAAATAGCTCCAAAAAATTGGATTTTTGGACTGAAATCTCTTGATATTGTCCCCAACCTATAGAAAAAAAATTCTGAGAAAATACATAGCCGTTTGAAAATTATGGTCAAATCTTTGAAAATTAGGGCTTTGTCCCAAAATGATGCAAAACCTGCAACAAAAAGGATCCAACTCCAAAATTTCTCAAAATTTCTCAAAATATGTTAGGTTCACCAATGTAATTAGAGAAAAAATATTATGGTTAATGCAATAAAGCATGTAAACCAAACCTTAATAAACAATGAAGCATAAATGAGCATAAAGACATAAAGCATAAAACAATAAATTACCAAATCTTCATGCCACCATTGATTCACCTCCATTGGACTTCTCCATTTTGCTTGAATATGATAATTTCCCTCAGATTTGAGTGTGCAATAATAAGCTTATGACAAGTGACTAAAAAAATATTGAAGATTGTTGTCTCACACTAGTAGCATGTACTTCCATAATATGTGTAGATGATAGATAGAAATGGATAAATGATTCAAGAATGATTTTGACAACATAAGGATACTTGAAGAATCAACCCCCCAAATGGCTTATGAGAGGGTTGATTTATAGAAAAGGTCTGATTTGGATTGACGGTTGAGATTGGATGTCAATAAGATGTCTTAATCAATGGCCAAGATTGAAAGTTGTAGTATGAAATAGGGTTAAGTCAAAATTAGGGCAATGAATTTAATGATGAAGGGTTGAGATTAAATTATAAGATAATTCAATCAAGGGCTAGGATTAAATGAGATGTCAAGAGATAAGATTTGATGTGGAAGATAAGATTGGCATAGACAAAGAGGTGATAAGAGAAATTAAATAATAAAAATTATTTAATCTAGGTGGCCAATGAATGATTAAATAATAAAGATATGATTTAATTATAGAGGAATGTGACAAAGGGAATCATTTTGAATTAAATAATGATTTAATTCAAAATTCAAGATAGTGGACCAAATTAAATAAATAATAATTTATTTAATAATTAATTTAATTTAATTTATGAGAGGGGTTGGGGCCCTAGCTCGGTTGGCTAAATCATTCCTATTGCAGGAGGTTGGTCACGAGGTCTAGTCTCCCCCACCCCCGTGGTACCGGAGGGCATGTCGCGCTAGCGCCGCCGGTCACGTTAAAAAGTTTACCAGGCGCACTGCAGTTTATATGGGGTCGTGCTACCCGATTCCTACAATCTAAAAAAAAAAAAAATTAATTTATGAGAGAAGAGGCTAATGAATAATTAAATAATTAAAAATAATTATTTAATTATAGTGGAAAGTGGACAAAAATTAAATAAATAATAATTTATTTAATTTTAGAAAGAAGATGACTTAGTTAGTGACGTAATTAAAATTCATTTAATTAATCAAGGAAGAATAAAGATAGAAATTAATTAATTAAATAATTAAAATTATTTAATTATCAAAGACAAAAGGGGAAGTGATGAAGAATTTAGAAATCACAAGCCTGGGACAATTTGTACTATCTACACCAGGTAACAAAAAGGGGGACCGATTTCTAAATCTCCATAATAACTAGATGCAAAAAGTAAGATCTTTTTATTTTCCAAATATTTATTAAGTCCTTAAGACCCAAAGGAAATATCTAGTTGACGTTAAGGTTTCTTAACACCTCCTCCTAAACTACTCTAGCAAAGTCACAATGAAAGAATAAGTAATCCATTGTTTCTTCCTCCTTGTAGCACAAATTGCACCTATTAACAAATTGAAACCCTATTTTGTTTAAATTATCAGTAAAAACAGTCTTATTATGGAGAAGATCCCACCAAAATTAGTTAATTTATGGATCACCTTGTTATTCCAAATTTGATTCCAATCAAAAGAAGAATCACAATTTTTGGAATCAATAAGGCTATAATTAGAGCTAATAAAAAAGTCTCTAAAAGGATTTAGAGACCAAATACATTCATCTTTCATGTCTAAAAATAAATAAAAAATCACCAATACATAAAAATAATTTCTTAATCTCAAGTTACAAAATTTCATGTCTTCCTCCCCTCAATTGTATTTCTCCCATTAATTTCCCGCCAAAGTATTCTTTCTTAGTTTGATCACCATTCCAATCAAATATATCCATCTGGTTTTCCTTCATTAATTATCACTAAAATTTATCTTTTTGAGAGACTCTTAATTGAGGACAATAGAGTTCCTTCTCTCTAAGGGTCACTCCAAAAATTAACTTTCTTACCATCCCCCACCCTCCACAAGATACCTTATTTTATTACATTTCTAACTTTTAGCAAGTTGTTCCATATGAATAAGTATTGGGAAAAAAAAAAAAGCATTTGTCTCTATTATCCAAGTATTTAGCTTCAAGCACATGAATCCAATCCTTACTACCTTCAAGAAGGTTATAGAATTTTTTTTCATCAAAGATTTATTAAACTATTGTTGTATCATTATGCCAAGACCTCCTTTATTTTTAAATTTGTAAATATTATCCCACTTAACCAAAACAATTATCTTTTTTTCCTTAGCACTAGTTCAAAGGAAATTTTCTAAGTTTCTTCTATGCTTTAAGGCATAAAATATTAAATATTAAACATGGAAAAATAGTAAGCTGATATATTCTACAAATAGGCTTTCAATAAATAATATTTTATAGGTAGGTGACTTAATAACTTCCCTTTCCAACCATCCAATTTATTTTGTACCCTCTCCATAATATTATTCCAATAATTTTTAGATAATTTCTTATTAGATAAAGGTAACCCTAGATAAGTAGCAAGGAGAATAGCCTATTGACAACCCATAATTTTCATGATCTTGTCTTGGAGAGTAGCTTTTGTATTAAAAAAGTACAACATGCTCTTGTTATAATTAATATATTATAATAACAATATTATTCTAATTTTTATATTCAAAAATAGAAGCATCCCCAAATAGGATAATACCATTTACAAACTATTAGTGAGAGGATGGGGAAAAAGAAGCATCTTTAGCCCCAATTAAAGCTTTAGAATCAATAAAATTCTCAAAATTCCTACCAAGAGATTCAACAATAATTATAAAAAGGGGGAAAAAGGATCCCCTTTCCTTAAACCTCTATCACAAAAAAAAACCCTACGGATACCATTCATCAAAACACAACTTTTAGGGGTAGTCACAAAAGCATTAATAAGGTTTAGAATTCTTACTTTAAAACCAAACTTTTGGAGGATAGCCAAGAGGAATGACCAAGACACACTATTATAGGCCTTAGAAATATCAAGCTTAAGAATAATACTTGTCTTTTTATAATTCTCCATAGAGTGGATAAATTTATGAGTAGTAAGAAAAACATCGAGGATTTTCCTCCCTTGAACAAAGAATTTTTATTGGTATACATTAGTCTATGGAGGATAGGTTAGATCCTATTGACAATTATCTTAGACAATATCTTATAAACCATATTTCAAAGGCTAGTAGGCCTATAATTCATCATGGTGGTAGCTTCTTCCTTTATAGGGACTAAAGAAGCATCTAGCAGCCAAAAAGAGATCTTGAGAAACAATCTCCAAAAAATTTCTATAAGAAAGAAGGGTAAAAACCATATGGTTTTGAGGATTTAAAAATTCCAAATGAAAAGACAAGAAACTTTACCTCCTCCATTGACACAAAATTTTCCATTTTAATATTTTCCCTTTCTTCAAGAATATGAGGAATAACTTCAAGAAAAATTTTAAAGTCTCCCAACATCTTGATTATTATCAACAAAGGTTTCTATTGAAAAAGGAAATAATAGCCTCAATAATTTCTTCCTCTTTTATTAAAATGTATTCATCATATTGAGTAAGACTTCTAATAACATTCCTCCTATGTTTTAAGGTGGATTGATGGAAAAAAAATTAATTCTTATCTCCTTCCATGAGCCATTGAATCCTTGAATTTTTATTTTCAAAATATTTCCTCACTTTTCATTAATCATGTCATTCAACTCTTATTTATTTCTCTTTAGTGCAAGTATCTAATTTTTTATCACCATTCTTCATTATATCCTAAATTTATTTAAGATCCTTGAAAACATTCTCCTTTTTTTGAAATATATTACCAAAGGACAATATATTTCACCTTTTCAATTCTTATTTTACCAATTTTATTTTTTTAGTCAAAAAGAACATGTGAGTTCCCTAAAAAATATGTTTTCCACCACCTTTCAGCCAAATCCCTAAAATCTATGTGGGAAACCCACATAATCTAATACCTTAAGGGAAATGAGACTTTACTATCATTATCCTCTAATTGTAAAATTAAAGCATTATGATAAGATCTCACCCTTGGAAGAGCCTGAAAAGATAAGTTAAAAAAGAAAATTTATCCATTGGAAATTAGAAATCTATCCAATTTCACTTAAATTAGATTACTTCCCTACATTTTATTAGACCAATTAAAGGAGGTACCTTGAAGCTCAATATCAATTAGACAGGTGCAAGAGAGGAAGTTAACAAATTCGACCATAGTTTTAGATTACTCATCCAATCCCCTTAGATTTTTTAGGGGAAAAAACAATGTTAAATTCACCCCCTAGTATCAAATTCTCTCTTGATTTCCCCATAATCAAATTAGAGAGGCTCTCCCACAACTTTATTTTGGCTGACTTGGAATTAGGGGCATAAATATTAAGAATATTCCATTTTTTATTATTCATCATCACAACAATAACAAAAAAAATCAATGTAGGAGGAATATGACCTAGTGTTACTTCTCCCCCTGACTCGCACTGGTAAGTTAGGGACCCAGGTATCAAAGTTATTCATGGTATCATGCGTTGTTTCTCAATATTGCTTCACCTAAACTATTATGCCTTTGGTTAATCCTGGCACATATGACTCACTACTATGGTACTTGTCATCAACTACTTAATCAATGTTGGATAAAGAAAAAATACTTCGTATACCAACAATATCTTCCTCATTATAAGTTATGAAATATTTCCCATTGGAGTAGGAACTAGTTATGGAGGTGAATGATCAAACACAATCCTAATAATACAATATTAATCCTTATTATTTTAGTGGAAGAGTTAATTCCTACCATGTTTTCATGATCTTAAAGTATACCTCACACTATACTATCCTAAACTAAGAAATATTTTCACGGATCATGCAAGTATTTTTTTTATTACAAGTGTATGAAAAATTAAATGAGTCCACTTAATCATAAATAGTATAATTACTATTATTGGGAACATGCGTAAGAATTTTCTCATCTACTAATTTGGAAGTCTAGCTATAGGTAGGAATGATATGAAAATTAGTGACATAATTATGAGTTTTAGTGTATTAAGTATGGTTATGAGGGCCTTGAGTGTGTGTCTTAATTTATTATCATTTATCATATATTAAATACCTCAAATAAAATCCCCCTTGGCCTAGCAAAGACTAAAGTAAAAGGGGATATCCATCCTTATTACTCAACCCATATATGTCATTTTATAATAATTATCTCAACACCTTAACCTTTGATGATATCCCTTGCCCTTAGGTTTTTATGTTAGCTTCAATATTTTAGAGCTAAAAGTTTGAGTGCCAAGACATTATTTATTTAAATTTAACTTCAATTATGATCATTATTAAAGTATGTATATAATGGTGAAAGTTAGAAACCCTACACTTTTCCCATTAGTTTTGGACCCATTTTGATCAAGTCAAATTATATTCAATGAATAAAATATAAGTGGCATATGTATACACTAAAATTTGGCACATTCCCCAATCCTAGCCTATTTTTTCATCTACATATCCCTAGGAACTAGTTTCAACTCTAAAATTTATATGTTCACTGACATGGTTTGATTTCATGATGTGAAAATTAACCTTTTCTTTTTTTGAATTCAAACTTTAAATTAGGCTAGTTTCATCCCCCACAGAATACTTGTTGTGTATGTTGGAAACATGAGCATGATGGTGCATGGATGGTGTATGGTTTTTTAATTTATGTCAAACCATGGTAGAAATGCATAAGTGTTGGTCCAGAGAAGACCAAATGATGTGGATATTTGGCTAAAGTCTCAAAGTGCAATTTCAATGTTATAGTGAACCAGTTTTTTGGTATGCATTGCTCTACTATGCAATAGATTGTCATGTAGTTTTCAGGTGTTGATGATCTATATTGAAGGTTTTCATATCCAATTTTGAAGGCTATATGTCTTCCATGGTTGAAGATAATGTTGACAGAGTATCGGTTGTGTAATGACAATGTTATTGGCAACAAAGTGCATATTGGAATGCTCCAAATTCCACCATGAATGAATATTATGCTATTTGGTTTTGAGGAAGTTTTCATAGATTTTGGAAGTATGTTTGCTTCAAGTGAAAAGTGTTTTTATGGTCTGCTTGTTGATTTTTAAATGAAAAGTTGGTTTATTTAGTTATTGCTTCACCAGTTTTGCTATGTGGTGTCGACCTAAGGATTTTGGGGTCGTGCTGAGTTGAATTATGTAAGGAGCAGATTTATGGGAGTGATTATAGGTCATGTTAACCTATTTTGAAGGTGTACATTTTTTGGTTTATTCTACAAGGTGTTTTTGTTAAATTTTTGAGCCAATATGTTATGTGGTACACAATTCATGCAATTAGGTCGACCTAATTGATGTTTTGATTGGTTGCAATATATATAAGGTTAATTCATTGTGCAAAAAAAATGTGGATGAAAGAGAAAAGTGTGTGTGTGAAATCTAATGTAGTGTGAAGTGAAAAGGGTGTAGTGGTTAAGTATGAAGTGTGTTAAGTTAGCTTTTAGAGCTTAATTTAAATTGTATCTTCATCATGTTTCAGATGCATTATTAGTAGATAATTTTGGTAGTGAACCACCCTTTCCTCTAGTTTTTTCTATTCTAGGTAGTGAGCCCTTGGAAATGAGCCATTGGAAGTGATCTATTCTTCCTTTTTAGATAGTTAGTCCTTCATTCTCTAATCTCCATTGTGACCAGTTATAATATATTGTGAGCTAGTCATCATCATGGTCTTTCACTTTCTAAGGTTTTCCACATAAATATTGTGTTCTTGTGTTCCTTGATGTGATGGATGATTTACATGTTCCTTTCTATTACTAAAATTTTAATGTGATGCTTTTAATGGATGTTTAAATTGATGAAGTTAATGAGTTTCATTGAATAATGATTCACCCCCCCATCTCAATATTTTGGCTGTTCAACAATTGGTATTAGATCTTGGTGTTGGCCTCCTACAATGATCTAATAACTAAGCCCTTACAACTATGATTCAGAGATTGGACATCTAACCTGAATAGTTATTTCAATCATCATGAAGGTGCACTTAACTTGTCAACTCGAGGATGTGAACATGAAATGGGTTAGCACAATATGTGCACTAAGGATCAAAAGTAGCCATATTCATTCTACAACTAACAAAAACATAATTTTGAATGTAAATTACTTGGAAAGAAATAAAATAAGTGTTGAGCATCAACCAACAACTAAACTAAGATAAAATGCATGACAAAAATGAAAATCTGAGCAAACAAATAGGAAACTACTTTGTCTTCTTTGGCTAGAAGAACAATCAGTGCAAAATTTTTAACTAATTACTAAATAGAAAGTAACAATTAATCTAAAGGATGGAATTCTCACTAAGTGGGCCCCCTTGGATGAGTATTCCTTAAGAAAAATGTAAACTCAGATGCATGAACTTATAACTTTAGTTTATTCATTGAAAAACAACAATACAATGGAGCATCATAACTCTATTGCTTGAAAAACTAAGAATGTGAGTACATCATTAGATTAAGCAACCTCCTTTTGAAGGAGCATCCAAGTATTATTCATAGAGAGAAAATCTACTAACTAATCACCTCGCAAGGAAATCAACTCCAATAGATTAGGAGAATGCCACTTAGGGAAAGGATGAAAAGTGGAGAGGCAGTTATGCATGTGCGGAATCTGGTTAGACATGCTTGCCTCCACACAAATTTAGCACAACAGTAATACCTATATTCACTTAATAGACAATTAAGACCATTTACAAGGCAGTTACAGTTTCAATTTGAATGAGGAATCTCTTGTCGTCAATAGTATTCCTTCGTTGACCACTGAATGACCACCTTGTTGGTTGTTATGGCAAATGATCAGCTGGTAGAATCTCCTTTACTTGTGTAGGCAGGTAATTATATCTATAAAACAATATTAGTATCCACAAAAAATTTCATATCCATAACTATCTTAAAGTATCATTCATTAATCCACATGTAAAATCAACACAGATACTTCATATAGCATGTCGATGTCATTAAAGATTGCAAAAATAAGCTTATGTCCAATGTCTATGGTTTTGAGGAAATATTATAAAAAGATCAACATCCAAACATCAAAGTCTATGACAAATATGGAAAATAGACAATAAACTTCTATCAAAATTGAGTCATAAACTAGACTCATCACTCCCACTAACCTAAGACTTTGTTGGTCCTCCAACAGAAGAAGGGTTGTTCCTTTTCTTTGTTAATGCCCCGAAGTTTGCAACTACCAACTGTCCTACATTGGTTTATGTAGTCTCTAAATTATGGTCCCAATAGAACCCTTGTTGTATGCCCAATCTGCTCCATCTTTGTCTCTCTATATCTATATCATACTGGTAAAACCTGAAATTTGGCATAGGCCATAATAGAATAGGTGGCTGAAAAGTTAGTGGGAGCCAAAATTGTTTCTTTTCCCTTCCAATTTTTATATATCTTTCAACTCTCTTAAGTGTTGCATCATAGTTTTTCATAGAGTGAGGCTCAACTTGTTTTAACTCATCAGCTAGGTTGTTCCACCTTTGTGATAGGTATCCCATCAAATATTCTCCTTTGCTTTTTGCTACCTCCTCATATTCTATATAAACTTCCTCTCTATCAGACAAGATCCTATTGCCATATCTTGGTCTATAAATAATTTTGTGCCAATCCATGAAAATGTCTCCTGGATTTCTAGATTCAGCCCTAATTTAGATAGGGGAGTGTCGAATTCTATTTTCCTATAAGCCCTGAATTGATTTCCCCAACTAATCTCATTCTATATCCAAGACATGAATGCCCTTAATTGGACATCCCCAACATACAACAATGGATTCCAATCATGGTCTTGGGTCATGACATAATTATTTAAGTATAATTCACACAACAAATTCTTCATTTCAAGAGGAGCAATCCTATAAGCATTGAAAAATTCAAGAGGAGACTCAATGGAAGGATTCAAACCTAAAACAATCCTTGCTAGTTTAAAAGAAAGACAATTCTCCCTCAAATATAGGGCATAGATTCTTGGAGGAGTCCTGCATTCTAATATCTAAGGTTCTAGAGCTGCCATATTATCCACTCTCTCCTTTAGAACAACAATTTTTGCATTCTTATCTTCAATCTCCTCATTTCTCCTTTGAATTTCTTTCTTTAGCCTATTTTCCTCCTCTTTCCATTCTTCTTCTCTTCTTTGCATCTCTTTCCATAAATTCATAGATACCATGTGAATTGAAAACTCAGATGGCTTATGTATTCCTACAAGAATTTTTCCTAGCACAAATGCTTCCCTCTTGTTTTGGCTTCCTTGCAGAGACACACCAAAGGTTAGCCCAACTATTCTTGATTTCCTAAGAGGGCTCTCATGTTCTTTAGCTATAGGAAGAATAGTGTCAGCCTTCCATTTCTTAGAGCATGGCACTTTCTTTCCTACAATTTTCTTTTTAAATTTTCCTCTCTTTATTTATGCCTCTTTCTTCTATGCCCTAGTTCTCATTAAGATGCCAAGAGGAACATCATCATCAGAATCTAAAGAGGAACTTTCTTTGTCTGAATGCTCTTCCTCAAAAGAGCTAATCTCTATGGTTTTTTAGCTACAAGAGGGTTTGCACTAGGGACCATGCCAGAAGTTGAGGCACCAAGAGTAACTTCAACCATGCTCAATCTTCTGCTAGCCCTATGAGGTTGAGGAAAAACACTAGGTCACAAATGCTCAGGTCCAATTTGATCAACATTTAATAATTCTTCCCAAGTTATGTCAGACACATCATGTAGAGACTTCTCAACTAACAATTTGATCAGACAATGATGGGAAACAAAATTATCCCTACCATTTTGGGTCTTGAATGCCATGATTGAGAGAAGGTGGTATAGCACATTTGGCACATTCATTCTTCTCCCATGCCTCATATGATTCAAAATTTTGAAATGCACAGAGTGTATATTTGATTGGCCACCTTTGCGGGTAATGTACTTCACAACATGAACAAATACTTGCTTCCATAGCTCAGGTAGAGAGGTTATTTTTGCACCTTGTTTGTCCACACTCAATGGAGGGTCACCAAGTTCTATAAATTTAGCCCTAGCTGACCTGGCATCTCTGGAAGCAAGGTAATTTTCACCATCAGTAGGCAACCCTGTAACTTCTACAATTCTTTCTTCAGTAGCCAATACCTCCAACCCTTTTATCATGGCTTTTCTTTCAAAAAATGTTTGGGAAAATTCCAATGCAACATCTTCATTAAAATCATTCAGCTTCAAGAAATAATCTAACCACCCACAATTTCTAAACTCAGCCTTGGCTAGGTGCATCCTACAGTAATGTTTCATGAATTGTGGGTTCATTCCTGATTAACCCACCTCCAATTGTTCAGTTGTCTGCAATCGAACAATTGTTTTGCAAAGTTTTCCTTCCTGCAATTCTCGACCAAAAACTAAACTTCTCATTTTGGAAACACTGCTAAATTTCAAACGCCAGTATCATCTGAATTTCACCTTTTTTTTCTTAAGATTATGATAGGAGTAATAAATGCAATAAAGGAGTAATCAATGAAGGCTCATGACCAAGAAAAATGGTAGAGGTTGATATTATTTCACACATGTGAGCCATCATCTCACTCAAAATTTGAGCCGACTCAATTTAAACTTGATGATGTGAGTCAAAATGGATAGAAATGTGGACATTGCATTCACACTTCGCCCCCCAACCTAAATTTGAGCATGTTTCCTCACATGTGTGAGATTTATGACAATTTGATGGGGCAGGGAACAATGACATGCTATGTAGAACATCTATATTAATTTAAAACAATTAAATGAATGTACTAAAAGATAATTAAGAGATAACAACTTGATGTGCATGTACCTGGATTCTTGGAAAATATGCTACAAAGATTATGGAGAAAGTATCGGTCACCCTTTTGAAAGGTCAGTTGAGCAATTAATGAAAGTGGAGTGGAATGGAGTGCAATGATGATGGAATGAAGTGAAATTATGAAGGCATGATGAAAGAGAGTGAAAGGTGGATATGGATGGGAAGATGGGTGAAGAAGTTGACCCCCATAGAAGTGCTAGTCTTTATTATGACAAATTACGTACCTTAGTTAGCTAGAAGGAGGGACACTAGGTCTGCTTCCTTTGGCTATAGGAAGTTTGGGTGTTGCATGTTGAGTGAATTGTTGTAGGAATTCCTCCTTGGAAGTTGGCTTGTGATACAATCTGAGGTGATGACCATTGACAAGTAGCTTAAATCTGACTAGGTCAATAGTAGTGAGCTAAACAACACCATTAGGGAATACTTCAACAACCTCATATGGTCCTAGTCACCTTGTTTGTAATTTTCTTACATTATCCTAATACCTTGAGTTGCAAAGTAGTGCCCAATCTCCTAGTTGGAATTTCTTGTCCTTAATGAATTTGTCATGCTACTTGATTCTTTGATTCTGCACTACCTCTGTATGATGCAAGGTTGCCTTCCTCATTTCATCCAATGCATTGAGTTGCATGATTCAGTCTCTTTGTGCTTTAGAGATGTCCATCCCCAATTCTATTGCAATCCTAAGAGTTTTATGCTCAAATTCAATGGGCATCATAGTTGTCTTTCCATACAACAACTCAAATGGTGTGAAGCCTATAGTTGTTTTTCAAGTTGTCCTATAGGCCTAGACAACTTCTGGCAACCTATTTTCCCAATCCTTCTTATGAATAGCCATTGTCTTGGTCAGAATTACTTCAATTTCTCTATTAGACACCTCAACTTGGTCATTGGCCTAGGGGTGATAAGGAGTAGACTTCTTGTGCCTTATGTTGTACTCATTGACTAGTGCTGCAACAAGGGTTGATGTAAATTGAGCCCCTTGATCAGTCACTATTTCTCTTGGAACCCCATACTATGTGAAAATATCCTCATAGAGAAATTCAATAACCTTATTATCCCTTGCATGCTCCATGGCCTTAGCTTCTACCCATTTGGTTACATAATCGAAGTATACTAAGATATAAGACTTACCATTGGATGGAGGATCAATGGGTCCTACAAAATCTAATCCCCACTTGTCAAATGTAGTGATTACTAGCTGAGGGTAAAGGGACATCTCATTAGATTTGGTTGGTTTTCCCATCCTTTGACATCTATCACACTTTCTTGTATATCTTCTTGCATCCTTGTGGAGTGTTGGCCAATAGTATCATGTATTCAAATTCTTCATTGTTGTCCTCTTGGCTACAAAATGTCCACATGGTTCATTATGGCATGCATGAAAAATATCATATGTCTCATCTTCCCTCACACATCTCCTCATGAAATGGTCTAGTATAGTATAAAACAAACATCCTACAATCCATGAAAAAGGAAATAATTTTTTAATGAGCACCCTTCTCTCTTTTGGAGAGAAGTGAGGAGGAACTCTCCCTGTGACTAGATAGTTAGCTATGTCAGCATACCAGGGTGTTTGCACACTAATGGAAAATAAGTTTTCATTATGGAAAGAGTCATCTATGACCTAATTATCCTTTGATATAGTTAGATGTGAAAGAAAATTTGCAACAACATTGGCCCTCCCTATTTTATCTAGAATGGTTATGTCAAACTCTTGTATCAACTATAACCATATTGCTAGCCTACCTGATATTAGAGGTTTATTCATGAGATACCTAATGGCTGCATTATCTGTGTGCACAAATATTTGATAGCCTACTATGTACTGCCTAAATTTTTTGAGGGCATAGATTACTGCCAGCATTTCTTTTTTGTCACTGTATAATTGAATTCATCTCCTTGCAAGTTTTTGCTGACAAAATAAATAACATTTTCAATAGCTCCTTCTTTTTGTCCTGAGAATGCTACTATGGCATAGTCTAATGCATCTATATGGATTTGGAAAGGAAGTTCCCAATTAGGACCTTTAAGTATAGGAACATGAGTCAAAGTTTCCTTCAAATCAGAAAATGCCTTGTCATAGTCTTTAGTCCACTGAAACTCAACGTCCTTAGTGAGAAGAGTATACAATGGTACTGATATTTTTTTGAAATCCTTGATGACATTTATGTAGTATCCTACATGGTCCAAGAAATTCCTAACATCTTTTTTCTTTGTAGGTATAGGTAGGTTAGTGATCACCTCAATCTTTGCAGGATTTACTTGAATTCCTTTGTGAGAGATGTAGTGGCCAAGGACTACACCTTCCTGCATCATCATCAAGCACTTTTCACTATTTAGAGATAGATTGTGTTCTTCACATCTATGTAGGAATCTCTTGAGATTCTCTAATGCTTCATTAAAATCAATACCATAGGTGGTAAAATCATCCAGATAAATTTCCATGCAATCATGAGAGATGTTTGAAAAATATGCTAATGATTTCCCTCTGAAAGGTTGTAGATGCATTACATAAGCCAAATGGAAGTACTGAGTAGGCATAGGTCCCCCATGGATAGGTAAATTTTGTCCTCTCCTAGTCCTTAGGTGCAATTTGGATCTAGTTATACCCACTAAATCCATCTAGAAAAGAAAAGTATTTCTTTCCTGCAAGTGAGTCCAAAACTTGATCTATGAATGATAAGTTAAAATGGTCTTTTTTTGGTGATAGCATTGAGTTCTCTATAATCAACACAAACACACCATTTCCCTCCTTTTTTGGGTACAATCACCAATGGAGACACCCACTAGCTATCTGAGATGGGGTAGATAAATCCTGCATCTACCAATTTTTGCAGTTCTCCTTTCACAATTTCTCTTAATGCAGGGTTAATCCTTCTTTGTGGCTGCCTCATTGGTGTACGATAATCTCTGATGTAAATTCTGAGTGCAAACCTTAGGGTCTAATTCCTTCATATCATTATAATCCCACACAAATGCATGTTGGTGGGTTCTTAGTAAGTTTTTCAATACCAATTGTTGTTCTTCACTCAATTTATTGTTGATGTGTAGATAGTTTCCTTTTGTCACTTGCACTTGTGTAGTTATCACTACCATAGTTGTTTCATGAATTATAGGTACCTTGAGTTCATGTGGCAGCAATGTATGAGACATACCCATTACTATAGGAAGTTCAGTTGTAGGAAGAGTGGTTGCAGGAAGAGCAGGTAGAAGTGTCTTGACAGGAGTAGCAGAATGAGAGGATGATGCTTCATCCACTTCATAATGATTCTGAATTATGTTAGACAATACTTCATCTTAATCTTGAAGCTGCATAAAAGATATTTTTCTTAATAGCATGAGTTGTGCCACATAATTAACTTCCTCGGCCTCTTCACCAACATGTGGCCATATAGGATTATCCATGTCATGGGATGGCTTGGCAGTAGGGTAGAGAACAAGATTTTTGGTGATCTTTCTATCAGAAATGGTCATGTCTCCTATCTTGCATCCAATATATGCATTTTCTATTGCTAACCATGGCCTTCTAAGAATGATAGGGTACCCATCTAGCGTGGATTTAGGAGAAAGAATCATGAAATCTATTGGTACTCCCATGAGTCCAGAGTTACCACAAGGTCCTCTACTACACCATCAGGTTTAACAGTTGAACTATCAAAAAGTTGTAGGATAGTAGGAGTAGGTCTCATGCTTGCAACATTTAGTTGTTGCAGGACATCCTTGGTCATTAGATTTATTGTTGCTCCTAAGTCAATAAGAGAATTCTTTATTTGGATCCCATTTATGACAACTCCTACCACATGACTCCCTAGATCATTATATTTGGAAAGAATAACTCTCCCAAGCATGATGTCAACTATATGTCCCACTACATGAACCTTAGTGGGGTCTTTCTTCTTCCTACCTAGCTTCTTAAGGCATGCTTCCTTAATTTCCTTGCCATAGATTAGAACATCTTTTATGGCCTTAAATATAAGTATCTAGACACATATGCTTCAACTGATCTAAAATGTCAAAAATTGTGCCCTCCTTTTCTTCCTTCTCTTTCACAAATTCCAATCTTTAAGGAAATCAGGGTGTTTGTGCAGTCTGCTTGATTGGAACTAGTTCAAGATTCTTAGGTGCACTGGGCTAAATGGGGGTATTCAGAGACTCCTCTTCTTCCATAGGAAGCTTAATGATAATGGGTGTGGAAGGAGTTGGCAAGGTAGTTCCTAAACACAAGTGTATGTCACTTACACTCACAACATATGCAAGGAATTGATTTGGATCAACAGAGTATACAAGTTGTTGTGGTTTGTTATTTGGATTGGGTGTGGGATTAGCTGGTAGCTGAGTAGGTTTAGGTTTAGTTGAACTTGAGCTAGCAAGAGGAGGAATTATAGCAGGTTTTTGGGACTAAGAAGGTGGTTGCATGTAACTATTTGGCTGGTTTGGCCATTTCTGTCCTCCCCTCCATTGATTTCTTTCCTACCAATTTCTTGGAGGTGGCTGCCAATTTCCTTGAAATTTTTGCCAATTCCCTTGAGGTTGTTGCCACTGGGGTGGAGAGTTTTAGTGATTAGGCTAGACATTTTAGGGGTTACTCCAATTTTGTGGTGTATATCGTCCATAGTTGGATGGATATGGGGGCTGCCATTGGTTACCAGATGAATAGGACTTGAAATATGGTCTAACAAAAAAGAGTGGATTTGGTGGCATACATTGTCTTGGATCCCATCGCCTCCTTTGTGCAACATAGTAGACTTGATCTTCTTCAACCTAGATTGGCTTGAACTCGGGTGAAATCTTCTTACTTTCAATATTAGCTATCATCTTGCATCTATAGTCCTTCTTTTGTCTGCAATGGGGGAATACTTTTCCAATGTTGCCTCTACCTCCTCTTGTTTTTTTTTAGCATGAAATGTATCTAGTTAAGTAGCTAGATTATTTATAATGTCTTGCTTGAAAAAGTAATTACAATTACAGTATAATTATGAAACAGTAATTGTTCATGGATTCATAAATGGTTGAAACAAAAAGAATCTATTGAACACAAATTACATTTATAAAGTAACAACTAAAAACAAAAGTGAAATAACTAAAAAGAAAAGAGTGAAGGAAAGTTACTTTGAGTGTCCCTTGCTCAAGTAGTTATCCCCACTAATCTAACTCCTTAGATCCAACACAATCATAGTAACTAAAATTCATTCATTTTATAAATATAGAATCACATAAGATTTAGATGAAATATCTTATTCATGAAACCATAATTGCACAATAAACATAGTTTGTATAACAACTAAAAACTGAAAGAGTATCTAATAACTCCTAAAAACTAGTTAACTAGTTAACTTAAGACTTAACCAATGTGTTGTACATATGGGAACAAGGGAGCTTATCTAAAATATAACTCTAAATTGAAAACTTTAGTGACCAATCCCTAGATTTCAAAGGGTGACAAAGATTTATTTAACTCTAAATGCAACTAGAAAAGAAGAGTCCAAGTTGGATTGTGACTTTATTGTACAAGACTAGCACATGGAATGCTCAAAATCAATTATAGTAGAATTAAAATCACAAGGTTATTCCTTCTCTATTGTCTTTACTGAACACCATAATGATGCAATATCTCCTTCAAATGTCTCCATGTTGTAGTCATCATGTTTAGTTTATTCTAGTACATCCCTGGTTTCAATGTCCAAGAAATCCTTTGGTTGCAACCTATTGTGCATGTTTTGCACACATGCCCCATCGTAGGCAGGGACCCCCTTTTTTTTTCTCACTCCTAATAGGCTGCTTTGCTCTTGTCTTGTTTTACGTGCCCCATTTTCAAGGCCCGAATTGGTCATGTGCCTTCAAGCGATCAAATCCCCCTAACCAAATTCACCTACTTAGGGTATTCAAATCCGCGGAGAAATGAGGTCCACCGTCCCCTTTTCTGCCTTTGTCTTGTTCTTACTATTTGGAAAACATCTGTGGACCCCTGTCGCTCCTGTTTTCACATTTTTGACTTTGGGGGAAACCTTTTTTGGATCTGGGATGTGTTTGAAGTGCATAAATGAACTACCAAGGTTTTTTCAATGTTCCGTTAAGTTTCGATGGTTTTGGAACTTCCCCCCCAGAATTCCCTTCCTTAGCTATTTGGAAACATCTGTGGACCCTCGTCGCTCCCGTTTCCACATTTTTGACTTTGGGAGCAACCTTTTTTGGATCTGAGATGTGTTTGAAGTGCATAAATGAAAAACCAAGGTTTCGTCAATGTTCTGTTAAGTTTTGATGGTTTCAGAACTTTCCCTCTATAATTCCCTTCTTCCTTGGCTATTTGGAAACATCCGTGGACCCCCATCACTCCCGTTTCCACATTTTTGACTTTGGGGGCAACCTTTTTTGGATCTGGGATGTGTTTGAAGTGTGTAAATGAACTGCCAAGGTTTTGTCAACATTCTGTTAAGTTTCAATGGTTTCAGAACTTTCCCTCCGGAATTCCCTTTCTCCTTGGCTATTTGGAAACATCCGTGGACCACCATCGCTCCCATTTCCACATTTTTTGACTTTGGGGGCAACCTTTTGGATCTGGGATGTGTTTGAAGTGTGTAAATGAACTGCCAAGGTTTCGTCAATGTTCTTTTAAGTTTTGATGGTTTTGAAACTTTCCCTCCGGAATTCCCTTCCTCCTTGGCTATTTGGAAACATCTGTGGACCCTCGTCGCTCCCATTTCCACCTTTTTTGGATTTGGGATGTGTTTGAAGTGCATAAATAAACTGCCAAAGTTTCATCAAAGTTTGGTTAAGTTTCGGTGGTTTCGGAGCTTCATCCCCCTTTTGATGTTTTGGAACATCCGTGGAGCCCTGGTGGCCCAGCCTTCGGAGCCCAACCCCTCTGTGGCCGTTTTTGAGACTCCGCCTCTCTGTGGCCGTTTTGAACATCCGTCGACCCCTGGCAACCCGGCCTTTGGAGCTCGGCCCCTTTGTGGCCATTTCTAGGACTCTGCCTCTTCGTGGCCATTCTGAATATCCGTCAACCCCCAGCGACCCGGCCTCCAGAGTTCGGCCCCTCTGTGGCCATTTTTGAGACTCCGCCTCTCCATGGCCGTTTTGAACATCCGTGAGGCCCTAGCGACCCAGCCTCCAGAGCCTGGCCCCTACGTGGCCATTTCCGGGATTTCGTCCCTCTTTGGCCATTTTGAACATCCATGAGGCCCCTACGACCCAGCCTCCAGAGCCCGACCCCTCCATGGCCGTTTCTGGGATTTCATCCCTCTTTGTCCATTTTGAACATCCGTGGACCCCCGCGCAACCCGACGTCTGGAGCCCAGCCCCTCTATGGCAGTTTTCGGGACTCCGTCCCTCTGTGGTCGTTTTGAACATCTGTGGACCCTTGTCAGTCTGGTTTCCACATTATTGATTTTGAGGCTAACATTTTAGTGGATTTGGGATGTGTTTGAGGTCCCTAAGTGAACTGCCAAAGTTTAGTCAACGTTTGGTTAAGTTTCGGTGGTTCCAGAGCTTCGTCCCTCTTTGGCTATTTTGGAAACATCTGTGGACCCCTACCAGTTCGATTTCCACATTTTTGACTTTGGGGCCAACTTTTTGGTGGATTTTGGATGTGTTTGTGATGCCTAAGTGAACTGCCAAGGTTTCATCAACGTTCGGTTAAGTTTCGGTGGTTCTGGAGCTTCGTCTCTCTTTGGTTGTTTTGGAAACATCTGTGGACCCCTCTCGATCCAGTTTCCACATTTTTGACTTTGGGGCCAACTTTTTGGTGGATCTAGGATGTGTTTGTGGTGTCTAAGTGAACTGCCAAGGTTTTGTCAACATTCCGTTAAGTTTAAGTGGTTTCAGAGTTTCATCCCCCTTTGGCTATTTTGGAACATCCGTGGAGCCTTAGTGGCCCAGATTAATGTTTATGGTCCAAATGAGCTCCAAATATGAATATTATGAACTTTTGATGATGCATAGATGGATCTAACAAGGATTTTGCAAGATTTGACTAACGTTTTCCTTAATTTATGTATGAAAGCACTTACGACATTTCACGTA
The DNA here is from genome assembly GCA_007258455.2 of Sequoia sempervirens. NCBI lineage: Eukaryota > Viridiplantae > Streptophyta > Pinopsida > Cupressales > Cupressaceae > Sequoia > Sequoia sempervirens. Next base: position 350,275,492 of record VDFB02270651.1, on the reverse strand, counting down.
CATAGGATTCGAGGAGCCTATTACACGTCTGTCAGGAGACCCATCGAGAAAGCTAAACAAGGAAAGAGCATAGCTCATGTCACCATTCATTTCATGTTCACCTCTCCCCCTAGCACCCACCAATAGGGTCAGCATTAGAAGAAGGACTATGCCAAGGAAGTGAATGAAAAAAATGCAATGCAAGGGGGTGGCCTTGAAGAGAGCATAAGTGAGTTGTCCACTCGAATAAGGGGCAACCAATCCATTGATTCCAATCATCGATGAGCTCATTTGATCTAAGGAAGAACACTGTAAACACATCAAGTAAGAAGGCAGCTTTCAGGCAGTTTCAGCTACAGTAAAAATGCAATCAACTAAATGACAAAACTGATACAGCACCTGAGCACTAGATGACAAAACAGGGAAAAGACAAATGATGTATTTTAAAATTGTTGAATATTGTGGGGTAGGTGAAACCATATTGTAATCAAATCTGGGCCATTCATTGGAAATTGATCCTAGCCATTCATTTGGGCTTTGGAAAACTATAAATAGGGGCTTGCCCCTCATTTGTAAGGGTTGGAGAGCTGTTGTAAAAAGCATTTGCAGCAATAGAAGACATCATTGCATGATTTTATGGATGTTCTCTTTGATTTTGCTCATCTTGCATGCAAGGTTCTACCTTCCATGTTAGTTTTAGTGTTAGTTTCTTGAATGGAAGTGATAATGGAAATTGTTGTTATGGTATTTGATGAACTTTCAACCCATACTTTTAGCACTTGTTGATGACAAATTGTTGTGTAAAGTTAGCCTGGGCTTCTTTATTCCATTGTTGCAACTTAGTTCGATTGCATGTTCATGATGTGCATGTGCAATTTGAAAATCAGCAGACCTTAGGAGATTGCACTGGTTTTGTGTAGCTGTAGGTTCTCTTGGTCAAGCAAAACTTAGTTTTAGGGAGTTTGTCTACTGTAGCATCCTCCATGATCACTGTTCATTAGTAGTTTCAGGTCTAGGAACTTCCTCTCTCCCCTGCCCTTTTTCCTTTTTTTTAATAGTGACCTATGCTAAGGTTCATTGCACATTGTAAAGCTAAATCCAATGATAAAAATGGAGTTCAAGACTATTGTTTGAACCTGCAGCAAATGCACAACAACTCTTCCATCTTAAGAACTCCATTTGTAGATCCAACTCTCCATACTTTGTAACTCATCCGTAAGACCACCTTGTGATTCCAGCAAATCACATCAAACAACTGAGATATTCCAAGCATTGTCAAGACCTGACATTAGAGACCTTGGGATAGTGTTATGCAATCTTATTGTGGAAGATTGTTTTTCAAGAGAGGTAGCGCATCTACACACTGCCCTATTGAGAAGTGCATAAAAAACACATCAACACAACCCACGTCCTATAGTTGCTATGGGCTACAATACCTCCTCTAGCTATAAGGGTTTAGTTCACAAAACATTTACAAAATACTAACAACCATGAATAAGCACAGAGATCCAATCACAATTCATACATATTCTCACATAAATCATGCATTAATCATCACATCATAATTATATTTTCATATACTTAAACTAGGTTCAGGGTTTGCATAATAGGTAACAAAGATAGCATAATGTATGAACATGCATAGGAGAAATTTCTTGGTAATGTCTATAAGCATCCATAAAAGATATAAAAACTAACTAATATATGGGCTCATCAAAAGTGTTAACTAGGGATGATTTTGAACTAAAACCCAAATGTGAGAGCTTAACAAAGAAGAAATTGGATGTGTGGAATAAATTTCCCAATTTTTGTTATGAGGATGAGTGGGTTAAATATGTGCTAAGCCAAATTCATGAAAAATTCATGTGGTTGGATATGTTGCACATGATAAACAAGGAAGCAATTAGAGTTGTTAAAGGGTTGTGCTCAAATGAACCTATTTCAACAATGAAGGCCATGAAGAATGATGTGGTAATGAACCTCACCGGTGTGAAGTTTGAAAAATAATCTATTGATATTAATGTTGCACACACACACCAACAAGAAGATAAATTCTTTGTCAAAGAATGGGAGTACCTACCTTTCTTGAAAGATTCACCAAAAATCCCTAAAATCAAAGGCAATCTTGGTTATCCCAAGGCTTGAGAATGTCAGGTCTTGACACACTAGATTTTCTCAGTGTTCATTGTGCTAAATTTACTATTAATCATGAGGGGTATATGGCGTTTTTGGCTTATACGTAAAAGTATAAAACAACATATAGCAATATTCTACCAATTAAACATGTATCACTCCATAATATCATGAACATAAATGATTGGAAAGAAATACTTCATGAATTCAAATATTTGTAAATATGTAGAAAATTTAACATATATTGCTCTGCAACTTCATGAATATGAAAGATTTTGTAAGAATATTTCATGAAATTCATCATTTTTAAAGCACTTTTAGGAAATATTTAACATCTATTTCAAAGAAAAAAACATTAAAGATCTTAAAATTTAAAGTTTTCCTAGTTATTATCCATGCATATCTCAAAAAATGAAATAAAACAAAGAAAACCATTCTATACTTCACCAAGCTGCTTCATAGGCATAGAATGATGCAAGAGTTTAAACAAATACAACCATTTATCACTGAATAGTGTTAATGAACACCCAAATCCAAGACAACACATTAGCTTCTTTCATGAGAATAAATAGTTAGCTATGTAATATTTCTTATCAAGAAATAGATTTGAGAAAAGCTTTGATATTAGCAAACTTTAGTGAAATACACAAGTTTTTATACATGAATAGTACAAAAATAGGAAAAAGAAATAAAACTATTGAAATCCAATTTTAATTCTCCATAATTCCACAAGTTCTAAACCTCTATAAAAAGAATAACTCTCTTCCTTTTATTGAACAGAAGGTGATCAAAGAGTTTCAATAAAACACATGAAAGAATCCAAAAGTACAAATCATAAGGCAACATGTGGCAATGATAGTTGGCAATGGAATATTCTAGAACAATTCAAAGATATTTTGACTTTATCCGTGGGGTTGAAAATCTTTGAAAAATAAAACTTTAGGGCACGCGTATCCTAGAACATGTAGCAATATCAACACTTTTCCTCAAAATCCCCAGGTCCATTCAATGAGTATCGGGTTCAGAAATGACTTTACAAAATACATTTCAAGAAACTCATTGCCACATCCACACATCAAAACTCTGGGTTTCCATTACATGTTCATAAGTATCTATTCACCAAATAATTCTTCTATAGACTCATCTTCTTCTTTTCTCTTCTTGTACTTTGAGAATGCATTTAACATATGGTTCATATTGTCCCTTAAAACAATGTCATCCTCCAACTATTTTTTATGCCACACGTATTCTTCAATATAATTCTTTATTGCATCATTCCTTTACAAAATTTCTAGCTCATACTTGTTCATGTGATTCCTACACTTAATCACCTCATCAAGGACTAACTTAGCAATTGGAAAAGGTCTCTATTTTTCTTCTCAATCTACCTTCTGAAGGCTTTTACTTCCACATCATCCTACCTTATTCCTTTGGGTTTACAATTCTTCTATTCTAAAATCTCTATAAATTCTAAGTCCTTATTCACCGTCCTTTCACTCCTCATGGTGATCTTTTCTAAACAAGTTATACATTGTATCAAAGCATCAATTTCCCAATTTAGCTACAATTTCCACTTCTTTAACATCAGAACATCTTGTTTTGTAACCACTTTCTCCTCTATCAACACTTGGACCTCCATTTTGAGAACCAGATCTAATAGTAATACTTCCACATCATTTTTCTCTATGTGATACTTACACTCAGATAAAATCCATTCAGACTTATCAAGCTAGTGGAATGCTTCTTTTCATTTACCAATTGCATCTCTCATCATTTCTTCACCTTGTTGCACCAAATTTTCTATCTAGTCCTCAAACACATTTATCTTATTTTTTAATCCTTCAATCACATTTACTTTCTCTTTGGAATTCAATACTATATTTTGTGGCATCTCATTCAATGACTGACTTGGATGGGCTATGGCCTTGGTAAAATTCTCCAAGTGAGCAGTACACTTTCAATTATCTCTTCTTTTGCTTATGTTTTCTCAACTAGGAAGTAGTTGCTTCTAGATTCATTCTCATTTCTTCTAACTCTTTCTCTAGTGAGGAGCATCCTAGGTTGATTTTAGTAACTTGATAATTCCTAGTCATTATTTCATGGTTATCCTTTTCTCCTATAGGAGTAGCTATCTGAAGAGTCCTCCCTCCATCTAAATTTCGCTTAACAACATGTCTAACTCTTTCTCTATTCTTAGGCTTAGGGGTTCCCATCTTTTGTATTATACTCTTGAAATCTAGAGGTGCCAATTCTACCTTGAATGGTGGAGCTAATTGTTAAACTAGCTAATCAAGTACATCTTTGTTTGGCCTTGCCACATCTATTCATTGTTCCTACTAATCAAGTTGTTTATGAACATCCTTCCTCAACACTTCACTATCATTTGTTGCTATCTTTGAATATTTTTTCACATCATCTTCCAGTGGCAAGGATTTTGGATTTACCTAGTCCTATTCTTTTAGTTCTTCCTTGTCAATCCTTGTATCATCTTCCCCTTTCTTTTCCTTATTAGTATCAACCTTTGTAGAAAATTTCTCATGTTTCTCTAAGGCATCTAGGTTCCCACTATTTATTTTCTCTTCATTTAGGGTCTTAGAAGACTCCATAACTTTACCTACATTTGGGCCTTTTCCTTGACCTTGAGGCTCTTCAATAATAGTTTTAGTTTCCACTTATTGAGGTTGATCCTCAGTTGCGTGGTTTCAAGTTCTTGCTTATGCACTTCATCTTATTCTATTATCAAATTGGGAATTTGAGATGTAGTTCCCACCTAATATCCTTGAGATGACACCATTCCCACTATATCATTTTCTCCTTTTTGGTTTCCCACTTCCTTAGTAAGTTTTCCTACTATAAATTATGTCTTGTCTTCAACATCTAGACATAATTCTATTTCAAGCATTTCCTCCATGACATGTTGCACCATTGAAGCTTCCCTAGACTGTTGATTCTCCTTTATTTTTTATATTAGGGTAGACCATTTCTCTACCTCTTTTAGGGAATTATCCATAGTTATTGTGGGTTCTCCCTTTGATACTAAATGTATTTCCCCTAAGGTTTGTTTCATTGTTGTTGTACTCATAGATGGTGGGGAAGTAAACATAGTAGCTACCTATTGGGATGTTGATTTTGTCCTAGAATATACTTGTGATTTCATGGTTACTTCCTCTAGATTCAATGGTTCTCTTGGAAATGCAGTGGAAGAGTACGTAAAATTTGGTGTTCTCAACATATTTGTTGGAATAGAAAAGGTTTCCTTGTTTGGATCATCTAATTGGGAAGCAATTGAAACTCCTCGGCTTGAAACATCAGGGATCGTTTCTCTACCCTATTCAATGGCCTTAGCCTCTATAATATTTTCTCTTCTATCCCAAAAATCATCATAATCTAGATCACTTATCATATTTTGTTTCCTTTTTCTCCCATGAGGGTATATGGGTGTTATTCCAAATTTTTTTTATTAATTTGATATACTCATCTATCTGTGATTGAGTGTAACTAAGAACTTTTGTATAAATATCATTCATGCTAACTATCTCTAGCTATCTAACAAGATCATTTTTTTACTTCATGATCATCCTCACAATTGGACTTGAAATCCTCCAAATGAGAGACATGAGCATATCTCTTATTGATCTATTTTTCTAATATTTTAGCCATTTCATAATTATTCCTATTAAACATGAATAGTTATAGCCCATAATATTTTCATTTATCCTCATACAATTTATCACTCTTAACTAATATGCATTCGTAATTCCCTATGGTGATAGGAAACTTTACAAGCCCCCTTTTATGTAGCTGCAAGAATGCATCTTTGGATGGTGTCACCTGCTTTGCAAATTCTAGCAACACTATCTTGTCTATAGGATATTTTGTAGCATGTAAGGATAACCTATAAATGCTTCTACTTTGATATAAGTGAATGTAGGGAATTGAATAAACCAACACCCAATAGAATGTATAGCACCCTATTCTTTGAGGGATATCCTCTTTGATTTATCTCCCTCCATTAACCTTACCAACTTCATGAAGAAAACATCATTTACCCTATGGTAATGCTCTCTATATTTATTAGTAGTAATATGTGGAAAATGTTGGTAAACCAACCTATTCCCTAGCTCTCTACCTAAACCTCCCACTCTATTCATTCCTTGAATATTGGTCCTTAGGGCACAACAATAAATAATGTATGAGGACATAGTGAACCATTGGGAAACTATGAATTTCTGAATGTGCTCTTGCAATTTTCTGCTAATAAATCTTGCACAATGAATATAGACAAGATCTTCCCTCATTCTTATAATAACCTTAGGAATCCATGGATCAAATTTACTAGTGTCTTTACAACCATCCATTCTACTCATTAGGGTTATAATATCATGTATCTCTTGAATGATTAGGGACCTCAATATATTCTTTGGAATTCTTGAGACTCTTTCTTGAAACCAAGTCGACATCATGACCTCTTTATTATTTTCTTCCACACTCATTATGTGTGCATTAAATATTTCATTTTCAATAAGTTCATCCTTGTGAACACTAGGAGTCCAAAGGTGTAAGCAATAACATCAGCAAATAAGTCTCTATAAGCTTTCCCCTATTTTATAACAATCCTTTTTTCAGTATCATACCATCTCATACATTCTAGAATTAATTTTGAGGCTTCCATTGCCACTAGTAACATTGTCGCTAAATGCATTCCATTGGAAACCATATTCTTGGTGCATTGACTAGCGTCTGATTGTTGAGTCCTCCACATGAACTCATAATTGTTGAAACTTCCTAGATGGGTATTTGTTATCATTCCATAAGTAGGGACTACCTATAAGAGAGGAAATTCAAACTCCTAGATTTTGGTTATTTCTTTTGCAATGTACTCATGTCTTCTCCATTTTCCTACTTGATTAGTGTATTGATATTCTACATATGAACTAGGGAAAATTATAACAATGTACCTTCTATGACTAAATTTTCCAACAATGTTTCACCTATTTTAAATCCAATCAAATTACATACTAGTTCACTTAGGAATTTACCAAACGAAATGCCAATTTATTAGATCCAAGTGCATATAAAGGAATTCATCGAGTTTAATTAAAAGAGAAATACCTGGTTCCATTAATGGTGAAGTTGAGTTGGTGCATAATTAAATTCTAGCAATTATGTCCATATCACATTCTAGTATTTTACCTTCCTGAAGTGCTTTGAATGTCACCTTAATTCCTTAGTAGGTTTATAGATGTCTTACTTTATGCATGGTAGTGTATTGTAGAGTTAAATCACATGCTTTAGGTGGTGCCAAGTATGTGCTTTCACCACCTTCCTTTAATTCCTTAATAATTTCACATTAACTACACTAGAAAGGGTATAATCATGGTAGGTTAAGGTTCACCTTATGAAACTCATGATTTCCACAACTAGACTCAATTTAAGAAGATGGTGGAAAGGGAAGTTGACATGGCACACTCATGTATTCCCTTTGTCCAAATCAAACAATAGTAGTTGTGTGAGCACTTAAACTTTGGTGCAAAAATATTAATTAGCAATTAGGACTAAAGCATATGATAGATAACTTCAAGAAAAAATGATGCTAGATCTTTTATTATTAGTTTTTTAAAGGTTGGGTAATCATTGGGTTTGAACAAAAGGAAGCTCGGGTGTGGGTGTAAAGTTGAACCCATATGGATCAAACAATATTTTATGTTAAAAAAATTATTTCCACTTCTTAAATTAAATAAAACTGCTAACAAGTTCAACAATTAGAAAATCAACACATGAAAACTCAGGAAAAAAATTCCCCGAGTAAAGGTTAAGTGGGTGAACCACTCACCAAGTAAAACTACTCATCAGGAACACTTCCCACCAAGCAAACTATGAGACTTTCAAAACTTGCACTACATTTTACTTAACAACACCCGATGCACAGAAACTTGGGAATCTAGATAAACAAGATTTCAAAGAAATATCACTTTGAAGATTCTAACTTGGGAAGACCACTAATTCAATCGAAATCCAAGTGCCTTAGAACAAAATATTGTCATTTTACCATTACCATCCCAAACAAGTAAAAAATAGCAAGCCAAAAGGGAAAGAAAATAAGGGGGTCAACATTTTTTGAAGAATGAAATGGGGTGTGTTGTAAGACCACACAACTAGAAACCAACAAAACCAAACAAAACAATAGAAATTTGATTTTGGAAATGATAATTGTATCTTGAAGTTCTATAAATTTTTAATTATAAGCAACCAAAATTATAGTAACCCATTTAGCTCATTTCTCTCCAATCTAACTTTTTGTAAGCAACATCTTAACTATTGCATTAGGCACAATTACCTTAACTAGGCTTTTGAGGATGTAATGTTTGAATTTCCTCATAGCCTTAACCAATACGAAAGCTTGATTCTCAATGCCCATATATCTTAATTTAGCCTACTTAAAGGGAGAAATCATAAATGAAAGTGATCTCTCTTCCTTATTCTCATATCTCCACACTAACATAGTTGTACATGTGACTCGAAGAAAAATAATAGATATAAAATAGCTTAGTGTACTCAAGGATTATCAAGACTAGTGCCTTGGTAATTGCAACTTAATGTTCTCCAAAACAACTCTAGATTCATTAGTCCATTCAATCTTGGCATCCTTCTTTAACATGTCATTAAGGGGTCTTACTATCTCAGTGAATCCAGTAATGAAATTTCAAATTAATTTGATCTTGCAAAAGTAAGAATTCAGCTCCTTTTTGCTTCCAGGTGGTTGTGAATCTATCAAGGAACTCACCCAATCAGGATCAATAGAGATACCTCTCTTGGACAAAATGTGTCCAAGGATTTTTCCTTTAGTTATCCTAAAGATACACTTCTTCGAGTTTAGAGATATTCCATATGTATCACATTTTTGTAGTACTATTCTGAGATCATTGATGTGATTTCCTCTTCTTTTGGAAAATACTATGAGATCATCCATATATTATGATGCATTTTCCAACCAAAAATTTAAAAGCATAATCCATCACCCTTTGAAATGTGGCTCTAGTGTTTATTAGCCCAAATGGGATGCACCTATAAGCAAAAGTAACCCACTTTGTAGTGAATTCAATTTTCAACCTATCTTCCCTATCAACCATCACCTGATTATATCCTAAAAATGCATCTAAGAAAGACATCATCTACGACCCATTAACAATTTGTAGAAGTTCATCTAGAGAAGGTAGAGGGTAATTATATTTCTCAAATTCCTTATTGAGGTTTTGAAAAGCCACAAATAAGTGAATATCCCCAATTTTCTTTCTAACAGGTACCAAGTTAGCCACCTAGGTGGAGTGCCTTATGAGAAAATTAATCCTACTGGATAGGAGTTTTTGTACTTCTTTCTGAATCAAAGGCTCTAGAAGTGCATTCATTAGCTATTGTGTCTAGCAAAAAGACTTAGCATTAGGCTTTAGTGGAATAGTTTGTGTTATGATGGAAGTATCATATGTCTTAAAATCTTCATAGGTACATTCTATGACCTAATAGTCTCTAAGTGCCTAAGAAATGTTTTTGTGTTCCTTGTCAATGCACACTTTACCTATAAGCATAATTTTAGGGTCATCCTCAATGTTCAAGTTGTATGGCTAAAAATGTCCTCCATTAATCTTAGGAAAATCCTTCTATTGAGTTATCTAGTCTAAGTCAAACAACCTTTCTAGATTGATGATCCCTTTTGGAATGTTATTGTCCTTCAACTAGACTGTATCATCATCTTGGAGCTCACAATCAGGGCGATCCATGTCAATTATTCGAGATTTGGAAATACTTGAATTGGTGAAAAAATATAGAATATGCCTATCATCCTCAAATACTTGAAAATTAGTAACATTATATAGGACTGAGGGAAATTGCACCAATTCAATAGTAAATCTCCTTAAATCTATGATATTTAATGGTTCTAAAGTACTAGAAGTTCTGGATAGTGCATCTACCTTCTGATTGGATTTCCGTGAGATGTGTGTAATGTTAAAGGCATCAAAACTTCAATTAAATCCCACACATGGTGTCTATAATTCAATAAACATTTTTAGTGACAAAATTATTGTTTCCTAACATGCCTGATAGCTAACTATGAATCTCCATATACTTTGAGTACATTAACTTTTTTCTTGATAGCAAGTATAAAACCATGGATAAGAGCTTCATATTTAGCCATGTTATTAGTGCATTGGAATTGTAATTTGTAAGAAGCAAGGAATGAATTAACTTGAGGATTGATTAATTCAACTCCTACTCCAATCCCCTATTTGTACTTTGATCCATCAAATCTGATGATCCATTCTTGCTACTTAGTGATTTTGAACCTAACATTCCTTGAAGTTGATAGATTCATCCCCATCTTCAAATCTTGTGGTCACCTACCACACCACTAATTACTTTTATCCACTCCATTGTGGTTTTCATAAAGACCTTTATTTGATTCCCCAGTCAACATTATGTATGCCCTCTCACCAAGAATTTCTAATTTAGGCAATGCTAATGACTAAATTTCTATGGTGGTATTGACTTTCAAATGTATTTACAACTTCTAAGCACACCGCACAACTAACTTTTGAATGTGTTGAATTATGTAACCTGCACCATCCCTATAATAGTAAATTTTCCAACTGGAAGTCAATTTTTTGACCTTTATGAACACCTTTATGAACTTCTTTAGCATAATCTTATGAAATTTATCCAAGAATATCTCTTCTCCCTTAGAAGAATCATAATCAGACTCAACAAGCATGCCATTTCTTGGATTCAACTAGTCATGGATTTTTCTATTACAAATAAAAACCTCTTCTATCTTGACCCTAGGGTTCTTGATGCTATATACACCAAGATCTAGATCGATATAAAGAAATTCATTTTATTTGTTGTAATTTTTAATCATATGATTCATGTGTAGTTCCCTCTCTATCCTAATCTAGTTTTGAATTCCTTTCCAGGGTAACCACATATGTGAAAAGTTAGTAGCCATGTATCCATTTAGAGTCTTGGACTAGTCTCTACTCAGTAACATTATGTATGTGTCTGAGATCTTCACTACTTGAATGTGAATAAAATGTTGAACTCTAGGATCAGATGCCAACTACATGTGAATATTGGTTGATTCTCCAACTACATTTACCTCAATATTATCTAATTGAGTGACATTGTTCATGGAATTTTTTGGATTTAACCCCAACATTTAGCATGTGGACAAGGGAATCACATTCATTGAAGCTCCTAAGTCCACTAAGAAATTATGTATATTCTTTCCAAAAATCCTCAATATCAACAAAAACAGTTGTGATTATAATTTCCCTTTGTACAAATTTACATGAGTGTCTGCCATAGGAATAGTTTTTTTGTCTTTTTCTTTGGAAGATGCATCTTTGGCTTGCACTTCTTTACTAATTGAGCTCTCCCTAGGAAGTTCTTCTAGTGTATTCAATAAATATTTTCTAATCACAAATGTTTTAAGCAACTCAGATAGAGATAGGCTAATCTTTACCTTTCTAATCTCTTCTGCCAAGTAGCCAAATTTATTTGTTCAATTACTTCTATCTTGTTACCTTTAGGTAGATCCAAAGTATTGTTATACTATGGAGTAACCCTTGGTAACCCCAGATTATTCCTAGACATATCATCTGGTTGCCTATTAAAATTGTTAGGTGGAATGGAGGTGTTTAGTGGTCCTTTAAATTTACTTCCACTAGTAGTGTTACTTCTCAAATTATTACCATGTCCCCTTTTGTACTATTGGAAATCCTATACCTCATCCATTTCATCTTGAGACTCATTCTCATCTTGATAGGGAAAAGTATAAGTCTCTAAATTCATTGTTAAAATATCTTCACTACAATAAGTGTTACTCTCAAAGGAAATAGGTGATTTTGAACATATATAACTGTCCAAAATGAGTGTTGAATTGTATCCAATGGGAAATTTATCATTACCTTGTAGCAGATGAGAATCACACTAATCATTATGGTAAGCCGCAACTATAAAATATCATATGCAATTTGAAATTGTGAACAATCCACCTTGGCTTGAGAATTGGTGTTGTGAATCCTACACCAATTATTCATCATGATTTTATCTAAATTTACTTTGGATGTCATCTTGTTGTCAGGAGAATTGGCATTATCCAAAGGTGTGGATATCCCTCCATTATTTGGCCATGTGTTCCAAGGTATAGGCAGTCTAGAAGCATTATACATTTTACCTTGTTGATTTAGATTATCATTTTATGAATATAAATTTTGATTCTTTAGCTGATTTACTTCCCTCATCATCCTTTTAAGTTGAGAAGTTATCTATTTGATCTCCTCTTTTTCTTCTTAAGCTTTTACTCGTTGGATATCTTGGGCACGTATAAAGGAAGAATTATCGTTACGATGTATCTTAGTGATCACAGGGCCAGGGTGTAGGACCAACACTTGACAATTCCCTTGTTGGAAGAAATTATTTTGAGGATAAGTTATGTTTTGAGCCACTAAAGGAAAAGGGTTAGGGATCAAAATATTGTTATGCGGAATTTTACTCATTACTAACATAGGATAATTATTTAGGGTGTTCCAGGAAATTAAAGGTTGTCCACTTCCAACATGTTTTATTTCTTGATTTACACTTATTGCTCCAACATAAGCTTCAATTAAATTTGTAGGAGGATTTAATTTTCTTCTCATGAACATCATTGTTAAAGGATCTATTGCAGTATAGTAAACAACGAGAGCAAACTGATCCTATACAACATAAGGATCTTATAGTATAGAATGCACATTTTGTATCCTATCATTCAAATTTGTTATAGGTTCTCCATCAAATCATTTAATTTGATAAAATTAATGATACAAAAAATTAGGATCTATGGGCATCCTAAAACTAGCTAAGAATTGGTCCTCCATGTCTTGCCATTATCTAACAAAAGTACAAGGTTGGTTGATGCACCACTGGAAAAAATCATCACTCAACGTGTAAGGAAACAACCTACACACAACATCCTCATGTTGTATTCTTTCTCCAAAGCATGTATCTTTGAATATGCTTAGATGTTCCACATATTTATGGAAATAATACTTCGTACAAAAATTCTCTAGATTCTTTGAAAGATCATGATACACAATGAAATGGATAAGAGATTATACATTAAAGAAATTCAGTGCTATATATGGAGGAGGTGTTGTAGATAGTAGGTTCCTAGGAGTTTCACCTACAAAATTTGGCCTTCACACTCTAACTGTCATTCTCTTACCAAGATCCACAAATTCTACATGAGGATCACTAGATCAAGACCTCGGGAACTCTAGTTTTCTTTAACCCTAAAGAGGCCCTCCTTCTAGCACCACTTATTTTGACATGTATATTACACATGCACACCAACATGTAGATAAATTCTCACTCAAACAATGGAAGATCCTACCTTTCTTGAAATATTTACCAAAATTTCCTAAAATAAAATTCAATCTTGGTTATCCCAAGGCTCAGGAATGCTAAGTCTTACACACTAGGTTTTCTCAAGGTTCATTATGCTAAATTGACTATTAATCACAAGGGGTCTATGGTGTTTCCAGCTTATAGGTAAAAGTATCAAACAAAATATAGCAATATTTTTCCAATTAAACATGTATCACTCCATAATCTCATGAACACAAATGATTCACAAGAAATACTTCATGAATTAAAATATTTATAAAGATCTAGTAGAATTAACATATATTGCTCCACAAATTCATGAATATGAAATATTTATAAGAATATTTCATGAACTTCATCATTTTTAAGCCATTTTCTAAATATATTTAACATCTATTCTAAAAAATATATTAAAGATCGTAAAATTTAAATTTTCTCCTAGTTATTATCCACATGTATCTCATAAAATAAACTAAAACAAAGAAAACTATTCCACACTTCACTAGAATGCTTCATAGCTAGGCATAGAATGATGCAAAGAGTTTAGAGAAATATAACCATTTATCACATAATAGTGTTAATGTACACGCAAATCTAGCAAAAAAAATTTGGTTCTTCGATAGGATTAAGTAGTTAGCTAAGTAATGTTTCTTATCAGGAAATAGCTTTGAAAACAACTTTGATATTAGTAAAATTTAGTGAAATACACAAATTTTAATACTGGAATAGTACAAAAAAATAGGAAAAAGAAATAAAACTAGTGAAATATAATTTTAAGTCTCTATAATTTCACACATTCTAAACCTCCTTGAAAAGAAAAAATCTTGGCCTTGTGTACAACACAAGGAAATCAAAAAGTTTAAAGAAAACACATGTAGAACTCAAAAGTACAAATCATTAGGTAGCATGTGGCAAGTGATAGTTGGCATTGGAATATTCCCAAACAAGTGAAAGATATTTTGACTTTCTCAGCAAGGTTGAAAATATTTGAAAACCTTGACTTCAGGGCATGGGTATCCTAGAAAAACATGTAGCACTATCAACACTTTCCCTCAAAATCCCCATGTATGGTCAACGAGTATCAAGTCTAGAAATGACTTTGTAAAATTCATTTTAGGAAACTCATCACCACATCCATACATCAAAACATTGGGTTTCCATTACCTGATCATCAATACCTCTTCAAGGGATACTTCCTCTATGGACTCATCTCCTTTTCTCTGCTTGTACTCTCAGAATGCAATAAGCACCTTATTCATATTTTTCCTTAAAACATTTTATGTCATCCCCCAACTATATTTATGATGGGACAATTCTTCAACTACCTTCTTTATTTCCTCATTCCTTTGCAACATTTATATGTCATACCTATTTATGTGATTCCTGCACTTAATCACCTCATCAAGGACTACCCAACTTAGTGACTAGACAGGGTCTTTATTTATCTTCTCAATCTAGCTTCTAAAGGATTTTACCTCCACATCCTCCCACCCTATTCCTTCAATATTAAAATTTTGATGTGCTAACATCTCTATAAAATCTAAGTCCTTATTCACATTCTTTCACTCCTTAAGATGATCTTTTCTAACCCAATTATACATTGCATGAAAGCATCGCTTTCCCAATTTAGCTACAATTTCCACTTCATTAACATTGGAACATATTGTTCCACAACCACTTTCTCTTCTATCAACACTTGGACCTCCATTTTGAGAAATGTATCTAATAGTCATACTTCCACATTAGTTTACTCCATGTGGTCCTTACATTTAGCTAAAATCCTTTTAGACTTATCAAGCAAACATAATGCTTCCTTACATTTACCAATTGCATTCCTCATCATTTCTTCATCCTATTACACAAAATTTTTTATCCAATCCTCAAATACATTTATCTTATGTTTTAATCCTTCAATCACATCCACTTTCTCTTTTGACATCAATACTAGATTTGGTGGCAGCTCAATCAATGACTGACTTGGTTGGGCTATGTGTTAGGGTTAGAAAGGAAGATATCTAACAATTAAATGAAAATTTAAGTAATAAACAAAGAAACTAAAAACACATAGAATAAATTATAACACAGAGAATTTAACGTGGCTCACCCAATCTGGGCTACATCCACCAAACCGCAACCATCCAATGATTTTATTATCCATTGAAAAAACCTATTATAATCTTGCGAATAATCACATTTTTCATTATTCTATAACACCCATCTGAACCCCTTTTTATCAAAATTAGAAGCTTCCAGATTTTGGGTTCTACAAAATCGGATTTTTCTTTTTTCTTGATTTTTCCCTTCTTTGGTGATGATCGCGAAAAAGTAGGAGGAAAATTTTTCTCGGGGTTGCCACCCCCAAACCCCAGAGGCCTGGCTCGACCCAGGACCCCGGAAGGATACATGTCGGGGTGTATAGTATACCATGGGCTATACAATATAGCATGATCAGTCACCACATACCAACAATCTCCCACTTGGACATTGATCAGGCTCCATACCAACACAATCTCCCACTTGGAGATTGATCCTGGATGACATTGCTATAATTACAACTCCCACTGGAAATAAGTACCTTGGACCTTGCTGGCTTTATACTTGAATTCAACCTTGAAGGCCAACAATGAAGAGGAGCTCATATTCTCCCTTTCACCACCTTCGTAAACATATTCCGCTGGATTGACATCTATATGTATCTTGTCCAGCTTGACTGTCCATCCCCAACACCGAGAATGAAATGATATCTCAAATGTATGTGTTTTGTTTTAGAATGCAAGGAAGAATTCTTTGCAAGATGTATAGCACTTTGGCTATCTATAAACAAGTAATTTCTAGCATGTTGTTTGCCCAACTCATCCATGAAAAGTTGCAGCCATATCATCTCCTTTGCCGCCTCTGTTGTAACAACATACTCTGCCTCTGTGGTGGATAAAGCAACCACCTTTTGCAATCAAGAAATCCAACTCACTGTTGTCCCACCAATTGTAAATACATAACCTGTGGTACTCCGCCTGGTATCTATATCCCCTCCCAAATCTAAGTCAACATAGCCTTTTAAATCAGTATTAGAGCTCCCAAAACATAAAAATTTATTGGATGTACCTCTCAAATACTTGAGAATCCATTTTACTGCATTCCAATGCTCAACTCTGGATGACTCAAATACCTGCTAACAACTCCTATGACATGTGCAATATCTAGTCTCGTGCATACCATGGCGTACATTAAACTGCCTATAGTTGAAGCATATGGTACCTTGGACATTTTTTCTTCCTCCTCTTGTGTCTTTGGACACATATCCTTAGTCAATTTAACATGACTAGGCAAAGGTGTGCTAACAGCTTTTGCATTCTCCATATGAAATCTCTGCAACACCTTTTCAACATAATTAGCTGAGATAAAAACAATTTTCTGTTTTCCTATCTCTACAAATTTTCATACACGGATTTGTTTTGCTGCCCCTAAATCCTTCATAGCAAAAGATTTTGCTAACTGTTGTTTTAGCTCACTTATGTGATCCATGTTAGACCCTGCTACAAGCATGTCATCAACATATAAACATAAAATAATGTAGTTGTCATTATCCAACCTCTTAAAATAAACACAATGGTCAGAATTACACCAGTTGTAGCCTTGCTTAGCCATAAAACTATCAAATTTCAAGTACCATTTCCGAGGTGATTGCTTCAAGCCATATAAACTTTTCTTCAATCTGCACACTAGTTTCTCCTTACCTTTGACCTCAAATCCTTGTGTTGTTCCATATATATTTCCTCTTCCAAATCACCATGGAGAAAGGTTTTTTAACATCAAGCCATTCTAAATGCAAATCTTCAGCAGCCAAAATACTTAAAACAATATGAATAGAAGTCATTTTAACAACTGGAGAAAAAATCTCATCAAAATCAATACCCTTTTTCTATGCAAATCCCTTTACAACTAATCTGGATTTAAATCTCTTCTTACCTCCATCCTCCTCTTTCAGCCTATAAACCCATTTGTTTGGTAAAGCCTTTTTACCTACATGCAACTTGCATAATTCCCAAATCTGATTTTTCAATAAGGAGTCCATTTCTTTTTCCATTCCATGCTCCCACTGAACCTTGGTATCCACCTACATAGCTTCATCATAATATTCTAGGTCACCAACATCAGTTAAAAAAATAGTATACAAAGAGGGAGAGAATCTTTCTGGAGGTCTAATTATCCTTGAAGATCGTCTAATAGGAGTTTGTGGTATTTGTTGTTGATGTTGTTGCCCAACATGAGGAACCACTGAAACATCATTGTTTAGAATATCATCCAACATTACATAATCATTTTCTTTCTTCTCATGCTGCAGCAATAGATCTTTGTACAAAAATTTCTCATTGAATATGACATCCCTACTTCTCACAATTTTTTGATTTTCAAAATCCCAAAGCCTATAACCAAATTCATCAATGCCATATCCAACAAATATACATTTTTTTGATTTTACATCAAGCTTGGTTCTATTTTCAGAATCTACATGTGCAAATGCTTCACAACCGAAGGTTTTGAGAAAAGAATAACTCACCTTCTTACCTTTCCATGTTTCCTCTAGAATACCACAACCCAAAGGATTAGAGGGACCTCTATTAATTAAATAAACAACAATGTTTACAGTCTCTACCCACATTTTTAAAGGCAACCCAACATGCAATCTCATAGTCGTGCACACTCCATTATTGTTATGTTCATGCGCTCAGCCACTCCATTTTCCTATGGAGTCCTTGGAACCATTTTCTGCCTATGAATACCATTAGAGGAACAATAATCTTCAAACTCTTTGCTGCAATACTCACCACCATTATCAGATTTGAGACATTTTATCTTTTTACCCGTCTCATTCTCAACCAAGCTTCTCCATTTTTTAAAAGTTTCAAATACATCAGATTTATGCCTAAGGAAATAAATCCATACCTTCCTAGTTGCATCATTAATGAATGTAACATAATACAGAGAGCCATCGAGAGAAGATACCTGAGTTGGTCCCCATACATCCGTATGCACAAGCTCCAATTTCTCATCTTTCTTTTGCTTCCCATCCTTGAGAAAACTTACTCTCTTTTGTTTTCCATACACACAACTTTCATAGAAATCCATGTTAACACATTTTAGACCTGGTAAAACATTATTTGAATGAAGTACTTTCATACCTTTTGCACTCATATGCCCAAGTCTGTTATGCCACAATGTTGATTCAAAGTCCACAACAATTGCATGATCTTCTACCTGCTGAACTGCAGCAACTGTTCCTGAACATTGACCTTTTTCCATAACAATTAAAGTAGAAGGAACAGTATGACCTGTACAAAGATATAAGGTGCCTACTTTCACACCTTTTTCTACCACTAAGGCACCCTTTGTGACCTTCCAATTTTTATCACTAAATGTAACAACACAACCTTCATCATCTAGTTGCCCTGCTGAAATTAAATTTTTGTTTAACTTTGGAACATGCCTTACCTCATGTAGTAGCCAATGATTCCCATTCTACAACTTAATCTTGATTCTTCCCTTTCCAACAATCTAACAGGGTTCGTTATCTCCTAAATAAACCAGCCCAAAAATCCCCTTGGACATAATCAAGAAAATAACTTCTATGGGGGGTAGCATAAAATGAAGCCCCTGAATCTAACACCCAAGAATCATCAACATTATCAAGGGAAAGAATCAAAGAATCCTCATTAGATTTATTACTTACCACATATTCCTCTTTACTTCCTTCCTTTTTGTCTCCTTTATTTTTCTGAGACCAACAATCTTTCTTTAAATGACCTGACTTACCATAGTACCAGCAATCCCTCTTGTCTCTAGATTAGGACCTTCTGTCCTTTGATTTTCCTCGTGACTTCCCACAATTTCCAAAATAGTTTCCTCTCTCCTTTGTTTTGCCCATGCTTTCTACATTCAAAACACTATCTGATGTGGATGTTCCACTTGAGCTTTTCCTATGAATTTCCTCGCTCAAAATAACACCAACAACATCATCAAATTTCAATTAATTCAAACTAGAAAAAGAATTGCTAACAACCATTACCAAGCTATTCTAGCTTTCAGGAAAAGAACACAGAATCAAAAGAGCCCTAACTTCTTCATCAAAGTTTACTTTTACAAAAGTTAATTGATTGGTGACCATATTAAACTCATTTAAATGATCAGTAAATGACCCACCTTCTACCATTTTAATATTAAATAAACGCTTCATAAGAAATACCTTATTCGAAGTGGAAGGATTTTCATATAAATTTGCAAGGGTTTCCATCAACTCTTGAGTTGTCTTTGCTTTTGTAGTATTGAATGCCACTGATTGTGCCAGGCATAAACGAATACTGCCAAGAGCCTTTCTATCCAAAATATCCTAGTCCTCATCAGACATTGCTTGGGGTTTATTGGTTTTCCCTTCCAATGGCCGCCATAAATCCTTCTAATAGAGGTAGTCCTCCATCTGCATCTTCCATAACTAATAGTTCTTACCATTAAACTTCTCAACCTTCTTACCCTCATCTACCATTACTCCAACTCAACCGTGAGACCTTCCTACAGACAATAATCAAAATACAACCCTCTCTAATACCACTTGTTAGGGTTAGAAAGGAAGATATCTAACAATTAAATGCAGAATTAAGTAATAAACAGATAAACTAAAAACACACAAAATAAATTATAACATAGATAATTTAACGTGGTTCACCCAATCCGGGCTACATCCACCAAACTGTAGACATCCAATGATTTTATTATCCAGTGCAAAAACCTATTACAATCTTGTGAATAATCACATTTTTCTTTATTCTATAACACCCATCTGAACCCATTTTGCTATATAGGGGTGTATAGTATACCATGGGCTATACAGGATACATTCTAGGGTGTACATTATACCATGGGCTATACAGTATAGCATGATCAGTCGCCATATACCAACACTATGGCCTTGATAAAATTCTCTAAGCGAGCAATACTCTTTTTCAGTTCACTTCTTTTGTTTATGTTTTCCCATCTGGGTATTAGTTGTTTCGACGTTCATTCTCATTTATTCTAACTCCTCCCATGAGGAGTGTCCTAGGTTGATTGTAGTAACTTGATAATTCATCTAAGTCATTATTTCATGCTTATCATTTTCTCCTATAGGATTAGCTATCTGAAGTGTCCTCCCTCCACTTTAATTCTACTTAAAAACATGTATAAATCTTGCTCTATTCTTAGGCTTAGGATATTCCATATGTTCTATTATAATCTTGAAATGTAGAAGCCCTAGTTCTACCTCCAATGGCTGAGCTCATTTTTGAACTAGCCAATTAGGTACATCTTCATTTAGATTTTCCATATCTATTATTTGTTCTTACTGATCAAGTTGTGTAGGAATATCCTTCCTCAACACTTCACTTTCATTTATTTCTATCTATGAATCTTTTTTCACATCACCTTCTAGTGGAAAGAATTCTAGATTCACCTAGTCATATTCTTTTATTTCTTCCTTGTCAAGCCTTTAATCCTCTCCCCCTTTCTTTTCCCTATCAATGTCACCCTCTTGAGAAAATTGCACATGTTTCTTTGAGGCATCTAGGTTACCACTATTTCCTTGTTCTTCATTTAGTATATTAGAAGACCCCATAACTTTAACTACATCTTGAACTTTTCCTTGAACTTGAGGCTCTTTAGAAATAGTTTTAGTTTCCACTTGTTGAGGCCAATCCTCATTTATGCTAGTGTCAAATGTTTTTCTTATTCACTTCATATTCATTTATTAGCAAAATGGGAATTTGAGATGTAGTTCCCACCTACTCTCCTTGAGATGACACCATTCCCATTGTATTAGTTTCTCCTTCAAGGTTTCCAACTTCCTAAGTAAGTTTTCCTACTATAAATTATGTCTCGTCTTCAACATCTAGACATACCTCTATGTTAGGAATTTCCTCCATGGAAGGTTGCACCATTGAAGCTTCCCTAGACTACTGCTTCTCCTTTAGTTCTTGTATTAGGGTAGACCACTTCTCTGCCTCTTTTAGAGCATAATCCATAGTTATTGTAGGTTCTCCCTCTAAGAATAAATGTACTTCCCCTAGGGTTTGTTTCATTATTGTTGTACTCACAAATGGTGGGGAAGTAAACATAGTAACTACCTATTGGGATGTTGACCTTGTCCTGGAATATACTTATGATTTCATGCTTACTTACTCCAGATTCAAGGGTTGTTCTCTTGGAAATGTAGTGGAAGAAGACACCATATTTGGGGTTCTCAACATGTTTGTTTGGATAGCCAATGTTTCCCTATTTGGATCATTTGATTAGGAAGTTAACAAAACTCCTTGGCTTGAAACATTATGGATCTTTTCTCTACCTTATTCAATTGCCTTAGCCTCTATAATCTTTCTCTTCTTTCCAAAAAATCATCATACACCAACTCACTTATCATTATTTATTTCCTTTTTCTCCCATGAGGGTATGTGGGTTTTATTCTAGCTTCTTTTATCAATTTGTTGTACTCATCTATCCATGATTGAGTGTAACTGAGAACTTGTCTAAAAATATCATTCATGTGGTAACTATCTCTAGTTGTCTCCAATTTGGATCTAGAATAGGTTCATCATAAACCTTGTATGATTCATAAGCTAGGTTATCTACATCACCATCATCTATATCCATTTGTTCTAGAACATCATGTTTTCCAAAAGTCATTATCTAGACTAGTGTCAACCTTTGATAAGATAGTTTTCTAGCTTCATGATTATCCTCACAATTGGACCACAAATCCTCCAAATGAGAGACATGAGCATATCTCTTATTGATAGTTTTGGCTAATCTTCCATTTGGCTCACAATTATTCATATTAAACATGAACAGTTCTAGCTCATAATATTTCAATGATTTCAATTCATCTTCACACAATTTATCACTCTTGAATAAGATGCATTTTTATGTCCCTGTGGTAATATGAACTTTATAGGCCCCTTTTTTGTAGTTTCAAGAATGCATCATTGGATTGTATCACCCACCTTGAAAATTACAACACTATCTTGTTTGTAGGATATATAAGCAGTATGTAAGGATAACCTATAAATCCTTCTACTCTAATATAGGTGGATGTAGGGAATTGAATAAAAAAACACCTAGTAGAATGTATAGAACCCTATTATTCAAGGGATATCCTCTTATTTTATCTCCCTCTAATAACCTTACCAACTTCATAGAGAAAAAAACATTTACCTTGTGATAATGCTCTCTATACTGATTAGTAGTAATCTATGGAAAATGTTGGTAAACCAAGCTATTCCCTAGCTCTCTACCTAGAACCCCCACTCTATTCAGTCCTTGGATATTGGCCCTTAGGGAACAAGAATAAACAATGTATTAGGACATAGTGAACCGTTGGGAAACTAGGAAAGTCTGAAAATGATCATCCAATCTATCACTGATAAATCTTTCCCAATGAATCCAGGAAAGATATTCCCTCATTCTTCTAAAAACCTTGATCATCAATGGCTCAAATTTAGTAGCATCTCTATAACCAACCATTCTACTCATTAGGGTTATCATATCTTGTATCTCCTTAATAAATAGCAACCTCAATGTATTTGTTGGCATTCTTGTGACTCTTTCTTGAAATTAGATTGAAATCATGACCTTTCTATTGTGTTCTTCCATACTCATGAATATGTTTTTTGAATATTTTATCAGAAATATGTTAATCCTTGTGAACACTAGGGGTCCAAAGATGTAAGTAATACCATTAGAAAATAAGTCTATGTAAACTCTCCCCTCTTTTATTAAAACCCTTTTGTTAGCATCATACCATCTCATACATTCTAGAATTAATTTTGGAGCTTCTATTTCCACCAGGAACCCTGTTGCTAAATGCATTCCACTACAAACCATATCCATGGTGCATTGGCTAGCATTCAGTTGTTGAGTCCTTCACAGAAACTCATAATCATTGTAACCTCCTAGATGGGTATCTATTATCATTCCATAAGTAGGGACTTCTTACGTGAGAGGGAATTCAAACTCCTCTTTTAGTTGTTTCTTTCACGACGTACTCATTTCGTCTCCACTTCCCTGCATGATTAGTATATTGATATTCTACATACAAATTAGGGAATATTCTAACAATATACCTTCTGCGACTAAATTTTCCAACAATGTTTCAACTATTTTAAATTCAATTAGATTGCATACTAGTTCACCTAGGAACTTACTAGATGAAACACCATTTTACCAAATCCAAGTGCATATAAAGGATTTTACAAAGTTTTTAAAAAGATAAATACCTTGTTTCGTTAATGGTGAAGTTGATCTGGTGTAGAATTAAATTACAGCAATTATGTCCTCATTGAATTTTAGTATTTTACCTTCCTAAAGTTCTTTGAATGTCACCTTAATTCATTAGTAGGTTTATAGATGTCTTTGTGCATGGTAGTATATCATAGAAATAAACTACATGCTTTAGGTGGTGCCAAGTATGTGCTTTTGACA
Source organism: Sequoia sempervirens (assembly GCA_007258455.2). Taxonomy (NCBI): domain Eukaryota; kingdom Viridiplantae; phylum Streptophyta; class Pinopsida; order Cupressales; family Cupressaceae; genus Sequoia; species Sequoia sempervirens. The sequence continues at coordinate 350,251,462 of VDFB02270651.1, read as the reverse complement.
TGTTCCTTTAATTCCTTAACAATTTCATATTAATTGCACTGGAAAGGGTACAATCATGATAGGTTAGGGTTCACCTTATGAAATTCCTAATTTTTGCACCCTTACTCAGTTCAAGAAGACAACATCTCGGGGAGTTGACATGGCGCACTCACATATTCCCTTTTTCCATATTGAGAAATAATAGTTGAGTGAGCACTTAAAATTTGGTGCTAAAAGATTAGTTAGCAATTAGGACTTAATTATCTGATAGATTTCTTTGAGAAAAAATGTTGGATCTTTACTTATAGGGTTTTTAAAGGTTAGGTGATTGTTGGGTTCTAGAGAAAATGAAACTCAAGTGTGGGTGTAAAGTTGAACAGATATATCTCAAACAGGCTCTTATGCAAAACACTTCTTATTTCTACTTCTAAAAGGAAAGAAAACCACTAACAAGTTCAATGATTACAAAACCAATGCATGTAGACTAAAAAGAAAATTCCTTGGGTAAAGGTTGATCAAGTGAACCACTCATCAAGTGAAACTACTCATTGGGAAAACTTTCCATCAAAAAAATTACAAGACTTGCACAACTCACACTACATTTACTTAGCAACACTCGATGAACGGAAACCCAGGAATATAGATAAACAACAATATTTTAGAGAAATATCACTTTGAATATTCTAACTTAGAAATACCATTGATGCACATGAAATCCAAGCACCTTAGAACAAAACAATCTCATTTTACCATTATTGCCCCAAAGAAGCAAGAAAAACCAAGCCAAAAGGGAAAGAAAAGAGGGGGTCCACATTTTCCCAAGGGTGAAATGGTGCATGTTGTGAGGCCACACAACACAAGCCATGACGGTGAATGATATAGAAGATTCAAGAGTGAAGTATGCATCTATGATGATTGGGTACAAAATTTTCTATACAAACAAAGATAGCTCCATTCCAACCACCACAATCCACACATCTCATAAGATGGTGAAGAAAGGTGAAGACATTGATTTTTGTGAGATCTTGATACAATAGTTGATGGAGAACCTATACAAGACAAAAGAATCAAGAATTTATGTTGAGAAAACAAAGAGATCCATATGTGGATAGATTTGACACATATACAAAGAAATCTAGTGAGGTGAATCTAGAAAAGAACAAGAATGATATTGAGAAGAATGTTGAGAAGATGAAAAATCAATAGGAAGAGATGGTGAACACTCCTAAGGGTTTTGTGGAGAAATACAAAGACACTACTATTTCTCTATAGGTTAATCCAACTACAAGGAGGTTACTTAGGACCTTTCCCCCCTCTCTTCCTATTCCTAAGTCATTTGGAACAAAGTCAATAGGAATTTCAAAAAAGAAAGAAACAACTAGCCCCTTTGTGAAAAAAATGCCTCCTAAGAGGAGAAGAAAAGAAAAGTCCACCAGGGAGAGATACATTAGCTATGAAGATGAGGAAGATGTAAAAGAAGAGGGACCACAGTTGATCCAAAAGAAGAAATCTCAACCCACTCTAGAAGAGACAAGTGCAAAGAGAACAAAAGTTGAGATAGTTGACACTAAAAGTGAAGTAGAGAAAGAAAATAAAGGCTTTGTTTTTTTACAGAAGAGAAAAGATCTCTAATCCAAGAGGAAAAGAAGAATCAGATAAAGGCAAGGGAAAGAAGAAAGAAAAGTCCCCTTCAATTAGGGAGCATAGTCCCTTGAAATTTGAAGCATTTTTTAATAGTATTTCAAAATTTGGTCTTTTAGAGGAGACAACTTAAATGTATCTAGATTCAAATGATGATGACAAGGAAAAATTGAAGAGGCTATAGTTAAGTACATGGTAACATTTGACACTATCCTTGAAAAGATTGAGGATCAATTTCCTGATGACCTGAAAAATGGCTAGAAGAAGATAAGAATCCATTGAAGAAGATGTAAAGATAAAGGATTTTTCCTTAGAGAAGATTTGTTCTTCTCTAAAAAATGAGGATAGACACAAATTTTCAAACTGTACAATGATAAATTTAGAACAAAACAAAGAGTTAACACTCTTATGAGTAGAGACAAAGAAGATATAGAAAGGTTAAGGATTGATACAATGTAGAAGGTTGAAGAAATTTCTAAAGCATTGGGAGTCCCTCCAAATAGTGAAAATCAAATGTAGCATGACATATTTATTTTAAAAAGAAATGAACTTGATAGTGAACAACATGAGTATGTTCCTGAGCATGAGGATGGTCAAGAAGACACAGTAATAGATGATACTGTTGAATAAGACAATTGAAAGGGGGGGTGAATTAGTTGTGAAAAATTATAACCTTTAAGACTTTCACTAGAAATCACAAATCCTTTACTCTGCTGATATGATTAATCATTAAGTGTAAAAGCAAAAATTGTAAAGAAACACACATACACAATAACACCAAATTTATGTGAAAAACCCAATAAGGGAAAAAACATGGCGACGATTAGCTCACAATATAGAGAATATCAAAAATTGATGACAAAGGCTCACTACCAGAGAAGGCTCATTTCCAAAACATGACTCACTATCCAAAAAGGGTTAACCACTTGGAGGGCTCTGCCACAAAATTACAACAAAGATAGAAGAGATTTGTTACAAAGAGAAAAATAATCTCAATGCAACAAAGAATTCCTCCAAAATTCTCTCAATCACTTGTAGACATGCATTAATGATAGAGTACACCTTTAGCTCACTACTTCTGAAAACTCACAATTAGGTTTCCCATTGATGTACCTTAACTCGCATCACATACACTTTGATTCACATCTATCTTGCTTGCATTCTCTTTTCCCACACTTTTCACCAATATCTCATCCTATATTTATACCACCTTTAACTTTCAAACATATCCAAAGTTGGCCACACACCATTTACATTTACAAATTCAAATTAAGTCAGTTCCAAAACATTCTAGGGTTGAATTAGAATGAGGGTGACCTAAAAAACATGCTTCGACATGCTTCCATAAGCTTAAAAAGTAGTGCTAAACACAAGGTCGGACAAACCAGTGTAAAAAAACAAACAATTAAGCACACACAACCTAACACAATCTAATCCTTCTAGACAAAAAATTATCTTGAAATTTTTTCCAATAGCTTATCTTGAAAATTGTAAGTCATAAGAGCTCAAACAAGAAGAAATCTAGAGCAACTACATTTCTCTCGGACCTCAGCCAGATACACTAAAAAACATAGTTCACAATTGGTGAACATAACTTACACTATGCAATGATCCAAAATCCCAAATATTGGATATAGCAACTTCCAACAACCATGATCAACATATATGAACCTCAAAAGCATAGGAGAAAATATTAGAGCTAAACTCGGAGCAACCACTGAATACCTGTAACCCTTTTCCTTTACAATTTTCTCAATATCTTTGACATATACAACCAATAACCTTCATCCATGACAACAAAAACGAGTTGAAAACCATTTAAATTTTTGAAATCAATGAAAAAACCTTCATATACTTTCTTCATACATGCAACAGATACCCCTTTAGGTGAAGAGATATGTTGTTGAAGAAGAAAAGGAAGGTGATAAAAAATTGTCTTAGAGAAATATGAAGGTCAAACTGAATAAAATTTACTCCCTCTGGATATGGAGAAAGATGTTGAGTAGAGACAAGAAGATAAACAAGAAGTCCTAGAGAAGATAGAGGCACACAAATAAGAAAACTTTCCTCCTCTAGATGGTGATAAATTTGTAGAGGAAGAAACGAATGCTAAAGAATTTTCTTCTAGTGGTGATAAGAAGAGTGAGAAGAAGGAAGGATAAAGTTCTAAAAGTGTTGGTGAACACTATAGAGCCTTTGGAGATTCTTTGAAAGACTTTTTGGACATGCAACTATAGTTTGAACCGATGGTTTGTGCACAACTCCTTTAGATTCCAATGCAACAAGGATAGGTAGATATGGATAAGATTTCTCCCTTGCATAAGTTACAACTTGGTGATGCTTTACATGCCTCCACAAGGAAGGAAATATTTCAAATACACTAGAAGAGTGTAGAAATGGTAGAAGAAGCAATAAAAGTGTTATACGACAACATTCCTAGAGAAAATATTGATAATTCCTTGTTTAGTGTATACAATTTGAGGTTGTTGTTAGATTTCTTTAAGGAATATTCTATTGGTTTAGAAGAAAACTTGGAGAAGGAAATAAAAAAGAAGGTCAATGATAAGAGATTGACTAAGATATTTGATAAATGCAATGCAACACATAGAGGGTTACATGGTAACTTCAAGGACGTTCAAAAATGCTTGGAAGAAGCTACAGTATTGTTTCAGTTTTTTCTTGAAATGGCCTACTTCTACAAGGAGCATAAAAGATAAAATGGACTCAATTGAGTCATAAATTTCTCAAGCCTCTAGTGCATATGATTTGGCAAATGATGTAAATAGTGTAAAAATAAAAATAAATAAAAATTTGCATGGTTAGTTCTTCCTACTACAAGAAAAAAATGAGGTCATAATGCAGTACAACTAGCTTAGAGATTTGGTAAGTGAAAAACTTACATCCTTAATTGGAGTTGTAGCTAGTGTAGAGAAGGTGACACAAAAGGATCCAATGCCTAGTTCTCTAAAAAAAGGAGAAGAACTCCATATGCAGTATGAAATTAAAAACTCCTTGATTGCCTTCACTAAGAAGGATTGAGAGGTAGCTAAGAAATACTAGGAGGCACTTCTTTCCAAACTAAAGGTGTCTCGCAAAGGTATTTTACCCTCTAATAGTCGAAGGTGTACATTTCTATTTTGTATATCCAATTTGTTGATTTTAATGTATATATGCAGAATTATTTGATGGTGTTGTGATACATTTTGGTCATTTTTTGGTAAATAATATTGTTAGGGGGAGCCACTTTGATGCAAATATTTCCTAAGGGAGAGATGGTTAGAGAAGTATATTGAGATTAGGAGAGAAGCAACCAGGAGGTGATACTCTCATATATATATATATCATTTAGGGAGAGTGATATAGTGAACCCTTTTCCCCATATGTAAAAGGGGGAAAATGTTTTGAATTCTTTGGATGTTTTAGGGGAGTAGTTTGAGTAGTTTTGGAGATTCAGAGTGTGTTTCCATTAATGAAAAAGGGGGAGATTATTGGCAACATGAGCATGATGGTGCATGGATTGTGTATGATGTTGTCATTGATTTCCACCCATGGTAGAAATACAGAAGTATTGGTTTGGAGAAGACCAAATGATGTGGATATTTGGTTGTCTCAGAGTGCAATTTCAATGTTAGAGTGAACCATTTTTATGGTCCATAGTACTCCACTATGCAATATCTTGTCATATGGTTTTGAGGTGTTGATGATGTGGATTGAAGGTGTTCAGATCCAAATTTTCAAGGTTGTATGTCTTCCATAATTGAATATAATGTTGATGGAGTTGTTAGGATAAGGTGACATTAACCTTATAAATCTATGCCATTTGTATGTCTCCACGTTCCTTGGAATGTGTTCTAGGATACATGAGAGAAAACTACTAAATTTTGGCATGTTGTAATTATATTTTAAAGAGATTATTTATTTTCGGTGGAGGTTATACATCAAATATGGTAAGGTATCTTTCCTAGGTATCAAAAATAGAATATGAAAGGTTTTGGAGTCGAAATCCAAGATTTAAGAAGAAAAGGTGTCAATTGGTGTTCCATCGAGAAGTGGAAAGGTCATGCGAGCATCCAAAAAGGAAGGAGTTGGATAAGCTATGGGTTTGGCAACCATGTTGGAGTCTTGAATATCTAATTAATATTGTATTATGTATTTTGGTTGTCCAAGAAGATGGGCATGATTTTTTGCAATTTTTTTGTGCCTTAGATTGTTTTGGTTTACCATTCGTGGTTTTACCTCCCACAATTTCTGTAAATTGGAGCCATGGGATGGTAGTTTTATATTGAGTTATTGTAGGTAATAGGGTGCTATTGGGTTGATTAGAGATCATTAGTGAAGTGTATTTTTGTGTAGTCACATTTGAATATTAATAATATACTTGTCCTCTTTTCTTGGGTGGATTTTTTTCTCAAAAGGGTTTCTCCACATAAATCTAGTGTTTCATTTCAATTGTTGATTTTTATATTGTGATGTTTGTTGTAATCACATGTACATTTCTAATTTGGTAATCTGATTTTCAGATCTGAATTCACTTTCTTAAGTTCATATTGTAGCTTTCCTTCACCTTGTTTTTCAACATTTGGTATCAAAGATAGCAGTTATGTTGAGAAGGGGATGCCTTTATCTTAAGTGTTGGGTGGCTTTTTGGCTGCAATAGGGGATTTTTTTGTGGTATATTGCAGATTTGTGAAGAGGATTGTTTGTTGTGGCTTCTACCTCTTGCCAGGATATTAAGAAATTTAATGGCATGAGATACAAGATGTGGAAACTAAAGATGGAATATCTCCTTGAAGAGAGAGATCAATGATTACCAGTTTCACAAGAGAGTAAACTAGCTGTAATATCTAATGAATATTGGAAACAATTAGACAAGAAGGCACAAGGAACCATACTATTGTGTCTCATAGATTTTTTCCTCATGAATGTCTCCATAGAAGACACCACATTCAAGTTGTGGAAGAGGATAGGTGATATTTATCAAACTAATTTTTTTTTGTAACAAGTTATATCTTAAAAGACAGTTATATTCATTAAAAATAAAATATAGTGAATCTATTGCAAACCATTTAAATTATTTTAATCTAATTATAAGTTAGCTTGCATCAGTAGATGTTAAATTAGAATATGGAGATAAATCTATCTTGTTTCTTTGTTCTTTTACTGAACCTTGAGAAAATCTAATTGTTGCCATAAGTATTAGTAATACAAAGCCAAATATGGACAACATGATATCCATACTTTTATTAGAGAAGATGAGGAGAAATTATATGAATTTTGGCTCCCAATATGCCTTGTATGTTTGAGGAAGGTCCAAAGAGAAAGGGCCTAATAAAGATAAAAAGAGGGATAAGACTAAAGGACATTCTAAGACCCTCAGAAAGAGAAAAGTGTTGGAATTATGGAAAAAGAGGGCATGTGAAGGAGTGTAAGAACAAGAAAAATAATGTTGATTCCTCCATAGAAAAGTCCTATGATGATGATTTTGATGATTTTTTTATTTCATCTAACTATATTAGTGATGACACTTGGCTTATTGATTCAAGTTGCTCCTACCACATGACTCCTCGCAAGGAGTGGTTTACTTCTTACAAAGCATATGATGGGGGAGATGTTTTCCTTGGTGATAACAACACTAATAATATTGTTGGTAAGGGAAATTAAAGTTGTGTTTTAGTGATAGGATGATTAAATCCCTTGATGATGTTTTACATATTATATGACTTGTGAGAAATTTACTTTCAGTATCCAAGTTGAATGATTCTAGAATGCATGTGACATTCAACAAGTTTGGTTGTAGGTTGGTAAGAGGGAGTTCAATGATAGCTAAATGATCTTGGATCGGGAATTTTTTTAGGCTAAATTCCTCTACTTTCTATAAGTCTTCCAATGTAACTAGCACTGAAAATGCATGTATGTTGTGGCACTATAGATTGGGTTACATTGGTGAAAAAGGTCTTAAGACCATTCTTAATAAAAATTTGGTTGACAATATTTCTGATTACTTTGTTGGAAAAATTATTTTTGTGAGCATTGTGTGTTTGGTAAATAGAATAGATCTTCATTTACTAATGGAACCAATAAGGCGAAGAGATTATTAAAGATCATCCATTTAAATGTATGTATACTAGTAGACGTTGAATATTTGGGTAAATCTTGGTATTATGTCTCTTTCATTAATGATGTCTCAAGATACACATGGATTTATTTTATGCATTCTAAATTTTAGTTTTTCACTAATTTTAAGGAATTTAAGGCCTTAGTTGAGAAGTAGTCATATTATAAGATAAAAGTGTTAAGATCTGACAATGGGGATGAATATTGTTCTAGGGAAATTGATGAGTTCTATAAGCATGTAGGTATTGTTTGGTAGAAGATTACTCCTTATACTCCCCAACAAAATGTAGTGCAAAAATAATGAACCAAACCTTGATGGAAAGAGGTAGGATCATGTTGAGTGGTGCTAAGCTTGATAGATGATTTTGGGTAGAAGAGGTTGGTATTGCTTGTTATTTTATTAATAGATCTTCATGTTCAACTTTTGTTGATAAAACTCCTTATGAAGTGTGGATAGGTAGAAATCATTTTTTTTCACACTTAAGGGTCTTTGGTTGTGAGGATTTTGTTCATATGCCTCAAGGGAAGTGATCTAAATTGGATCCAAAAGCTCAAAAATGTATCTTTGTTGGTTACGGTTAGAATGTTAAAGGTTATAATCTTTGGAATTCTCTAACCTGTAAAATGATCTTTTCTAGAGATGTGATTCTCAAGGAGTTTAGAGCTTCCTTGGGAGAAGAACAACCAAGGGAGAAAGATAATTCAAAGATAGTGCAATTTGAGAAAAAAATTGAAAATAATGAAGATCCACATGTAGAAGAACAACTAGATGTATTTAAGGATGGAGAAGAAGAAGATGGTTCAGATAGTTCAAAGGATGTGCGAGATGAGCACATAGAAGAAGAGGAATAGATAGAACCCATTACTCCTACCTTGAGGAGGTCCACAAGACAAAAAAATCCAATTGATAGGTATAGCCCATTCAATTTCCATTGTGTATTTTCTTTGTTGAGTACTAGCTATGAACCTAGATCCTACAAGCAGGCTCTCTCTTCAAAGGAATGTGAGTCTTGGTTGCAAAACATGCAGGAGGAGATGATGGATTTCGATAGTTGTTACACCTAGGATATTGTTAGTTTTCTTAAAGGAAGGAAGCCCATTGGGTGCAAGTGGGTATATAAAAAGAAATTTGGAGCAGATGGTTGGTTAGAGTGGTACAAGATTCATATTAGTGGCTAAGTACTACTGCTAGAGAGAGGGAATTGATTTTGGTGAAATTTACTCTCCTCTTGCTAAATTAACTTCTATTATATTCTTGTTATCTATTATTTTTGCTTGTGATTTTTAGATAGATAAAATGGATTTTAAAAATTTCTTGCATGAGGATCTTGAGGAGGAAATTTATATGCGACAACCTGATGATTTTGTTGTGATAGGAAAATAACAAATGGTTTGCAAGCTGAAGAGATCTGTGTATGGTTTGAAACAGTCACCTATTATATGGTACCAATTTTTTTTTTTTTGAATTGAAGTTTTTTTTTCTTAGAAGCAATGATCATTGTGTTTACATTAAGGTTATTGATGAACATATTCTAATTATTGCTTTTTGTATTGATGATATGTTGTTTTTTTGGTAGCTGAAAGGTGATGGTTAGTGAGATTAAGGCATAGTTTTCTAGTACATTTGATATAAAGGACTTGGGGGCTAAAAAATATGTTCTTAGAATGGAAATTAAAAGATATTGGGTTCACAAAAATATTTGGTTAAGTTAGAGTAAGTATGTTGATACCATTTTGCAAAGGTTTAATATGCATGATTGTAAGCTAGTTACTATTCCCTTTTTCATTTGTTACTAAGTTGAGCTTAGATATGTGTCCTAATTTTGATGATGATTTTGAGGATATGTCTATGGTTCCTTATGCTAGTTTCATTGGTAGTATGATATATGAAATGGTTTGCACTAGACCAGATATAGCTCAACTTGTGGGAGTTCTAAGCAGGTTTATATCTAACCCTAGTAGAGAGCATTGGAATTTTCTTAAGGGGGCATTTACATATTTGAAAAGTACTTTTGATTATTGCTTGATTTATCATGGTACTGGTGATGTGGAAAAGTTATTGTAAATATAGGGGTAAAGTGTATACAAATTGGGTAGGTGACTTTGATAGTTGAAGTTCCACTAGTGGCTATGTATTTACTTTGTTTGGAGAAGTGAGTTGGATGAGTAAGAGGTAGCCCAAAGTTGCTTTTTCCACCACTAAAGAATATTTTATGGCTGATACACATGCCTCTAAGGATGTGATATGGTTACAAAGGCTTGGTAATGGCATTGGTTTTGATTGTAGGACAATGAGGATTAGATGTGATAGTCAGAGTGCCATTTGTTTGACTAGAAATCCTATGTATCATGCTCGTACTAAGCATGTTGATGTCCAATATCAATTTGTTTGATAGATGGTTGAAAATGGTAAGGTCTTGGTAGAAAATGTTGACACTTTGGATAATGTTGTATATTCTCTTATGAAGTTGGTGACCATAGTTAAGTTCTTTTGGTGCATGAAGGCCATGGGCCTTGATCACTATACTTGATTTTATGTTTGTATCTCTTAAATATAATTATAATATATAATGTAAAGTGGGATAATGTTAGGATAAGGTTGTTAGAATTTAACATGCTCTAATATCATGTTGAAATGATGGATGTTGAATCATCCAATGAAGCTGCACACACTTCAAAGGATCTTTCCAAGAGAAATTACACCACATAGAAAGTGTTGCAACTAAGGGCTGCAAAGAGAGATTACTATTGATATACAACATTACATCATAGATTGATATTGGATTGATATGATACAAATGAACAAGTTGCCTGATTATATAGGAAAAAGAGAAAACCTAAGATGCATGAGATGTTGCCATGTGTCATGATCTAACAACATGTGAACCCTATCTAGAAAATTATTAAATGTTGAGATAAGTTCTAGAAGGAAAACTCATCTTCTAGAAGGAATCTTATCCCTACAAACAAGGGGGAATTACCCCATTATTAAATGATTTATTAAAATGCAACCTAGGACTAAATGATGTATGACCTAAGTTAACTTATGCTAGTGTAATAAATAATTAATTACACTAACACCCCCCCATAATTTTAACCTAGGGAGGAAAATGCAATGATTATGCAAAGATGATGAAAAGATAGGTCCTAACTATGAGGCCATGTTAGGTACCCATTTACATGAAGATGCAGAAAATCTCCCACAACTAGAGAAAAGGGGAAGACCCAGTGGGAACAAAACCCCTCTCCAAAAAGGAGATGAAAATGCAAAAATGTGAGATAGGATGGGAAGGATGGAGGATTCCCAAATACCCCCCAAGGACACCATATATCACATGGATACAATACAATAGCCCCCCCATAGGGAGGAAAGGGAGAGATAATATATCCCCCCAGAAGATGTTATCACCTACAAGAATGGTAAGTGTCTAAAGACAGAACATGATCCAATGTCAACAAACAACTTGTCTCCCTTTTGGAAGAAAAAAAACCAACTACAAGTGTAGAGATGCTTCCCATTCCGGATAGGAATTGAAGGAAGGAAGAATGAAAGTGGATGATGATGTCTCTGAACTCTACTCAAATGTCTCCTTTCCTGAAGATGAAGATGCCACAATCAATGAAGAGGGTGACAAACTAGGATGATGTAGAAACTGATGTTGAACAATAGCCAAAGACAGTGATGTGATGGAGACTTGATAGCCCCCCCTGAATGAAGTGTCCTCAAAACCACTAAAAGAAGTCTGAAGCAACAAATGTGTCCAAACTACAAATCTCCTACTAGGAAGAAGCAAATTCAATGGTGGAAGCTGAAGAAACCTCAAATACTAAATGGAATGACAGGGAAGAAGTTTCATACATGAAATCTATGAAGAGAAACCAAGTGCCTCCAAGATAGTCTTTGGATCCCCAGTCAAGGTTGAGACAAAAGTATGAGGAGGCTCAAGAGAAATCTCCAAAGTGGGATTTGAATAGAGAAGTGATATCCCCTCAAGAATGTCTTCCAAACCTATAGAAGTAGCCAAGTCAGTGATACCTGAAACGAAGCCATCTTGTGATGTAAAATATAGAAAACTAAATGTGTCCTAATGAATGATGATGGTGGAAGCCTCAATCAATGAATCTGGACAAGGAATCACTAAATGTGAAGGGATACCAATAGTCTTTGATGGAGAAGAAGCACCTGAAGGAACCTTCTCAACCTCTTTGGAAGATTCAAGGAAATCAACTTCCTACACAACAATATCATCATGGGGTACTTGATTTAAAGAATGAAATTTTGAATCATGACCATCAAGGAATGGTGGAGTGACAGAATATCCATATATCTCCCAAAGCTTAGTCTAAAGGATGTGAGGACAATCACAATGATCAATAGATCTCAAAACATCACAATCAACTTGCATAGCAATGATCTCCAAGATAGTGTATCTGTTGCAACTCCAACGAAATTCATGAATACCTTCACTTGGATGAGGAACTACACCATTCAGATGAGGCAATAGATCAAGTGATTGGAGATGGTGGCTGATCCCATCTTGCCATTGCTTATATTTTCCCTTGTGCAACATAACCAAAGAAGGACTATATGCAAGCCCCATAATGAACTTTCTCCAAAAACAAAAAGAAAATTACCTTCAACAGCAAATAGAGGCTTCCAAAGATGATGTACAACTAAAGTGATGCTACTTGGATCAAAAAATCTTTTCCCAAGCTTCAGGATATCCAAGTTATTGAACAAATGCACCAAACTAAAAAAAATCAATACAAGAGTACCTGGAGCTAAAAATAATCAAGGGGTTTGGATGGATGAAAAAAACTCTAAATTATCTTCTTGATGCCACTAAAATCACTGAAATCTAATGAACGATTGTGAAGATATGAGCCTTTGAGTCTAGACTAGGTTTTTTTCTTTAGTTGGCTGTAGAATTTTCTGCAAGAAATTTTTTGTAGAGCTAATGTCACCACTAAAAAGTAGACTGAATTACCTTTCCGATGGTATCTCGTCTCTTTATTTTCGATACCGTGGGTGAAAGTTATGATAAAATGAAAAAAATGCCTATATTAGGCACTCTGTAGGCTAATTAGTGGAAAAAATCAAGCCCTCGGGCACTGGCACTTGGTCGATGATGTGACCATGGTGAAAAAAGAGGCAAAAAAAATTGGGCTCCCTCCTGGAGCAGCGATGGGGATGAAAACCCAGGCAAAGCTTTGATTTGAGGTGGTGCCACCGAGATTGGGCAGAGCCTTTGTTCACAGATGGGACCACTGGTGGTAGGTTCAATAAAGGGTGTTAGAAGAAACACTGACAATAAGGAAGATCACTGGCGGTATGTAGAGCACAAGCTAACATGGGTGAATACAAGTGGATGGCTCGGGAAGCGGCCGTTGGCACAAATTTTGGTGAACCGGTGATGGAGCCGGTGATGTTAGTTAGCGATGGTCTGATGTGATGGCTGGTCGATAGACTCTCCAAAAGTACCTCCCTGAAATGAATATTCCAACCAATGCCCCTCTGCAAACTTTGAATGTAAACCCGACACAAGCAAGTTGATTTATTTTATTTTTAATATTGCCTTTGGCAATTAAAAATAAAAAAACTATAGAATTCCAATGCAGAGCAAAATATTTTTGTTGACTTGAGAAAATATAAAGCCGGTGGATTAAAAAATAAAACCCTTGTATGTCGATGGAGGAAAAAATAAAGCCCGCAGATTTTAAAAAAAATAGATTCTGACCCAATAATTTAAATGGAGGTTGATGAATTTTTTTTTTGCAGACTATATAGAATTGCCCAAAGATATTTTATTTTTTTCCAAACACAATATGAGATTGCCCAATTTTTCTGAAATGAAAAATTGCCTGCAACTAAAAAAAAAAATTCCTCAAACGACAACTGACAAGGGTGATTTTTCACTACAAATTGTATGGATAGTACGATTGATTTTACAAACCCAAAAATACCTCTGATGGCTCCTAGGTTGATGTATCCTATTTTGATGAATGAACAAGTGATCCTTGGGTTTCGAGGCCTTCTAAAGACAATGGTTAGCTCGGATCTAACTCTATCTACTTTAGAAATCAGCTTGATCCTCGTGTGGAAACAAGTAGCCTTCAATGGAAACCTTCAAGCCTGCAAGAATCTCTCCAACCCAACTTTCTTGATCCTGTGATGAAATCTCAATGGAATGGCTTTGATACCATGTTAGAATTCTACATGCTTTGATATCATGTTGAAATGATGGATGTTGAATCATCCAATGAAGTTTCCCACACTTCAAAGGATCCTGCCAAGAGAAATTACACCACACAAAAAGTGTTGCAACTAAGGGCTGCAAAGAGAGATTACTATTGATCTACAACATTAGATTATAGATTGATATTGGATTGATATGATACAAATGAACAAGTTTCCTGATTATATAGGCAAAAGAGAAAACCTAAGATGCATGGGATGTTGCCATGTGTCATGATCTAACAACATGTGACAACATGTGAACCCTATCTAGAAAATTATTAAATGTTGAGATAAGTTCTAGAAGGAAAACTCATCTTCTAGAAGGAATCTTATCCCTACAAACAAGGGGGAATTACCCCATTATTAAATGATTTATTAAAATTCAACCTAGGACTAAATCTTGTATGACCTAAGTTAACTTATTCTAGTGTTATAAATAATTAATTACACTAACAAAGGTGACATTAACCTTTTAATCCTTTGTCATTTGTATGTCTCTACATTCCTTGGAATGTGTTCTAGGGGACATGAGATAAAATATTAAATTTTGGCATGTTATAATTATATTTTAAAGAGAGGATTTATTTTTAATAAATTTTATACATCAAATATGGATAAGGAATGTTTCCTAGGTGTCCAAAATGGAATGTGAAAGGTTTTGGAGTGGAAATCCAAGATTGGAGAAGAAAATGTGTACATTGGTATTCCATCAAGAAATGGAAAGGCCACCCAAGCATCCAGAAAGGAAGGATTTGGATAGGCTATGGGTTTGGAACCCATGTTGGTGTCTTGAATATCCAATTAATATTTTATTATTCCTTTTTTCTGTCCAAGAAGATGGGAATTGGTTTTTTTAGGTGGTTTTGTGTCTCTTGTTTTGGTTTACCATTCATGGTTTTACCTCCCACAATTTTTATAAATTGGATCCATGGGATGGTAGTTTTATATTGACTTCTCTTAGGTAACATGGTGTTGCTAGGTTTATTTGAGATTAGTAATGAAGTGCGTTTTTGTGTACTCTCATTTTAAGATTAATATTATACTTTTCCTCTTTTCTCAAGTGGAGTTTTCTCCTAAAAGGGTTTCTCCATGTAAATTTGGTGTCTCATTTTGGTTGCTGATGTTTATATTGTGATGTTTGTTGCAATCACATGTTTATTTTTGAATTGGTAATTTTATTTCTAGATCTATATTCACTTGGTTAAGTTCATATTGTAGCTTTCCTTTACCTTTATTTTCAACAAGAGTATCAGATGTCAAATGACAATGTTATTGGTAACAAAGTGCATATTAGAATGCTTTGCATTCCATTGTGAATGAATATTATGCTATGTAGTTTTGAGGAACTGCTTAGAGATGTTATAATTATACGTGCTCCAAGTGGCAAGTGTTTTCATGGTCTACGTGTTGAATTGTGAATGAACAATTGGTTCATTCAATTATTGCTTCACCAGTTTTTCTATGTGGTGTCAACCTAAGGATTTTAGGGTTGTACAAAGTTGAATTATGTGAGTGGATTTATGGGAGTGATTATAGGTCATGTCGACCTATTTTTGAGTTGTATGCATTTTATTTTATTTTGCAATGCATGTGTGTTAAAGTTTTAATCTGACAAGTTATGTGGTACAAAATTCATGCAATTAGGCTAATCTAATTAATGTTTTTGATTGGTTGTAGTATATATACAAGGTTAATTCATTATGTGAACAAAATGTGGATGAAAGAGCAAAGTGTGTGTGTGAAATATGATGTACTATGAAGTGTGTTAAGTTAGTTTTTAGAGCTTAATTGGATCTATATCTTCAGCATGTTGTAGATGCATTATTAGCAATTCATTTTGGTAGTGATCCACCATTTCCTCTATCTTTTTCTATTCTAGGTAATGATCCCTTGGCAGTGAGCTATTATTTCTTTCTGGATAGTGAGTCCACCATTCTATAATCTCCATTGTAACTAGTTGTAATATATTGTGATCTAATCCTCACCATGGTTTTTCCCTTTCTAGGGTTTTCCATGTAAATCTAGTTTTCTTGATTTCCTTGATGTGATGCATGCTTTACATGTTCCTTTCTATTACTAAAATTTTAATTTAATTCTTCGAATGGATTTTTTTTGCAAAAGTGGATGAACCACTAAAATTTTATTAAAATAGTAGGGAAGTTATAGAAGCTACAAAAGTGAGCTCCTTAGTTGAGCCAAAACATGAGATACATAAACTAAATTTCCAAAGACATGGACTCAACTCAAATATTAGTTGAATAGCCCCCATCCAAAACCAAAATTGGGGGAGATTACAAGGTCTCTAAAGAGAAAGATAAGATCATAATTTTCATTACATTTAGGTTCCAAATCAAAAAACCAAAATTGCATTTGAGAAGAAGATGGAGTTTGGATTAAGCCATCCGATCCACATAACAGAGCTACAACTAAGATAACCATGTAGAAAAATGAGGTAACTGAACACAAAAATGTCGATTGACACTAGAAGAACTTCATAAACTAGAATTGTCAGATAGAGATGATGGTGCATCAATATGGTCATGAAGAGATTCACCATAAAAATGACATAAAGACTAGCACATATAACTATAGGGTCATATTAATGTCACAAAGTAGAAGAATCCCGTAAAACCAAAAAACAAAATGTGGAGTGGTGTACATGAAACCCTAGTTAGATATAAGAAGAAAACCCCAAAATCAAGTAAAAATATCTAAAGAAGATGTTAAATCCATTAGAGGTGGAAAAAAGGGTTCCACATGAGGCTCCATGTGAGCATTTTTTATGAGAAAGTGGATAGAATCAAATAAATTTTGTATAGAATCACAGACTATATTTCCCAGGAGAGTGCACATCCTTTTTATACAACAATTAAATTCCCATGGGTAATCATCAAGTAGCCCATGTGCCATGGAACTTAACAATATTGAAATATTCTTGTTAGAAAGAAAATGTTGGAAACAAAGAATGCCACCAACCATGTTGGTACTGGTGTAGGAGCACCTTTGAGAAAATTTTGTCAAATAAAGTTGGTAATTAGTAGGATTTAGGATTTTTGAGTCAATATGCATAAAATAAGGTCATGGAGAACATTTATTATTGTATTGAGTCATGTTTGAGTCTATTAGGTGATTAGGAAGTTTAATTTGCATAAAATTGCTAAATGTTGAAAATTTGTCATTTATGTAAACTTGCAAGTGTTGCAAAATGAAGATTTTTGGAAGTTCAATGGTCAGGAATTTTAAAAGATAGATTTAGGTGTTGTGTAAAATTGGTTTTAGGCCAGTGTATGGTCTATACAATTGGTTTTTTTTCAAAATATTTCAAAACCTATTGGATATATGTGTTATCCATCATCAAAGGGTGGTTTGATAGAATTATTTTGTAGTTTGTGGCTTTTATAATCAATTTTCTGAGTTTGGTTGTGAATACCCTGTTTTAAGGGTTTTGGTGTTTCAATATGAGAACTACCCCATTCCACCTTCTGGGAAGACTATATCTCAGTGGAATGGGTGGAATCTATTAGCTTTAGGTGTGTTCATGTTGTTTGGATGCAAGGGAGGCCAAATAGAAGGTGGGCATGATGCCCTAATGGTGAAAAGTGAGTTTTCTTCATGAAATTGTGAGGTTTTTGAATGGTAATGCATGTAAATCGATGGGGAAAAATTATTTATTTATTGAGTGAGTATGCATAGGACTATTTGTACTTGATTGAGATGTTGGAAAGGTTGAATGAGGGTTGGAAGTGTGGTTTTCAATAAAACCCTAGGTTTTGGGCTTGAAAAGAGGGTTTCTAGTTTAGGTGCCTTGGAGGGTGAGTTTCTAAACAAAATTGTGAATTCTTAGGTTTGGAAATCTGTTGAATGCTTCCCAAATGGTTTTAGAGATTAGGAAGAAGTTTTGAGACAACTTTCTTCGTAAAATAGACCTAATTTGAGGTCTAGGTCTGCATAGTTGGCCTGGTTTTGTGAGATTTCTCCAAAGTAACCAGCTGTGAGCTTGGGGTATGTTATTGTGGGCCCTAATGGGTCTTTAAATTGGTGTTGGTCCTGGTTTTTGAGGACCTCTTCAAAAATTTGTACTTGATTTACCCAACTTGCAATGCTACAAGGAATTGTATAGACTTGGTGAGATAGAGAGAATTTGAAGCATTGGTGACTTGATGAATTGTTGTATTGGTTTAAATTGTGTTGTTTGTAGTTAGTACCTCCCATGATTGGCATCAGGTACCTTGTAGAATATCATACTTTTCAAGAGTAGGCTATAGAGATTAGTTGGGGTAGATATGTGGTAGGAGATAAGTCATTGCCAAGTATTTCACCATTTCTAGATTAGATAAAACATCCATTAGGTTTGAAACAAATTGTTATAAAATTTTCACTATAGCTCAATTTGAGAGAGCTGGTTTATTCAAAATTCATTTTAAAGTGAAGAATTTCAATTTACCTCTGCAAATGTTTAACCATTGCCAATGTTTGAGTTTATTGATGGAATTTTAAGATGCAATGTGTTTAGTTGCTTGTTATCAATTGTAGCATTTAGTATTTCATGGAAGGTAAAAAGTAATGCTTTCATTCTGATATTCATTTACAATGTTCCAAACATTGTTTTTACAAAGGGAAAAATTACAAAATTGAACAAGTATTTCACAAATGCTATAATTGTATTCATTGGATAATAAGAACCAAGTGTCCCACACAAGCCATGGGAGTAGCTGAGACAATGTATCAAAAGGAACAATATACACTATTAAATATTAAAGAAAGTAGACACATAAGAAGGAACATAATCATCATTTCTTGTTGTCTTTAGTTGATTCTAGAATGGTGCACCATCATTTGTCCCCGAGCTCTTGGTAGACCTACAAGAGATGTTAAAAGTTGTTAGAGCTCTGATTATGAACATTCCTATATGAATCATGAACAATAATGTAGAATGTTGCTACTGATACATTGAAACAACTAAAAAATTTCAACAACAAGAAGTGTGATAGAAGCTAAGGAAGAAACATCATAATAATATATTGTTTTAATATAACATTTTTTTTTCTATGTGCAGGTATAGGACAAGTCATGTTGCTGATCTAGTTTGAATATAATAAAGCATGTGGTGTAAAATGGGCTCCCACGAGGGTTGAGACCCGACATGCTATCCTTCAAACATTCAAAGAGGGATTGAGAAAGAAATAGATCCAAAATGTTAAAGGAAATAAATCCATCAAATGGATACATCATAACTACTAAAAGGACTCAAACAACTAATCATTCAAGATAGTCAACTCTCGAAGTGCAATGAATTGAAAATCATGGGTGATCAACTATTCAAGTGCAATTTCATAATGTGATAGTGAACAAGCATACATAATGCCTTGTTTGCAAATCATCAATTACAACTAAAGCAAATGGAAAAGCTCCAGAAAATCATAATCAACTGCTTCTATTTCAAAATATTCTATGCAAGGGTGGCTTTCACATCATCATGTTGTTGTTTAGGAGATAAAAATGCATGAAGAGTACAAAAGAGAAGTTTGCTCCATCAGTAACAAAGTGACAAGTGGTTGCAAATGAAACACTGAAAAAGATCACTGAAGTGAGTAAAGTATAGAATCACATTGTCTCATGTTATAAAGCTAAAGGAGTGTCTTCAAAATTTCAAATGTCTGATCAAAGTATAGCTTGTGACAATATTATAAGTGAAAGAAAATATTACAAAGTGAAGTGAGTTTCCTTCAAAGTTTCCAATGCTACAACTTGAGGAAACTCACATACATTGTTCCATTTAAATGAAAAGCTAGAAATACATCTTTTGTAGCATTCAAGTACATCAAATGAATGATAAAGAATAACAAATTACCCTACAAGAGTATCATGGTGGCTAAGTGTAAGCTTTGTGTGGAGCAAATGGACTTGTTGTTATGAAATACACTAAAGAAAGCAATGCAGAGCAAATATACATCCTAAAAGTAAAGCATTCTGGAAATGAAAAAATGCAATGGAACAATGGAGCCATTTCGAGCTTTAGAGTTATGAATTTCAAATATAGAAAAGAAGTAATTAAAGTTCATTCCAGCATAGAGGAAAACCCTAGTTTAATGCCCTCATGCCCACGACCTTGAGAGGCTAAATTTTTTCTTTCAAGAGCCATAATACCCATTTAGGGGTTTTAAAATCAAAGTGCAATACAAAGGAAGGTGTCAAGGGTTTGAGCCCTAGTAAGATGCATTCAAAATAGTCGAATAAAGAGCTATAGGCCCATGGACAAGAGGGGTTTTGAAAACCCATTAAATGAAGACTTCCATTCAAAATGGTTTGCTTTTAACAATGGCATTATTCACACTACATGGGTCAAGCCCAGAAAAAGATTTTCCATTCTAGAAAAGTGGAGGACATACACGGTGGTCATAGGCTATGTGAATGGCCAAGTTAAGAAATATATAGAAGTTCATATTTTTTACAAGGGAAAAGCTTAATAAAGCTTTATATTGAGATAAAAATAAAGTGGAAAGGAAACAATAGAAGCTTACTCTCATTTTTTCTATGGAGGAGCTCAATGAAAACCCATGGCTAGAGCTTCAAAAATGCTTCGAGCAATGTCTCCATGGTTGGCCATGAGAATGGCAAAAAAAAATGACACAAGAAAAAAAAAAAAAATGCATCAAAATACAATAATAGCCTTGGCCTTGAAGGCCTTGTTCTCATTAATGGAACCCCAAAAGTTGAATTAAAATGTATACAAAGACTTACCATAGAATGGAGGATCAAATGGATCAAAAAATTGGAGAAGAGCTCAGATGGTGGTCAAAGCCAAACCCTAACTCCCCATGGCAGTGCGAAGACAGATCCCCATTTTTCCCAAAAGGGTCGATGAAAATCATAGTGAAAAAATGTGCTTTGGTTTAATTTTTTGTTAGGTCTTTTTTCCCCATACTTGGCCAATGTGATTTTAATCACATTTTATTCAAATTTTTCAATGCCTTGCTAATCCTTCATATGCCTAGGCCGAACCAAGGCTATGGCTTTTAAATTTTTCTTTGATTTTCATAGAAAATCAAACATATATCAAGAATATGGCCCTTATTAGGGTAGCCTCATTTTCTTCCTTCACATGCCTTAGAGAAAAATCCATGCCAATTTCCTTTGAAGGCCAAATGATGACTTTAAGTCATCTATTTTTCTACCAAAATGAGGAAATAATAAACAATGGGAAAATATATTTTTATGATTTTTTATATATAAAAAACAAATATGTAAAAGAGAGAATCATGTAATATTTGGTTTTTTGCAAAGATTAAATAAAAAAATCAAATTAATTTGAGACAGATTGAAAGATCAAATGAAGGGGGGAAACTTTCTATTTTTCCTTGTAAAGCTACAAGATTGTAAAACATTAATTAAGCAATATTTATATAAATTGCTTAGTTAAATGTTATTTAAAAAGCAGTTAAAATATGCACTTGAGCCAACATCAAAACTTTTTATTTTTAGTGGATTTCTTGGGTGGATTTGAAGATGAAGAGGAATAGTCAAGTTGTCATTTCTAGTTTCTAGCTATTTGTACCTGATTTTGAGGCCTTTTTGGATTAGCCTTCGGGTGATGAGAAGTTTCCATATTTTTTATGCCTTTTGGAGTTGTTTTGGAGACTATTTTTCAAGCTTTTTGAGGAAGCTCGAAATAGTAGGAGTTTCCTTTTGGACAGATAGAAACCTGATTTTAACTATTTTTGGCACTACAAGTCACATCATGGCTTTAAATCTGAGAAAACTTGATTTTCTTAGGGTTAAGAATTTTTTAGTTTCTTGCTCTCTTAGCCACTTTGAGAGCTTTGTAAACTCATATTCTATCAGATTTTGATGTCTTATTCCTCCACTTGCAATAAATGAGTAGATTTATCCTTTTCCCTTTCTTGTCATGAGCTCATAGTAATAGTGTGGTTTTGTTGTGATTCAGACTATTGAATCCTTCTTTTTCATGTTGTTGTGGGCTATTGTCAAGGTTTGCAATAAGTTCAGGTTGCACATTGTATTCTATTTTCAAGAGTCTTTATGAAAAACACTAATGAACAAAATGCATTTTGGTGAGTTGTGAGAGTTAATTGTCTTTAAGGAAGTGTTGTGAGCTAAGTTTCATCAGAATCTCAACATTTAGCTAATCATCTTAAGTTGTAGGTGTTAATTTTTAGTTTTTCTTCCTACTCCCTTTTCCCCTGAAGGTGCTTAGATTAGGTGATTAGTTAGAAGCAAATTAGCCCACTCTAGAGATTCACTCTCCCTAATTGGTTTACCCACAAACTAGAGAGTGTTTCCATGTTGTGATAGGATAGAAAAGCACAACTTTCCTAGAGGGTGCAATCATGATTGCCAATAGTTTTTGGCATGCCCAATGGGACTTTAAGAGTCTTATTTTTAGATTTTTTCAAGATTGCAAGTTGTTATCCGGTATATACATCAATATTTTTTTCCTATAGAGGTCTTAAAAGTACACCTGGTGACTCCTAATTCTGGTTTGATTGCAGATTTTGTGCATAAGGCTTATGAGAAAAATCCAGACCAGATCAAGCCCAATTCCATTTGAGTACTTGCAACTCTCCCCACCAAGAAGGAGAGGTAGGAATCCAAGAACTTTTGATCCAGCAAGAAGAGCTAAATCTACTCCTCCTAAGCTCAGTCCAACAATCTCTGTGAGAAGGAGCACAACTCCAGTGTCTCAAGCACTTTTGATGGCAAGACAATTTTCCTCTGCAACATTCAACAGAGGCAGTCCATTGTTATTAGTAAGGCATGATAATATTCCAGTGGTTGCTTTGAAAGGGCTAACATACTTTACTAGTGAGGATCAGACTACCTCAATAGATCATATCTGAGATGTTTCTACACTTTTCTTAGCGTACAATATAATGGAGGAGAATGTGGCCCTAAGATTATTGGCTACTTCACTAAAAGGAAAAGCTCTACAATGGTTTAGAAGGTTGCGAGCGAATTCAATAGCTACTTGGGACTAGCTTGGTGATGGTATACATAGATAGTTTGTAGAAAATTCAAAGCACCTCTCTTTGTTAGAGCAACTGAGCACCATCAAGTGTGCTCCACATGAGCACTTGACCGATTTCAATTACTATTTTTAGCGAACCTGGGACAAGATTCCCTTGATTGTCAAACCCTCACTTGAGCACACCTTTATTTTTTATCTAAAAGCCCTGAACCCTGAGATTTCAGTTATGATTCAGTTAATAGGGGGTTTTACATTGCCCAGTGCTTATGAAATTTCCATAAGGGCTGAAAACTACCTTATTCAAGTGGGTAAGATTGCTCCTAGACTACCCATGCCTATATTTCCTGAGATTCAATCACCCATAAATATTCCACCTATAGCCTCTATACCTACTATATTGGCAATAGGTTATCAAGATGCTAACCAGGAAAATATCATCCAAAGCAAAATAGAGAGATTCAAGAGATTAAAAGTGTGTTTCTATATCAGCAATAGGTTGATGAATTGGCAGAGTGCTTATTTTTTTGGAATTAATCATTATCAATGTCTTAACCATCAAGGTTCATTTGTTGTAGCAAACACAAGGGAAAAAAGAAGAGCAATGGATGTTGGATAGCAAGTTGTAAGTGCAAAACAACGAGCTATAAATCTAGAACAACAAGCTGTAAGAGGCCAAAATCAAGCCATTGCATCACAAACTATCCCGACAATGCACCCAAAGGTGCATATTCTACAGAGAGAACAACAAAGAGCAAATGATATGGTTGCATCTGCTAGTCTACGGAAAGCAAGCCCTATATCTTTCAATGTAGTAGAGAATTTAAAGAAGGCTATAGTTAGCCTATCGATTATGGATGCACTTCATATCCATGGACAAAAGGAGATGTTGCAAAATGCTTTGTCTGAGTTTTCATCTTTAGATGTTTCAAATATAGAAAAGAGCAGAATGGTTCTTACCAATAGCTCAAAAATAAAGGGTGAACAACAAAATAGAGAAGTAAAAAATTCACCATTGACCATCAAGTCTAAGCCAATATCTGAAGTCTATATTGAACCGTACAACACTAGCTCTACAAGAAGAAACTCGCTAATCACTCATGAGTTAGAGATTACATCCGTGGCCTGTAATCCTAATTTATCCAATGAGGAAGAAAACTTGGATGATTGGGTTGTTGAAAATCAAGACTTTGATCCTTCTAGCCATACTAAAGAGGTTGAGTTAGGAGTCTATGTAGTTCATGAACCTAATGTGCCAATCCTTAACTTGGTAAAGGATCAAAAGCAGCCTGAGAAACAAGGAACCAACTTTGGAGGTTGTACTTTGACAGTTCAAGGTGTGGAATGGGGCCAGGTGGAGGAGCAATGTTGGTTTCACCGAATGGAGACAAATGCTATTCAGCCTTTAGATTTGCATTCAGCTATACAAACAATACAATAAAGTATGAATGCCTCATCCATGATCTAGAGTGGGCCCAAAAAAGAGGTATTAAATGTTTGCAAGTTCATGGTGATTTTGAATTAATTGTGAACCAGGTTAGAAATCTAAATATTTTGAAAAATGATACACTCAAAAAATATAAGTATAGGGTGTGGGATCTAATTGAATATTTTGGGGCATTTAACTTGCTCTCTATTCCTAGAGTTTAGAATAAGCATGCAGACATGCTTGCTGTCTTAGGGGTCCAATTTGATATTCCTAAAGAGGTACATAATGTAGAAAGGCAACATTATGTGAAATTTGTTGTAAGACCTTGAGTACCTAACAATAATTTGAGTTGGAAAGTATTTGACATCGATGAATAGATTGTAAACTTCTTGATAGCTAAAGCATAATTTTCAAAAGAGAGTCAATCAAAATGGCAAAACTAGTGTGGTGACCAAATCGTACAATTATAGTCAAACAAGCCGCTAAAAGGGTTGGTGACATTGGAGTTAGTTTTCAACTTTGATGATCAAGAAAGGAAAGTAAAGGGTGGCATGACTATCAAAAAATAACATTATGAAGCAATCAAGATATTCAAAGGTAAGATCCTTAAGTTAGCCAAGGTATGCACTGAATAGGAACATCAAGCTTTTGTTGCCTTACATCAAGAATTTAATGATATATTTTCTTGGGAATACAAGGACTTAAAGGGTTTCAACCCTGAATTAGCCCAACATACAATAAATTTGGAGCCTAATGTAAAACCCATAAGATAGAAGCAGAGGTCATTAAATCCCAAGCTAGAACATTTGATGAAAGTTGAGCTAAGTAAGTTGATTGAAAGTAATATAGTTTTCCCTATTAAGAATACTTCTTGGGTTTCAAACCTAGTTCCAGTTAGGAAAAAGAATGGGGAAATTATACTTTGTGTTGACTTTAGGGACTTGAATAAGGCATTCCTTAAAGATAATTATTTTTTCCCCTCGATGGAACAAATTTTGTAAGTTGTCTTTGGTTCTGAAAAATTCTCTTTGCTTGATGGATATTCAGGATATAATCAGATTATGGTTAAAGACGAAGATCAATATAAGATAACATTTACAACTAAATGGGGAAATATGGATTAGAGGAAGATTCCTTTTGGCTTCTCCAATGTGGGAGAAACATTACAAAGAGTGATGGAGATGGCCTTTCATGGCCTTATGAATAGGATTATGCTTGTCTATTTAGATGACAATATAGTGTTTTCAAAGAATGTTGATGAACACCTTGAACATTTGAGACAGATCTTTCAGAGATGTAGAGAGTATGGAGTCTCTCTCAATCCTAAGAAATGTATATTTTCCATCCACAAGGGTAAGCTTCTAGGCCATATTGTTTCTAAGCATGTAATTTCTATTGATCCAGAGCAAGTTTCAACCATCCTAGAATTTCCATTATCGGCTCATAAGAAGGGGTTACAAAGTTTCTTTGGAAGGATTAATTTTGTAAGAAAGTTCATACCTAACATTACAAATTAATTGCAGCCTTTCACAACAATGCTGAAAAAGAATGTTCCTTTTCAATGTACCAAAGAGGGTAAAAGGAGTTTTGAGCAAATAAGAGAAGCTCTTTCTACTGCGCCAACCCTTATTAATCCAAATTCTAGAAAATATTTTATCTTGTATGCTTTTGGGAGAATTGACACTATTTTTTCCATGTTAAGTCGGCAAAATGATGAAGGTTTGGAGCAGCCCATAGCCTTTTTTAGCCAAGTACTACATCATTATGATGTTAAATACTCTTTCATGGAGAAACATGTGTTTGCAGTAGTCAGGAGTCTTAAAAAATTTAGGAACATGTTGTCAAATAACAAAATTCACTTGTTGGTTGCTCATCTGACCGTAAAAGAGTTTTTTCTTAACAAATATGTGAATGATAAGAGGGCTGGTTGGATAACAAAGGTAATGGAATTTTATGTTGACAATAAGGTCACTAAGTTGATTAGAGGCAAAGGTACAAACATTGCAATGGTGCTAAGTGATAAAGAGAAAACTACAGTTTCAACTCCTAGTA
The DNA here is from genome assembly GCA_007258455.2 of Sequoia sempervirens. NCBI lineage: Eukaryota > Viridiplantae > Streptophyta > Pinopsida > Cupressales > Cupressaceae > Sequoia > Sequoia sempervirens. Next base: position 350,225,026 of record VDFB02270651.1, on the reverse strand, counting down.
TAAATTGGGTGCAGCAAATTATAAACTACTTGTAGAATGGTGAGTGTCTTGAAGGCCTTGATAGAGATAAGAGAATATATTTTAGGCTACAGGCTATTCGTTATACTATTGTGGATGGTGTGCTATTTAGATGAGATTTTCAAGGTGTATTGTTGAGGTGAATTGAGCCTAGCCAAACAAATAGCTTTTTAGAAGAATTCCACGGTGGTATTTCATGAGGTCACTTTGTAACAAGGACCACAACCCTTAAAATCATGAAAGTTGGTTATTATTGGCCAAATATTTTCAAAGATGCTTTTACTTAGGTAAGGAAATGTGAGAAATGTGCATTGTTTACAGGTAAACAAAAGTTTGCATCTTTTCCTTTAAATCTTATCTAGGTTGAACAACCCTTCACTAAGTAGGGGCTTGATTTTATTGGGCCAATTAACCTACCTTTGAGTGCTTTCCACAAGTGGATCTTAACGGCCACAAACTATTTCACTAAGTGGATAGAGGTTGCTGCTCTAAAGGAGGCAAATGAGGCTTCCATTCTAAAATTTTACCAAGACTTATTGTCAAGGTTTGGTGTTCCATATTCTATCATATTTGATAATGCTTTGGAATTCATTGGTTTAAATATTTCTAACTGGTGCATAAAGAACAATATCTTTTTAAGCACCTCGTCTAACTATTACCCGCAGGGTAATGAGAAGGCAAACTCAACCAATAAAAATCTGATTAGAATCATCAAAAAGACTATCAAAAAGTTTGGCATGAGAAGCTGAAATTAGCCCTTTGGGCTGATAGGATAACTCCCAAGAAGGCCACTAGTTGTTCCACATATGTTCTTACATATGGTAAAGAGGCCAAGTTTCCCATATCTATTGAGCTACCCACTCTAAGCTTTATCAAGGAGCTCAAACTATTGGAAGAAGGTCCCATGGAGGTGATACTTGTAGAATTGATGGAACTGGAAGAAACTAGAAGAGAAGCATGGAGGAAACTGTTGGAGGAGTTTTCAGTTTTGATTCATGATTTTTCTAAGTTTTGGATAGGGAAGAAGTGACTCCATGCCCAATGTATTTGCATAAGGCAACTGGCCTGATGCTTATCAGGAAAGCATCTAGCAGAGGTCACCATAACTGTTATCAAATTTTCAATGCAGCTTAATTTGACAGAGTTGGTTTATTCAAGATTCATTTTAAAGTGAAGAATTTCAATTTACCTCTACAAATGTTTAACCATTGCCAATGTTTGAGTTTACTGATGGAATTTTAAGATGCAATGTGTTTAGTTTCTTGTTATCAATTGCAGCATTAAGTATTGCATGGAAGGTAAAAAGGAATGCTTTCATTCTGATATTAATTTACAATGTTCCAAACATTTTTTTTGCAAAGGGAAAAAGTACATAATTGAACAAGTATTTCACAGATGTTTTAATTATAATCATTGGATTATAAGAACCAAGTGTCCCACATAAGCCATGGGAGTAGTTGAGATAGTGTATCAAAAGGAACATTCTACACTACTGAAGATTAAAGAAAAAAGACACATAAGAAGGAACATAATCATCATTTCTTGTTGTCTTTTGATGATTTTAGAATGGTGCACCATCCTTTGTCCTCGAGCTCCTAGTAGACCTACAAGAAATGTTAAAAGTTGTTAGAGCTCTAATTATGAACATTCCTATATGAATCATCAACAATAATGTAGAATGTTGCTACTGATACATTGAAACAACTAAAGTTTTCAAGAGAAAGAAGTGTGACAGAAGCCAAGGAGGAAACATCATAATAATATATTGTTTTAATATAACATTGTTTTTTTTCATGTGCAAGTATAGGACAAGTCATGTTGTTGATCCAATTTGAATATCATAAAGCATGTGGTGTAAAACAGGCTCCCACAATGGTTGATACCTAACATGCCATCCTTCAAACATTCAAAGAGGGATTGAGAAAGAAACATATCCAAAATGCTCAAGGAAATACATCCATCAAATGAATACATCATAACTCTCGACCATTCAAGATAGTAAACTCTCAAAGTGCAATAATTGAAAATCATGAGTGATCAATTGTTCAAGTGCAATCTCATAATGTGATAGTGAACAAGCATATATAATGCCTTGTTTGCAAATCATCAATTATAGCTAAAGAAAATGGAAAAGCTCTAGAACATCATAATCAAGTGCTTCTATTTAAAAATATTCTATGAAAGGGTGGCTTTCACATCATCATGTTATTTAGGAGATAAAAATGCATGAAGAGTACATAAGAGAAATTGGCTCCATCAGTAACAAAGTGACAAGTGATTGCAAATGAAACATCGAAAAACATCATTGAAGTGAGTAAAGTATAGAATTAAATCCATTAAATCACATTGTCTCATGTTATAAAGCTAAATAAGTGTCTTTAGAATGTCAAATATCTGCTCAAAGTATAGCTTGGGACAGTATTATAATTGAAATAAAATATTGCAAAGTGAACAGAGTTTGCTTCAAAGTTTGCAATGCTACAACTTGAGGGAAATCACATACATTGTTCCATTTAAATGAAAAGCTAGAAATAAATCTTCTAGAGCATTCAAGTGCATCAAATGAATGATAAAGAATAACAAAGTACCCTACAGGAGTATCATGGTGGCTAAGTGTAAGCTTTGTGTGGAGCAAATGGACTTGTGAAATTAAAGCAAGCAATGTAGAGAAATAATGAAATGTAGAGCAAATATACATCCTAAGAGTAAAGCATTCTGGAAATGAACAAATGCAGTGGAATGATGGAGCCATTTCGAGCTTTAGAGTTATGAATTTAAAATATAGAAAAGAAGAAGTAATTCAAGTTCATTCCAACATAGAGGGAAACCCCAGTTTAATGCCCTCATGCCCATGACCTTCAGAGGCCAAATTTTTGCTTTCAAGAGCCATAATACCCATTTAGGGGTTTCAAAATCAAAGTGTAATACAAAGGAAGGTGTCAAGGGTTCGAGCCCTAGTAAGATGCATTCAAAATAGTGGAATAAAGAGCTATAGGCCCATGATGAAGAGGGGTTTTGAAAACCCATTAAATGAAGACTTCCATTCAAAACGGTTTGCTTTTAACAATGGAATCATTCACACTACATGGGTTGAGCCCAGAATAGATTTTTCTATTCTACAAAAGTAGAGGAGATAAAAAGTGGCCATGACCTATGTGAATGGTTGGGTTAACAAATCTACAGTTCATATTTTTTTACAAGTGAAAAGATTAATAAAGCTCTATATTGAGATAAAAATAAAGTGGAAAGGAAACAATAGAAGCTTACCCTCATTTTTTCTATGGAGGATCTCAATGAAAACCCAAGCCAGAGCTTCAAAAATGCTCCAAGAAATTTTCCATGGTTGGCCATGAGAATGGAAAAAAATGACACAAGAAAAACAAAAGAAATGCATCAAATATAATAACAGTCGCAACCTTGAAGGCCTTATTGTCATTAATGGAGCCCCGAAAGTTGCATTAAAATGTATACAAAATCTTACCACAAAATGGAGGATCAAATGCATCAAAAAATTGAAGAAGAGCTCGAATGGTGGCTTCAAAGCCAAACCCTAACTCCTCATGGAGGTGTGCAAGCAGAGCCCCATTTTTCCCAAAAGGGTCGATGAAAATGATAGTGAAAAAATGTGCTTTGGGTCAATTTGTTTTAGGGATTTTTTCCCCATACTTGGCCAATGTGATTTTAATCACATTTTATTTCAATTTTTCAATGCCTTGCTAATCCTTCATATGCCTAGGCTCAACCAAGCCTATGACTTTTAAATTTTTCTTTGATTTTTGATGCCTTTTGGAGCTGTTTTGGAGACTATTTTTGAGGCTTTTTGAGGGAGCTCAAAAATGAAGGAGTTGCCTTTTGGAGAGATAGCAACCTGATTTTTACTATTTTTGGCACTACATGTCACATCATGGCTATAAATCTGAGAAAACTTGATTTTCTCAGGGTTCAAAATTTTTTAGTTTCTTGCTCTCTTAGCCACTTTGAGAGCTTTGTAATCTCATTTTGTATCAAATTTTGATGTCTTATTCCTCTACTTGCAATAAAGAAGCAAATTTCTCCTTTTCCCTTTCTTTTCATGAGCTCACATTAATAGTGTATTTTTTTGTGATTTAGACTATCAAATCCTTCTTTGTCATGTTGTGGGTTATTGTCAAGGTTTGCAATAAGTTCAGGTTGCACATTGTATTCTATTTTCAAGAGTATTTATGCAAAACACTAATGAACTGAATGCATTGTGGTGAATTGTGAGATTTAATTGTCCTAAAGGAAGTTTTGTGAGATAAGTTTCATCAAAATCTCAACATTTAGGTAATCATCTTAGGTTATAGGTGTTAATTTTTCAATTTTTCTTCCTACTCCCTGTTCCCCTTAAGGTGCTTAGATTAGGTGATTGGTTAGAAGGGAACCAACCCACTCTGGAGATTCACTCTCCCTAATTGGTTTACCCATGAACCAGAGAGTTTTTCCATGTTGTGATAGTATAGAAAAGTGCAAATTTCCTAGAGGGTGCAATCATGATCGCCAACACAAACCTTGAAGAAAATTTTTGGGGTAGCAACATTGAGTGGAAATCAAGCCAGTCCTAGCTGAATACAACAAAAATGACATCAACCACTTTTTTACCTTCAATAGCAAAGGCTCTTTTTAACTTCTCAATTGTGAAGGGTGAATTTTCCCTTATTTCATGTGTTCTTGTAGGGATGAAGACATAGAAGGAGTCCTCTATGAGTACAACACAATGAGAACCAACACATATAACAAATGCAGGCCAAGAAAACATATTAATAGAGTCCAAATTGAGCCCACAAAAAGAACTAGAAATAGTCACACATTTCATCCATTAATAATCTATAATTTCATTGTACCAATGAAAGGTGCAAAGACATGAAACATTGATGAAGCCAAAGATGGTACTAATATCTAGGAAAAAATAATGCCATGTTTCAAGTGCTCATAGAGCCAACCAAAGTAATTCAAGATGTACATTATATGCAAAATAATCAATGCTTCCAATGGTGATGGTCACACATTTAAATATCCACCGACGTCTGTTCGTATGAGCCAATATCACATGAGAAAACATGGATGGAGAGGACCAATCAAGATAGCTAGGTCCTCAATTTAGTATAACCCAAATAGTGGCAAGTTACCAAAAATTTCATTAATGCTTCTAGTGTCAAAACCCCTGATAAACCAACACTAGCATCCATCAACATGAAGTAAGTTCACAAGGGTGGAAGAAAGTGGAGAGGGAGGAAAAAAACAAATAGTAACTTTCAGATGTGCAAATTTTAGTTAAAGTGACAACTATAGTAGACAAAGGGAAAGATATGTACATTCTACACAATAAATGACTATCAACAAGTAAAAACCACCCCAGAATTAAGTAGGAGGAAATATGCATGTGAGCTAAATAAAAGAGAAAACTTAGGAATTGCACAAAAAGTCGAGTATTGAATTAAAAAAAGTGAACCCCGTGAAACATTTTAAATGATTCCTTGATAATTGTGTCCGGAGACAAGACCAATGTGAACATGATGAAACAATTTACTATTTAAATGCCTAGACAAAAAAAGAAGTTGCAATGTCAACCCCATGTGGTAGTTGAAGAACTAAATCTATTACAAACCCTTAGATACAACAAAGATATTAATTTATAAATCAGTTCAAATGAAATATGTAAGCACTTTCCTACCCATTGTATTCCCTATAAGCAATAGATTTATCAATGGCCTCCTTGGCCAATATATCAGCAAAAACGTTGGTATCTTTGTAACAATGCATGATTTGAAAAGTGAACTCTTCTAATTGTTTTAGTACATGAGATAAGAGATAATTCAAGTTTCAAGACTCAAAATTCCTATTTCTCAATGCAGATATCACAACCATTGAGTCACCTTGATGATTAGATGGGAAATGGATGATTTTGAAGCCAATTCCAAGCCTAATCTTAGTGTATTAAACTTTGCCACATTGTTTGTACCTTCAAATATCAAATCAAAAGTTGCACCTATGAAATTCCCTTGCCAACCCCTTAAGATTGACACAATACCAGATTTTCCAAGGTTTCCTCTAGAGGCCCCATCAAAATTCATGTTAGTGAAATTCCTAGGGGGTGGGAGCCATTTTATGGATTTTCTATTTATAGTGGGGGCCTTGCTTAGCACAGAACCAACTCTAGGAAGTGTAAGTAGTGGCCAATTTTTTAAAATGAAAGAATCCTAGGAGGAGAAGGTTTTAATTGAATTTTCATTCTCATACAAGGTGGAATTTGTCACTTCTGAGATGGAAATTTCCATTTCTTGTAGAATTTGAGAAATGCTATCTAAGCCTTTTTTTCTAAAAATTCTATTATTTTTTTCTATCCATATGTTCTAGATGATTATGGAAGGGCATATCTCCTAGATGCATGAGAACTAGGAGTTAGAAAATAAAGTAGGCCAACTAAGGAAGTGATTAAGGATAGATTTGTGAAGCGGGCTCATCCAACCAAGCTTATTTGAATGGATATTTAAATTGATGATGTTAATGAATTTTAGTCAATACTAATTCACCCCCCTCTTATTATTCCAGGTGTTCATTCAATAATGTGAATAATTTGAAGAAAAAAAATTAAATTTTATTTTATGGTGTTATGTAGAAATGAAAATTCTAATTAATTTATACAAGAAGGAGCTATATAATCTAAAGTTCTCACTTGATAATTGCATCATCATTCAAGAAGCACATATAAACATTCATTTCCACATTAATATTATTTTCTTATTTTCTATTGGTTATTTTATTTTTTATTAGAGTCTAAAAATAATTATTATGGGTCATTATATGTTAGTGGTTAGGTTGATGGTGAATAATTTAATGGTGTTATTATTGATCAATCTTGACAATTTAATATTTTATTACATAAATTTTTTTTAATTATTACATTTAGTATTAAACCAATCTAGTATGTCCTTTACTTGTGGGATTCACCACTAAATCAATATCTTATGATGTGCATGATTGGGATTTTCTAAATAGCCAAAATGTGATATAATATATTGATTGAACATGAGGAGGAAAGGAGATGATTTAATTAATGATAATTGGGTAGGTATTTTGGATTATTAAATGTGCACACAATTTTTTTTGGATTGAATCACTTTTCATAATTACATACAAGAAACACCATTCACTATGTTAATCTTTCTAATGTAATGAAGCTATTTTTATACAACAAATAGTCTTTTATTGTGTTAGAGCCTCATAATCCAAGGGGTTCCTATTTAATATAATCTCTAATATAGTTAAAAAGGGAATTAATGGACAAGCAAAGGTCACATCTAGGTTTAGTAAAATCCAAACTAAGCTTTATAAAAAGATATTAAGAATCTTTCAATAATTTAATGACCATACCCATAAGAATTATCTGTTATCTCAAAAACACTTTTGTTATAATTTAGATTAATATGTAATACTATAATCAATATATCTATTATTATGGAGGTTTTAATAGTTGGTGTTAGGTCTTAAAATCACTACTCAACTTCCTAGAGAAAAATATCACTCACAAGGTTAGGGTTATCATCATGCATGTGAAATTACCTCATCAACAGACTATGGAGAGACAATGGCCAACTCTGTGAGAGTGGATGAGATATCCTATGCTTTGAGATCAACTTAGACTTAGGAGGGTGTTCCTTGTGGTATAACTTAATAGGTATTGAAATATAAAAATTGATTAATAATGAGGCAAGTAGCCAAACCCAACTTTATGTCTTGGTCCCAAAAACTATCACTAGAACTAGAAAAACTAGTTGTATATAGCCCCTATATAGATGATATAATTGTGTAAGCATGAACCACATAAAATGTATCTATTGAATGCTCACTAAACAATGATTACTTGGTTATATTGATAGTCATGGGTACATAGGAAGGACAACTTGCTAGACTACTAATTAATGTTTTATTTGATAGTGTGAGATTGAGGTGTGGTTCCAAACTAATGCCTATTTTTGAAGTCATGATGGAAAATGTTTTTAAAAATTCAAACAATAAAAATATGTTCTCCTCTTAAGATGCTATAATTTTAAATAAATGGTATTTATTGAAACCCCCCTCAAAGGGGTCTATTCAAAATTTTGGTCCAATTGTGAATAGAAAGCTTGTCAAATGGTTACCTCCTTCAATAGGTTTTATCAAGTTGAATTTTGATGGCATTTGTAGGGGTAACCCTGGGAAATTAGGCATTGGTTTGGTTCTAAGGGATTTTCAGGGTAAAATTATTTATGCTACATGTGAAAAGATGAAGGATGGGTCTAATAATGTGGAGGAATTTTTAATGCATTACTAATTATGTTTAATTTTTCTTTGAAATTAAACTTCTCTCACATCTTCATTGAGGGTGATTCAATGGTGGTAATTACAACACTATCAAACAAAATATTGGATTCATGGCACTTGAATTACTTTTAGTCTAATATTCAACTCCTCTTTCAAAGCTTTTATTCTTTAGAGATTATGCACTTCTATAGGGAAGCTAACTCTATTGTAGATTCTAAGGCTAACAGGGCTATTGATTTTTCTTTGGGCTATAAGGAATTTTATCAGAAGGAATGTGATTTGATGTTCTCTCACTAGTGCTTGTGTTTTGGAAATCATGACTTACTTTGTTGGAGGCTTGTTAATGTTCTCATATCTTTTTTGATCTCAATTATCATTTATATTATCTTGATTTCTAGCATGGTTTTATGGTGGTCCTTTCAATGCCATTGGTTGTATCTCTCTTGATGGACAACCCTCTCAACGTCTATTATTTAGCAATTTTGGTGTTATTATTTTTGGAAAGTGGGAAGTTGGTTTTCCCTTCTTAGCATGTGTGTGAATTTTCCACATGTTCTCAAGAAGAATAGCTAAGTATTTACATGGTCTCTTAATTACCTGAATTCATTCCCACTTTGGTGACTAACTAGATTTTAGCTGGCTATTATTTTATCATTGGAAGAGTTTTATGGTAACCTTGATGTCACTCCTGCAATTTTATTGTACTTTCTAGATGGTACCCTTGTTGTCACATGTAATTTAATGGAATTTATAGCATATTGTATGTTATACATGTTTCCTTCCTCTCCTCCTTCTACCTATGTGTGGTCTTGTCATACATGGATAGGAGAAGGAGAGTAGGATGATTTCAGCTTACTATTTTTGTAAGATCACCTGTTCACATCATATGGCACCAACTTCTAAATGATTGATATGACCTTTTATGGTATATTTCAATTATTATTTAATCTTCTAGAACCTTTTTCTTGCAGCACCTAGCATGAAATTTGTGTGTCAGGCTCCTCATCTCTAGGCAAATTTATTTTGGTTGCTTAAGGGCTTCACTTTATAATGTTGTCATTTTTTGCTCTCTTTTTCTTTCACATGAGTGTAAGCCCACAAATTCTAAAGGGAAGCATGATTTTTTATTTCCTTGTAAATTCTCTTGTGTGGATGATTTTCACACTTTATGGGTAATCTAGTTGTTGCTTATATTTGGTAGTTCTAAGCGACTTTATAGTTGTTTCTTGTAGGTGTATTATGGAGTTGTTGATGTGAGAGTTGTACACACACACAAACAATAAGATAAATTCTCACCAAAGAACACAAGAACCTACCTTTACTTAAAATATCCATCGAGAAAGCCTAAATCTAAGGTAATATCAGTTAAATCCCAAGGCTCAAGAATGTTAGGTCTTGACGCACTAGGTTTACTTATGGTTCATTATGTAATTTTTTGTTAATCACAAGGGGTCTATGAATTTTTAGGTTAATTGGTATCCAAAGCATCTTAACATAAGCTCGACTTGATCACAGTTGTGTCACTTCAGAACTTCATGAAACTAAAGATTTGCAATAATATTTCATGAATTCAAATTACTTGCATATATTCAAGCATATTTAGCATAAATCACTCTGTAATTTCATGGAAACTAAATATTTACAATAATAGTCCATGCATTCATCATTTTCCAAACATTTTCTAAAAATATTAAACAACTATTCTAAAACAAAGCATTAAAAATCCTAAAATTAAATATTCTCCCAAGTATTATCCATGCATGCCCCAAGAAACACAATAAACAAAAGAAAACCACTCTATTATTCACTAGATTGTTTCATAGCTAGGCATAGAATGATGCAAGGATTTAAAATAAATATAGATCATTTTCCATTAGATAGTGTTAGTATCCACCCAAATCTAGTGCAACATATAGGATTTTCCAATAGGAACAAACACTCAACTACATATGATTTTGTATCAGGAAATAACTTTAAATTGGACTTGATATTAATTAGCTTCGATTGGAACATACAAGTTTTTAATATGGAATGGAACAAAAAACAAGAAAAAGAAATAAAACTTGCAACCGTTTTAGATCTCTGAAATCCAAAAAATTTGAACTTCACTAAAAAATAAAGAACTCCCAGCCTTTTATAAAAACAAGGCACTCAGTGAGTTCAATAAAAATACATGAAAGAGAATCTAGGGAATGAATCATAGCACAATACGTGACACATGATAGTTGGCAAGAGAAACTTCTGGAATAAGTCAACAAAAACTTTGACTTTCTTTAACACTTGAAACTTTCTGGAATCATGTATTCAAGATACAATTAGGATATCAAACTGGATTGATCAGGTCATCAACTTAACCATAAAAAAAATTGTAGGAACTAGATGGATATTTAGAGTGATCAACCAGATATAGAAACTTCAATCCATTAGCTAGATGCTCCTATCTCCACTTTAAGGCTTTGAGAGATATGCCAATAAGTGTAGCACCCCATAACTTTGTATCTTCTTTGTTGCATGTGTAATAACCGAATCTTTGTTTTCCCGACTACCCATATTTCTTCACTTTATGCTCCTTCCTTGCATGAACTCCTAGAGTACACCATTAATCTAGATTTGGTATCATTGGATCTACTCACGATCCAAGTTTGCTTGACCGTCTATACCCAAATTTTTTCCAACCACCTATTCCTCCTGCACATAAAATTCTGCATTTCAATTCCCTCTTGAATCATCAATAAAAAAATCATTAAAATAAAACCATCCTTATCACTAATCCTCTCAAAACCAATATTCCAATAACATGCTTTAATGCTTTCACAAAATTGCTAACTTTAGGTAGGTTCGCAGATGTTTTATGCACTCAGGAAAAGATAGGTAGCAAGCTTGAACATTTTTGCACCAATGCATAATTTACCTAGTTACTCAACACCCGATTACTCAATTGCCTTTGAAACTAGGCTAGTTGATGTATTGGATTCCCCAAAAAAAACCACAACCCAAATTTTTCCTTCTACTAGCTTTTTTAGACCCATAGGATTTTGACTCCTAGCTACAACTTGTCCAAATTTCCTGACAAACTCACCCCAATTGTTCACCTAGACTTAAATTACTCAAAAAATCATTCACCCGGACTCCCAACACCTAGTACACCTTTTATGAATGATTTTTCAAGATTTTTGACTTCCCATGCACTTTTTTTGAGGCCACCAACCAAATAGAAACTATCTTAAGAAATAATTTTCAACTTGGGTCCCCAATACTTACATTCCTGGGGTGTGTTGTGAGACCACACAACAACTTGCAACCAAAAAAACCAAATTTAAAATAAAAACACAAGAATCAACCACCTACAATAAATCATAACTTATGTATATTTTCCACAATAAACCACTTTCCTTCACTTGAATTCTAGCATAAGGACCATAAAATTTCACTTGAAAGTACTAGTGTGTTCATTGATTTATTACCATCTTCGTGACTTGATGAAAAGGATTGGTCCATTTACATTGAGTTACCTTATTTGGAAATCCTTCTTAGCCAACCTAGATATTTCCTTGCTACTAGTCAAGTGTCCATAGCTCTGATAGGGTTATCTCTCTAGTTTCCCCAAACATAGTTCTACTACTAGTCAAGCATTTATAGCCTCAGTATAGATATTTGGATAGCCTAAAGGGTTGAATTTTCTATTTTAATATTTCTTTGATGTTCATTTTTTGTTTGATATTTCTTTGAAATCTCTTTTGTTTCAACTTGCAAGCAATGAAGCCTACTATTAGGTTGGGAATTACAGTGGTAACAAAGCTTACCTTTTGATTTTTCACTCAATGTAAAAATCCTTCACCTTCTTCACCAATCCCTAAAGATTTACTTAGTGAATTCCATGTACTTGAGACTCTCCAATAAAATTTTACCATCCTTACACTAGGTTCCAACTAACTACAATTTGTTATTTGATGGAAAATAAACATAATTTAAAATTTAGTTGTGAGTCATCAAATCACCTGATTACTTCTAAATTTAGAAACATTAGTTGCCACCCATTTATTTTACTATTCCATGGCAACCCACTAAATTGAACCCCACCGACAGCTTCAAATTTGATGGCTATGCACTCATATTAATGCACTAGGCCTATCATAATGATGCCTTAACCTAGGCATCATGATCTTCATTTAATTCACATACATAATTACAAATGTATCAATTCTCCTCAAATTTATCAATATTCCAGCATGTGCCAACTCACTGATCCAACTCTTCTTCCAAACTGCACACTTGGAAAAAATCATAATTAATAAGGCTTGGTCGAATGAACAAAAATGACTACCATTTAATTCCTTAATCTCGAATCCGTCTAGCTCATGATCTTTGCACATGTCATACTTGAACCATTGTAAACCAACTTTGTGAGAATTTATTTGATTTAAATTTTAATTCTAAGGAAAATTTTACTTCCACCACCTCAACTTACATTCCCAATATTTTCACCTTAAGGAAACCATGCACTGTAGATTACTCATGGCTTTCTATAAATAAGAAACTCTCCTCTAAATTCTACACTTCTATCTTCAAACTTAAATTTCCTTTTCTACCTATTCTCTTTCCTTAAAATCATGGACACCCCCATCTATCTTACCAACATTCATTGCCAAACCAGCTTCCTAGGCTGAATTAGTAGTCAATAGGTCAGGAAATTTTTTTTCCTCAAGACGCCTTCTACCAATGTATTTTTACATCTCGTTTTGGGTGAAACATTCATGAATGTAGCGTACTATTACACAGTGAAATTCAACTTGGATTTTTGGTTAGTTGATTCCCTGTTGGATCTCAGACTCTCTATAGTTGAAGTTCATTCTATTGTTGAGATTATAGCATGACCAGACTACTTGGGGAATCTAGACACCATTCTGACCATTGCTCAACCTGCGATGGGAGTTCCAACTACTAAGGACATTCCATGATTCCTAAACTAAGGAGAGGTGGTTCCTCTTCTACCCTTCCTCACTGTCCTACACACCCTTGACCTTAATGAGAACAGGGGCAATACTTACCTAGGATACATGTTACTTAGGGATGAGGCACAACAAACTGACTAACCAGGAAGCATTTTCACTATTTCAACATAGTTTCTTGAACAACTAGACCCTTTTTTTCATTTTTCTATTGAATTGTAATGATATTTTTGTATTTCGATCTACATACAAGGTTATTGCCATATAATATAATGGAAATTTTACTTTTCTATAAAAAATGACTTCACTTTTTTCTTCTCCATGCATTCATTTTCTTGAAATGATTTTATATATTCTTCTTTCCAATGGAATGGTTTTCACAATTCAATTACCTTGTGTTCTAATTAAGACAAATCTGTCAATTTTGGGACCTAAACTAGGAAAATAGGGGGAAAATTACCAAAGCAAACTAACCTAACAAAAGAAAATTTACCCTAATAAATAAATTTAACCTAACCTAACACTTCTAATGATGTGGCCACAGGAGAACAAACCACACCTAAAAGGCTAATGCTAACTCTAACTTCTGTTATTAACTTTGTAATGCTTTTAGTTCAAATTATAGCAGGCTTATCTTTAAATTAGTTTAAGTACCATTCAGATAACCTACTATAATTATGTATTACTCAAAATTTTATGTGTTTAGTGAATGAGAACTCAAAAGTGTACTTACCCATAGTTTCACTAATATGCATAGAAATGAATTGAATGACAACTAGATGCACACACCTTTTCCATTATTTTTGACTTATACCTTCATCTGACCTTTTCTTGCGACATTCCATCTCCCTTTGCTCTATTTCATGAATAGTTACATTTGTTATGTGGTCACTTCTTCATGTAAGGCTTCGTCGACAGTGTGCCCTGTCTTTAATCCTAACAACATTATTTATCTCAATAGAATAGACTCCATCCTAGTTTACACATTTATCAAAGAAAGAAAAATTAAAATTTTGGTACTCTATCATTTGCATAAAATCAAATGTCTCTTCCCTTTTAAATTGTGGATTCCAATTAGGTGTGAAAAGAAAGCATCACCTGCTTGTTCCACCAGTTCCTTATTTCCACTATCATTCATGCATACAAAGAGTGGCAACTCACTTCCTTCAAATTCATACTTAAAGTGTGATGTTTCCAAACCCTCGTGACTCTGCTTCTTTCCCTATAACTATTTTTGTATTTCCACATAATGATCATGGTTAGAAAATTTGTTTAATCCAACTGTTGAATCAATAAAAACTCTATTTCCACAAGGGTTATCCATTCTTCTAGAATCCAAAAACTAATCCGATAATTGCTCCCTCCTTTTTGCACTTATAAAGGCCTCCATTAGTGAGATCACCTTATGAATGGCTATACCTACGCTAGTCAAAAAAACCTTACAGTCAATTTTACTATGATCAGTTGTGTCATGAATTCTACACTCTATAACTTCAACAAAAGTGAAAAAATTCAATGGTGAGAGTTTCCTATTAAGGATCTTCTAGAGATTTTTGATCTCCTTCTCACTCTCCATCCTAAGCTTACTTAAGGAAAAAAGGGCCCTCCTTCTAGAACCAATTTTTTTGACACAAGCATTGCACATGCACATTTCCTATTAAGGATCTGCTAGAGATTTTTGATCTCCTTCTCACTCTCCATCCTAAGCTTACTTAAGGAAAAAAGGGCCCTCCTTCTAGAGCCAATTTTGTTGACACAAGCATTGCACATGCACACCAATAGGTAGATAAATTACCACCAAAGAACATGAGAACCTACCTTTACTTGAAATATCCACCAAGAAAACCTAAATCTAAGGTAATATTAGTTTGATCCCAAGGCTCGGGAATGTCAATTCTTGATGCACTAGGTTCACTCAGGGTTCGTTGTGAAAATTGTTATTAATCATGAGGGTTCTATGGATTTTTAGGTTAACTTGTATCCAAAGGATCATAACATAAGCTCTATTTGATCACACTTGTGTCACTTCACAACTTCATGAAAATAAATATTTCTAATAATATTTCATGAATTCAGATTACTTGCATATACTCAAGAAGATTAGCATAAATCACTCTACAATTTCATGGAAACTAAATATTTACAATAATACTCCATGCATTCATCATTTTTGAAAAAAATTATGAAAATATTAAACATCTATTCTAAAACAAAGCATTAAAAATACTAAAATGAAATATTCTCCTAGGTATTATCTACATATGCCCCAAGAAACAAACTAAATCAAAGAAAACCACTCTATACTTCACTAGATTTCTTCACAACTAGGGCATAGAATGATGTAAGGATTGAAGGAAATATGGATCATTTACCATTGGACAGTGTTAGTATACACCCAAATCTGGTGTAGGACATATGTTTTTCTGATAGGAACAAACAATCAGCTACGTATGATTTTTTATCAAGAAATAGCTTTAAATTGGCCTAGATAATAATTAGCTTCAAATGGAACATACAAGTCTCTAATCTAGAATGGAACAAAAATCAAGAAAAATAAATAAAACTTGCAATATTTTTAGATATCAAGAATCCACAAATTTTGAACTTAACTAAAAGAGAAACAACTCTCGACCTTTTATAAGAACAAGGCACTCGATGAGTTCAATCAAAACACATGAAAGAGAATCCAAGGAATGAATTGTAGCACAACACATAGCACATGACATTTGGCAATAAAAAATTCTAGACTAAGTCAATAGAAGCTTTGACTTTCTTCGACACTTGAAACTTTTTGGACTCATGTCTTCAAGATACAATCAAAATATCAAATTGGATTGAGCAAGTCATCAACTTAACCTTCAAACAAAATGCAGGAACTAGTTGGATATTTAAAGTGATTAGTCAGATATAGAAACTTCAATCCATTAGCCAAATGTTCCTATCTACAACTTATGGATTTGACAGATATGCCAATAAGTGTAGCACCCTAGAACTTGACATCTCCTTTATCACCTACATAATACCTAGATCCTCGATTCTAATGTAGTCAAGGTACAAGGGCCCAATTAAGGATAGTCCAGTTTTCTAGCCTAAATTATTAACTCAATGCTCACAACAGATATGCAATAGAAGTTAATAGCCAATCCACAAAAAGATAAATGACATTCATGAACATCGAACACAAGATATATCCTGGGAAAAACCTAATAGGGAAAAACCCATCCTTCAAAGCTCATTCCTCATTATATTATAATCTCAAAACACATTACATATGCCTCTCAGGATTAACAGATTCTAGGTCGCAGCCCAAGGATTACAAATAACTTAAAAGATAAAAATCTTCATCAACTCCTTCAGCTCTGCTCCACACTTCTTCTGCTTTGAGATCCTTTCAGATCAAAATACTTCATCACTGCGCTTCATACTTCACACTATTGAGCACCTTATTGATCCATATCCCTTATTTATTCTATAAAAAATCCTCTCTCTTCTATTTATATCATCCGCAAATCATCTAACCATTAACATGTTAGCCTAAACACAACAACTAGTAAGATAACATGCAAACTCAAATATGTTGGCCTTAAACAATACAAAATTTACAATGTGAACCAACCAATGTCAGCCAAAAAAAAGAAAGCACCCAAAAAAAATCCTCAAACATGAAACAACTTCAAAATTTATTCCTCAAAAATCCACAACATCCTACAAACACCCTGCCGGCCAAGAATAAGAAAACATGAACTCACAAAAGAAAATCACCAATCGCGAGAACAACGATCAATGTGGACCAACAAAACATGATATAGAAACATCCACGAGCATCACGAATCACCACAAAAACATCCACAACAACCCAAATTACTAGAATCACCTCATCTTCTATTAGGTTCACCAACTAGAATAATTGAACAACTATCAGAACACAGATATTCATAACTCGATCAAATCTTCATGCAGACCTCTAAAACTTAACATGGAAACACTAGATATGCTTGACAATAAACCCTTTAATCCACAACCTCTTATCGTCAATATATTAAGCTGGAAATCAAATGCAATAATCTAGTACTCTATAACTTCACTGTCGATAGCCTCAATTTTTTGAATGCTTCCAAATGCCCCTACATCAAACTCTCAAGGTTATTTGAAAAGTGAACCTCTTCACTTTGGTCTATTGTTTCTTGAATTGGTTCGGTGATCTATCAACAAGAACTTGTAACTGCCTCAAGGTTGACGTTTTGTTCAAGTCCACCCTACAAAACTGCCTCAAGTTTTTCTTTGAATCGGTTCAATGATATATCCATGAGTACTTACAACTGCCTCAAGGTCGGCATTTTGTTCAAGTCCACCCTACAAACTACCTCAAGTTCTTCTTTGAATTGGTTCAATGATCTATCCATAGGTACTTGCAACTATCTCAGGGTTAGCATTCTATTCAAGTCCACCCTATGAACTGCATCAAGTTCTCCCCTTTGAATTTGTTCGGCATTCTACTTGCAAGCCTTGCATTGCCTCACTTTTCAACGGTCTGAGCAAGTCCACCCTACAAGTTTCCTACGGTTCCTCATCTTGTCATGGTTGAGGTTCGGTAGTCTACTTGCAAGACTTGCACTGCCTCACTAGTTGGCGGTTTGAGCAAGCCTTCTCCACAAGTTTCCTCAAGATCATTGTCTATTTCTATTCCTTCATTCACATTTACTTTGCTCTAGTACTTAAACTTTCTCCTTAAGATCAATGCTTCACCTTCTTTCGGTTCCACTATGAAATCTAATACCTCCAAAGGTTCCCCTTCCTCTACATAAACTAATTCTATATCAATAGGCTCTTCTTCACCTACACAAACTATCTATGCATCCTTTATTGCTTCTCTTTCATTAGTTGCTCTGGTATTAGGTTCCTGATGACACTCAATGCTTTATTTTTCCTCCTCCAAACTTGAAAATAGGTTCCTCTTCTAGAAAATCCTCTTTCACTCCTCTGGTACCCTTCATTGTGATAAGCATTATGACCTCTATCACCTATCCCTCTATAGTTTAAATAATTGTCCTTCTTCTGCTTTGTGTAAGGTCTTCTTTCTCTGCATCTTGCTCCCTCTTTTTCTACAACATATGAGTTCTTCCATTTGTACAATCTCCTAAACATACAAGTAACATGTTTCCACTTTTCTCCATCAACCCATCCATAATTTATTTGCTTACAATCTGTCATAGGCTTTCTCCTTCTCATTTTATCCCAACAAATATTTTCAGAATGATTCCTTAATCCATATAACTTACAAGGATATAGATCCCAACAAAATTCCTTTTCATGTCCATGCCTATTACAATGTGAACAATACATACTTTTTCTTCTCTAATTCAAACCTGCAATAATATTCTTACCTCTTTCGTATCCAAGGCCTTCACTTCTTGATCTTATTACTAACTCAATAGGTTCTATAATTCCTTGCTAATGCTTTCCCAATCCTTTTCCTTCATATCCCATTCTCTGCATAATTTTGAAACTGATACCATCACCAACAATTGAAGGCTTCATTACATTGTTACCTTCAACTTCACCTTCCAAAGAAACTTTTGAAACATCACACAAGTCATTAGTATCACAAGAAACATCACAAAATTTAAGCTTAGATCTCAGATTCTCATTCTCCTTTTAGCATGCTTTAAGTGATTGCTCCAACTGATTAGCATGTTCCTTCAAGCCAGATATTTCCTTCTTCTACAAACTGTTTTCCTTTTTCAGCTCCTTCAAACTTTCCTCTAGATCTTTGTTCTTCTTTTCAACCTTTACAAACAACTTAAAACCTTTTGCAAATTTCTTTTCAAGATCCTCAAACATATCTAGCTCTACTTCTAGTTCTTCATTTCTCCTTCTTACATTTTTTAGTTCTTCTTCGAGAGCATCATACTTGTCTCCTTGTAGTTCTTTCATCCTCTCCACCAATTTTGAATTACACTTCTTTATATCACACAATTCTTCCTCCAAATTATTCCTTTCACATATCAGTGTTTCATTTTCCTTCTTCATCCTCTTCCCAATCTTCCCCATTGAAACAAATCAGATAAGCAACCAAATTCAAATGCTTACTTGAATCTTTCTTGCCTCGATCTTTCTTCTATGATGGCACTTATTACTTCTAGGGTTTCACACTTCTTTCAACACTGTCTTCTTCCCAATAGATTCACAACTAGCTAACAGAATTGCAACCAACTCTTATACCATTTGACGTAGTCAAGGTAGGAGGGCCCAATTAAGGATAGTCTAGCCTTGCAACCTAAATTACTAACTCCATGCTCACAATAGATATGCAACAGAAATTAATAGCTAATACACAGAAAGATAAATGACATTCATGAACACCAGACACAAGATATATCCTGGGAAAACCCTAATAGGGAAAAACCTATCCTTCAAAGCTCATTCCTCATTATATTATAATCTCAAAACACATTAAATATGCCTCTTGGGATTAATAGATTCTAGGCCACAACCCAGGGATTACAAATAAATTAAATAATAACAATCTTCATCAACTCCTTCGACTTTACTCCACACTCTTTCTTTGAGATCCTTTTTGATCAAAATACTTCATCACCGCACTTCATACTTCACACTATCAAGCACCTTATTTATCCATCTCCCTTCTGTATTTTGTAACAAATCCTCTCTCTTCTATTTATACCATCCGCAAATCATCTAACCCTTAACATGTCAACCTAAACACAATGACTAGTAACATAGTGTGCAAACTCAAATAGGTCGGCCTTAACCAATAAAAAATTTACAACGCGAACCAACCAATGCCAGACACAACAAAGCAAGGGCCCAAAACAACATCCTCAAACATGAAACACCTTCAAAATTTATGCCTCGAAAATCCACAATATGCTACAAACACCCTATCAGCCAACAACAAGAAAACATAAACTCACAAAATAAAATCACCAATCACGAGCACAACAATCAATGCGGACCAATAACACATGATCTAGAAACACCCACGAGCATCATGAGCCACCACAGAAACATCCAAAACAACTCAAATTACTAGAATCACCTCATCTTCTATCAAGTTCACCAACTAGAATAACTGAACAACTGCTAGAACACATATATTCATAACTCAATCAAATATTCATGCAGACCTCTAAAACTTAACATGGAAACACTAGATATGATTGACAACAAACCCTTTAATCCACAACCTCTAATCATCAATATACTGAGTTGGCAATCAAATGCAATAATCCAGTACTCTGTAACTTCACTATCAACTGCCTCAATTTTCTGAATGCTTCCAGATGCCCCTACATCAGATTCCTTGGCTACCCACATTTCTTCACTTTATGCTCCTTCCTTGCATGAAATCCCAAAGTAAACCATCTAACATAGATGGTATCATTGGATCTGCTCACAATCCAAGTTTTCCTGAATTTCCATACTCGAATGTTGTCCAACAAACTATTCCTCCTACACATAAAATTCCACATGTTAATTCCCTCTTGAACCATCAATTAAAATAACATTAAAATAAAACCATACTTATCATTAATCCTCTCAAAACTAGTATGAAAATAATGTACTTTAATGCTTTCACGAAATCGCCAATTTTAGGTGGGTTCCCAAATATGTTATGCACTTGAGAAAATCTAGGTAACAGGCTTGAGTATTTTTGCACCAATGCATCATTTACTTGGGTACCCACGTACCCAAAACCTAATTATGTGATTTCCTTTAAAACCCAACTAACCGATGTATTGGATTCTAGAACAAACCATAACTTGGATTCTTCCTTCTATCGGATTTTTTAGACCTACAGGCTTTTGAATCTTGGCTATAGCAACTTGTCCAACTTTCTCCACAAACTCACCCTAATTATTCACCTAGACCTGAATTACCCGAAAACTTGTTCACTCAAACTCCCGACACTCGGTACACTTGTCATGAATTATTTTTCAAGAGTTTTGACTTCCCATGCACTTTTCTTGAAGCCTCCAACCAACTAGCATCTTCCTTAAGCAATAATTTTCAACTTCTGTCCCCAAGCCTTACATTCTTGTAGCATATTATGAGACCACACAATATGAGTCTTCTTTCAAAATTTTCATTCTTGCTCATTATCATGAAATCAAAGATAACCCTTCATGGTCTACAAACTGCATAAATCTTTTGACATTCAATGTTCTTAGGTTGATGATGCAATTTTTATGGTCCTAGGGTGGGATTGGTGTGCACCCACCTAATGGCTCTACCAAATTAAATTGATTCTTTATTTTTTCAAATCTC
Organism: Sequoia sempervirens; assembly: GCA_007258455.2. Lineage (NCBI taxonomy): Eukaryota > Viridiplantae > Streptophyta > Pinopsida > Cupressales > Cupressaceae > Sequoia > Sequoia sempervirens. The sequence goes on along the minus strand of VDFB02270651.1, from coordinate 350,203,448 downwards.
ATGTTTGTCTTATGGTGTGTAGTGTTGGTGATATTTCTTATAGGTATATATTTTCTTCCTCATGTTTTCCCACTATCAATGCTTGAACTTTCATTGGAAAGGTAATCTTCTACATGACTCAAATATGGTGGGTGGTGTCCTCTATCATGAACATTTTCTTTCTAACCCTACTATTACCTCTCTTCTATGAACCGTGGTGCATGGCTTGGTTAGTTATTGCACTTCAGAGTTCACTCTTCATCTTAATGAATTGAGACCGAGGCTATGAGGCTAGATATGTGGTATGGTGCAAATTTTTTTTAATTTTATTCAATTATTGATCTATCATGCTCTGGAGGATCCACATATTTTTCCTTTCTTCCCTCCTACTGACCTAGATTCTTCTTCTAAAACTAAAACTTATTATTTTATATTTCTCCTACCTTGGTGCTTTGTGATTTTTTATATCTTCATTTTTTGCACACTTTGGTTGTGGGACTCTTTTGGTCACTAGTTATATTGTTTCTTTCTCACATTTTGGTATTTTAATTGTAAACACGTTTGCATATTTTGGTTTGTCCTCTATGGCATCTTCAGGAGATGTATTTCTCTAGTATCTGTATGGAATTTGATGTAACTCCTTAGGAGGTTAAATTGTACAATTGTCTCTAGAAAATATTTTGATATTTCAACTGGTCCCTATTTTGTAATTTTTGGTTTCTAATCAATAAAATATTTTTAGTGGTATCACCACTTTTTAAAAAAAAATTATCCACCCAAAATAGACTATAGAAATTATAAGATAATAAAATTTGTCTACTTAGGGGAATAAATCCTTTATTTCTTTCCTTGCACACATCAAGAATGATAAATGAAAGTAACATTTACTTTTTTCTTGAACTTTTAACTTTTCACCCAATACAAGTAAGGTAAAATCCATTTCTATTTTATAATTTTAAATTCTTATTCTACCATTTCAAATCATCAATGAACTCATGTGAGATTTTATTTACACTAGTTTAGTGATCCTAAAATGGTCTTAAACCATAGTCCTTAGACTTAAAATAGTTGAAACAAACAAAATAAAATGCTACAATGGCCAACAAGATCTCACCTCCCAATCATAGGGTTGAATACAACCCACCCTGAGCTTGTGGTCACATAGCAATCTAGGTTTGCACACACATTATAACATTTTCATAAGAAATGTTAACACTTTTATTTTCAACAAATAGTAAACCACACACACATTTCATGATATAAGGAACATTTTCATAAGAAATGTTAACACTTGTATTTTCAACAAATAGTAAACCACACACACATTTCATGATATAAGGATTTTCACAAACACAACTAGCACAATATATTCCACACAACACAAAGGATCCTACTATAGAATGCTACATAGGTGGAGTGTGGACTCTACTAACAGGGGGAAATAATACTCCATTTCATAATAGATTTGACACACACATACCCATTATTCAACACCACTTCTTACATGTTCTTTATAGTCTCATTTCTCCTTTCCTCCTAATTACACATTCATATCAAGATAGTCATATCCCAAAACATACATTGTGGGTACTCATACTAGAAAACCCCAAATGGAAGCCACACCCACTCAACCCCATCACATGAAGGAGCTATCTCTCATGAGACAAGGTCTACTCCACACAAGACTCATTTACAAGATAACATTATAACCTATGCAACAAATCTTATCCCATAAACATAACCTAATTTCACAAATAAATTCATAATTTCCATAATAATCACACAAAAGAAAAACACTCCAATAACAAACATTGCACAAACATTACAATATCTATACAAAAGGGTTTGAATCCTACCTTAAAATATTTCCAAAATTGGTATATTCATTGGAATCCCTTCAAGATTCCTTCTCTTTCCAAGTCTTCCTCTCAACCTTTCCTTCTCTCCTCTCCAACCAAGAAAATTTGTTCTTCCAAAAGAAAACCCCCCAAAAAATAAAATAACTCCAAAAGATAAAAAAATACCTCTCCAAACTCAAGAGAAGAATATAAATAGAAAAGGAGAAAACTTCCTCTCCCTAACTACCCCACAACTAAATAACTTCCCTATTTTCGTCACATTTTTGGAGTGGTATATTTAAAGTGCCTAGAAACATTTTAAAAAATCATTTAGAGGTTTAAAATACCCCTCACCCCTATACCTAACACATAGGGTTAAATTTTGAATATAATAACTTCATTAATCCACTTAAAACCATCATAAAACTCCTTAAAAGAAAAACTATAAGAAAAATCATAAAAGAACAATAAAGAATAAATTCTTCTCACAAAAAAATTACACCACAAGACACATTACACTTCACATAACAACATTACACATCACAACATTGTAAATATAACCTATGATCTTAATTCCTCTAAATGAATTAAGATTGGTTGCATGGGTAAGAGTACAATTTGGAATTTCTATGTGACCCACTTGAATTTCCATTAGCACTTCACCTACTCGCTTGATAATATTCAAAACATTAGTAGCCAAATTCTAGCATATAACAATACTAATACCTTAAATCAACTATCCTATCATTTTTCACAATCCATATCTATAATAATTATCCACTAAATCATATAAAAAATTGAATAAATTATGAACCTCCACAAATGAACATTTAATCCACTAAAATATGATCTTGATTACCTCATAACTTTTTTTCTCATAAAAGAAATATTTTGATATCACAATGTACCTATAACTAGCATTAGTAAAACTAAAATCTATTTTCAAGTATGAAGGTTTTTTCATTGATGTCAATAGGATGTCTACTGACTGGTGTTGTCATTGATGTCAACTATGCAATGAAGATGTCAAGGATATTGAGAAAATTCTGAAAAATAGGAAAATAGGTTGTGCATGTGTAGTTGAGACCTTGAGGAAGTGTTGTGAGTACATGGATATTTTTATTTTTTGTAGAGTTTGAAGATGAGTTGGAATGAAGTAATGAGCTAAGATGATATCTCTAGTACTTTGTTTCCAAGTGTTTGAGAAAAAATGATAATCAGAGTAAACTGTGTTGTGCAAGTGTTTATAGTGTGCTTTGGTATCGTGCTATGTGTTTCTTCCATGTTGATTCTATTCTTGTGTGGATATAATAGGTTATTTAAGGTTTTCAGAGGTTTCTATATATAGAATTCAAGTTTCTAGATCATTGTATAGTGCGAGATACTTTCACTAGTGTGTGAACTAGTTGTTCATTACTATTTTTTGTGGCCTAGGAGAAATGTATTTTCTCTATGTTTCTTTTTTGTTTGGATTCCGGTTGTGTAGACTTGGGAAGTTGTTTATAATTCATGTATATTTATGTATTCAATATTCTATTTGATTTGGTCCAGTACATAATGAGTTTCATTTATCATAATGCAAATAAGGGTTACCAGTTGTTCTGAGTTGAAGTATTTGTATGATGCAAGATTGGATGAATTTTTTGATGAATTTTAAGTATTTTTTGGATTGTTCTAGATTATTTCCAAGTGAATTTTTTTATTTGGAATTTTTAGATTGATTTTTGGAAGTGTGTGCTTAATGTTTATGGTGTTTTGCATGGGTATTGGTCGACCTTGTGTTTAACACTACATGTGAGCTTGTGAAAGCGTGTTAAGATGTGTTGGGATCTATTTGGGTCCTAATTAAGGATTTTTTAAGTCTCCTTCATTCCTATCCACAATTGAAATGTTTAGGTATCGACCTATTTTGAATATGTATATATTACAACTAGTTGCCAACATTGGAGAAGGTTTTTGAGGTTGAGGTTGATATAAATGTATGGTGTTGTTGTGAGTTGAGTGTGATAGGTTAGTTAGAAAACAAGCAACAAGTAAAAGAGTGCAAATAAACAACAAAACAACCTACACCTCAAGATTAGCCTAAGTTGGAAACAATACAAGAAAAGCAACAAAATGGAACTTTATACCTTGCGTTGAGTCGATCCTTTGGTTGGCCCTTCGATCTTTGATGTGTATGCTCCTTGGATGGCACAAGATGTGAGATGTGAGATGCAAATGATGCTTGGAAACATGAAAATAGCTAAGTGTTGGTTGAGAAACAAAACTGCAAGAGTTTGGCTAGCACAAAATGATCTCCCCAAAATGAGAGAAAAGAGGGGGTATTTATAGGATTTTTATCCTAGGGGAAATGGAGGTCAAGATTGATCCACCAAATATCAAGATGTAGGGCTAAGGTGAGTTGAGAACTCACAAGCCCTCACATCTTGACATGTGGCATGTGAGATAGCCCTAAAAGGTGAAGTGGACATGAGGTGGAAGGAGAAGGACATGACATGGAGGGGTACAAAGTACCTTGGGATTGGACAAGATCTCCTCATAAAGGAGGTCCTTGTCCCCATGTGGGTGAGAGGACAAGTGGGGAATTAAAAATTCCTCAAATATTCTCATGGGGATGAGAGAAAGAATAAACAATGAATAGAGGACATGTGGGAAGAAGTGAAGGAATTAAAAATTCCTTTTGGGTGCCTTGGGGGATTAAAAGGTGAATTAAAAATTCACATGGGGAAGGGAGATGCCTTGCCCAAAAGGAGAAAGCCTTTAATAAGGTTGACTCAAGGACATATGCCATAAATAGGATGAGGATTAGGTTAGGCTAACCAAATGATTAGAGTTGTGCAAGTACTCAATTAGATGGACTAATGACTCATTAGAAGCAAGTGGGAAATTATGGAGGATGTGACCTTAATGATGATTAAGGGTGTGCACATGCTAACCCTGTTAATTAGAAGAAGATGAAGTAATTAAAATGGATTAGGGACCAACTTGCAAAAGTTGGAGGATGTGACCATGAGAGAGAAAAGATGAATTAAAAATGAATTTTAATTTAAAAGGGGAATATGACTAAATTAAATAAAAGGGTATATTTATTTAATTGTAAAGTATTAAATTAAATACTTTAGGACCTTTGTGCAAGATTGTATTAATTAAACAACTGGTTTAATTAATATGTATGGAATGTTGATCATATGTGATCAAATTGGATGTCTGAGAGATGAAAGAATTAAGAAGCAAGATAGATCTGATATTGATGAAAGTGATGTGTGTGATGCCAATTTCAGTAGAGCAGTACAAATTTCAATGTTAGGGTTGCTAAAGGCAGTGAGTTGAAGGCATCTAAAATCATTCATGCAAGACTATGAAAGTGTGCGAGAAATTGTGGTGCATTCCTTGTTGCATTGAGAAGTTTTTTCTATGTATCATTCTTATTCTATCTTCTTGTATTTCTTTTTGTGGCACTGAGCCCTGGTTGTGATCCTTTTTGGATGGTGTGTCCTATTCTGATAGTGAGCCCTTTTGTACTAGTTTTTCTATTACTTATATTGTGAGCTAATCCTCACCATGGTTTTTCCCTCATTAGGTTTTCCACGTAAATTTTGTTTTCTCTTGTGTGTAGTGTTGTAATTTTATTGTATGTTATATGCATTTCATGTTTAATCACATTAACAAAATAAGGGTTTAATGAATGCATGTGGATCTAATTATTGTTAAGGGTTTTGAAGGTTTAATTTTCTACAACTGATTCACACCCCCCTCTAAGTTATCTTGTTCAATTCAAAAATTGGTATTAGAGCAAGGTTCCTTGGAGAAGAACTTAACCACTTGAGCTAGATCTAGGATGGTGAGCAAGGTTGCTTTGGAATGTCCTAGGTTCGATGGCATAGATTATGCAGTCTAGAAGACAAAGATGGAAGGATATTCAGTAGCTTAGGGATAGGAGGTTGAGAAGGCTTATCAAACTACTTATACTCCACTGACAAATGATCCAAGTAAAAGTGTAGAGAGCAAGGTGCATGAGATCAATACTAAGGAAATATTTATTATTGTGAATAGTCTTTCAAATACTGAATTTAGTGAAAGTTATGAGTTTAAAGATCGCTAAAGAGGTTTTGGATAAGCTAGAAAGCATTTATGAAGGAGATCTAAAGGTTAAAAAAGAAAAGTTGCATAACTTGAAGACACGGTTTGAAATGATGCAAATGTCTGAGGAAGAAAAAATTAAAGGCTACATACATAGAGTTGATGAGTTGGTAAGTGCTATGAGAGGCCTTGGTGCAACAGTTAAGGAATCTAAAGTAGTGAATAATTTTTTTAGATCTCTTCTTGATTGTTATGGTGAGAAGGTATCTGATATTGAGGAAACTACATATTTTGATAATTATTCTATATATCCGTTGATTGGTACATTAACTACATTTGAAATGAGATAGATTTGTTTGAAGAAAGGTACAAAAGTGGAGACTGCTTTCAAGCTTGGTAAATCAAAGAAGGTTGAATATTTATATGGAGAAGATCTTGATGATTTGGAAGCTAACTTTGTGAGGAAGATGAAAAGGGCACCAATAAGTACAAAGGTAAATTACCCTTCAAATGTTTTAGTTATGGTGGTATAGTTAATTATGCTTCAAGATGTATGAAAAGAGCTATAAACATTAAGAACAAGGAAAATAAAGGAAAAATGATTAAGAAAGCTTACCATGTGAGAGAAGATGTTGGAATTTCTGATGTTGAATTTTATTATGGAGATTTTGATGATAATGAATGTTTTTTTTTTGCTATAAAAAAAGAATCTGGTCATGCTAACCCTGAAATTTGTGTGAAGGAAAATGTTATGTAGATGAAGGATAAGGTTGAAGGTACTTTGGTATTTTATTTTCATGTCAAAGAGGATAAGAATTACTGGGTTGTTGACAGTGGTTTCTCTAATCACATGATTGGAGACAAAAGTAAGTTTTTTAAACTTGAAAAGTATGATGGAGGATTAGTTAAATTTGGAGATGATTCAGGAGCTAAGATTTGTGGAATAGGTTCAATTAGTTTTGATGGCAAGCATAATATTGGCAATGTTTACTATGTTAAGGGCTTAAGGAATAATCTTTTGAGTGTTGGAAAAATGTGTAGCAAAGGATATAATCTTGTGTTTAAGGATGAAACATGTAAGATCTAGAAAGGGTTCAAAATTGTGATGGTTTCTGGCAAGATAACAGATGTAAACATCTATCAACTTAAGGGTTTTGATGGACATTGCTTTATGTCTTAGATTAATGATAGTTGGTTATGGCACTAATGGATGTCACATGAATTTTGCTAATTTTTCAAGAATTAGTTCAATTCATGTAGTGAGAAATTTACCTAGAATCACAAAGCCTATCATGTTGTTTGTGAGAGTTGTCAATTTGGAAAATAAACAAGGAGTAGTTTCAAGGGAAAGGAACAATCAACTACCGAACTACTAGAATTAGTGCATATAGATCTTTGTGGTCCTAAAAGGGTGAGAATTATATGTGATAGGTATTTTATGCTTTTGATTGATGATTATTCTAGAATGACATGGGTTACTTTTCTTAGAGAGAAATATAATGCATTAAATAAATCAAGATATTTAAAGCTATGGTTGAGAATGAAATGGATTTGAAAATAAAATGTTTGAGGTCTATCAAAGGTGGTGAATTCACCTCCAATGAGTTTAACATGTTTTGTGAAGTTCATGGAATAACGAGGCACTTGTCTACCCCTAAAACTCCTCAACAAAATGAAGTTTTTGAAAGGAAAAATAGAACTGTTCAATAAGCCACAAGGACTATGATGAAAGAGTAAAATCTACCAGGAGTCTACTAGAGAGAAGCTATTCATACTACTATTTGCATACTTAACAGATTTCAAGGTAAAGCTAACAACACAAAGACTCCCTATGAGCTATGGTATGGAAGGATTCCTACTGTAAAGTACTTTAGAGTATTTGGAAGAAAATGTTACATCAAAAGAGAAGAAGAAAACTTAGGAAAGTTTGATACAAGGTCTAAAGAAGGTATCTTCCTTGGATATTCTACTATAAGTAAAGCTTAAAAATGTTACAACAAAAGGATGAGAAAGATAATTGAAAGTGAAAATGTTAAAGTTGATGAAAACTTGTAGAATTCAATTGTACTAGATAGATATGTGTCATATGAACCTAATTGCAAAGAAGTTGAAGAAGAAAAATTTGATGGAAAATAAGTGCATAATGAAGAGGAAGAAGCTCCAATGAAGACCCCTAAACCCCATAAGTATGTACAAAAGAATCACTCTAAAGATCAAATAATTAGAGACAAAAGGAAAGGTGTATTGACAAGAAGAAAAGCCACTCAAGTTAAGGTAAATCTATGTTTACTTTCTAAATTTGAACCTAAAATAGTGAGTGAAGCATGTAAAGATGAACATTGGATAAAGGTAATGGAAGAACTTATGTAGATAGAGAAGAATTAGACTTGGGAATTGGTTCCTAGATCAGAAAAATATATATATATATAATTGGAACTAAGTGGGTATTTGGGAACAAAATGAATGAGAATGGAGAAGTAGTAAGAAATAAGGCAAGACTTGTATGAAGTTTACTCACAAGTGGAAGATATAGACTTTGAGAATACTTTCTCTCCTATGGTTAAGATGGAAGCTATCAAAATGTTTTTGGCATTTGCATTACATAAAGACTTTAAGGTTTATCAGATGGATGTGATGTGTGCTTTTCTAAATGGTGAATTGGAAGAAGAGGTTTACATGGAACAACTAAAACGATTTCAATTGTCAAATAAACTACATATGGTATTTAAGTTGAAGAAGACACTATATGGATTGAAGCAAGCTCCCAGAGCTTTGTATGTAATATTGGATAGATATTTGTTACAACAAGGATTCAATAAGGGTACCACAAGTAATAATCTTTACTTTAAAATTGAGGAAGATAAAATATTGATAGTAGTATTATATGTGGATGATATTATCTTTGGTGGAAATGAGGCTATGTGTAAGAAGTTTGTAGAGGACATGCAAAAAGAATTTGAAATTTCAATGTTTGGGGAGATGAATTTCTTTCTTCAGCTACAAATAAATCAAATAGATAAAGGAATTTTCATTTCACAATCTAAGTATACAAAAGATATGTTGAAGAAGTTTGGAATGGATGACTCCAAACCAATATGCACTCCTATGGTGACTGGTTGTAAACTAAGAAAATATGATGAATCACCTAAGGATGGTCAAAGCAAGTATAGATCCATGATTGGTGGACTGCTATATCTAACTACTGCTATATCAGATATCATGTATGCAATTTCTCTTGTAGCTAGATTTCAATAAGATCCTAAAGAGACACGTGTTGCAATGAAGGGGATATGTAGATATTTAAGAGGCACTCCATATAATGGTTTGTGGTATCCTAAGGATATTGATTTCACGTTAAATGCTTATATAGATGTAGATTGGATTGGTTGTGTTGATGATAGGAAAAGTACAAGTGGTGGTACATTCTATCTTGGATGTAGATTGGTGTCATGGTTGAGTAAGAAACAAGATTCAATTTTTTTGTCTACTATAGAGGCTAAGTATATTGTAGCAACATCATGCTATACATAGGTGTTGTGGATGAGATAGACATTGAAGGATATAAGAGTTGTACATGATGAGCCTATATCTATCTTTTATGACAATACAAGTGCAATTAACATTTCAAAGAATCCAATGATGCACTCAAGGACAAAGCATATCTCTATTAGGTATCACCTTTTTAGAGAAAAGGTTATGGAGAATGAAGTGAATCTTGAGTATGGTCCTACAAAGGATCAAATAGTTGATATGTTTACTAAGGCTCTTCCTAAAGATACTTTTGAGTATCTCCAAGAGAAGTTGGGGGTCATTTCCCCCCCTTTCTTGAACTGGATGCATTTAGAGATGCATCAGTCTAGTGGATCTATGGATCTATCTCCTTTTTGGACTGATGTTGGTGGCTACCTCTCAGGAGGAGTAGGCAGTGTCATGTGTTGTTATTGGTGTTGAGTTGTTTATTCATTTGGTATGTAATCCGAAGAGGGAGTACTTAGAGCAGGTATTTTTGGTTCAATGTCAAAGGGGGAGAACAATGCAAAACATTCTATCCTTTCCATTGATGTCAAAGGTGGAGAGAGAATCATGTGAAAAGGTAGAGAAATTTGTGTATGTTGTCTAATCAATATTTTCCAAGGGAGAGAGACTCTTGTAAGGGGGAGAGAGTTTAGGAGTGTTGTGTAATCTAATCTAAAAAAAAGGAGAGTGTTTTTGTTGTCTTTGGTGGCTTTTCGCATATTGTGTTGCCATCAATGACAAAGGGGGAGATTGTTGCAATTATGAAGGTTTTTTCATTAATTTCAACAAGATTTCTACTAACTGGTGTTTTCATTGATGTCAACTATGTGATGAAGATGTCGAGGATATTGAGAAAATTTTGAAAAGGAGGAAAACATGTTGTGCATGTGTAATTGAGACCTTGAGGAAGTGTTGTGAGTACATGGAGCTATCCTTTTGTCGTAGAGTTTGAAGATGAGTTGGAATGAATTAATGAGGTGATATGATGTCTCTGGCACTTGGTTTCCAAGTGCTTTTGAGAAAAATTGATAAACAAATTAAAAAAAAATTTGCAAGTGTTCATAGAGTACTCTGGTATTTCACTTTGTGTTTATTCTATGTTGATGTTATGCATGTTCAGATCTTACAAGTTATTCAAGGTTTTTAGATGTTGCTATATTCAAAATTTGGGTTTCTGGATTGTCGTATAGTGTGAGATACTTTCACTAGTGTGAACCAATTGTTCAGTGATGTTTTATGTGGCCCGGGGGAAAGGTATTTTCTTTACGTTTCTTCGTTGTTTTGCTTCAAGCTGTGTGGACTTGGGAGGTTATTTATAATGATTGTATCTTTTTTTATTCAAGATTCTACTTGATTTGATGTAGTACAAGGTGAGTTTCATTTATCAGTATGCAAATAAGGGTTACCAGTTGTTCTGAGTTGAAGTATTTGTATGATGTGAGCTTGAATGAAGTGTTTGATGAATCTTAAGTAGTTTTTGGATTATTCTAGATTGTATTCAAGTGAATTTTGTTGTTCAAAAGTTTTAGATTGATTTGTCGAAGAGTGTGTTTAATGTTTATGGTGTTTTGCATGAGTATTGGTCGACCTTGTGTTTAACACTACATGTGAGCTTATGAAAGTGTGTTAAGAAGTGTTGGGATCTATTTGGGTCCTATCTAAGGAGTTATTTAGGTCACCTTCATTCCTATCAGGAATGTTTAAGTTCTGATCTATTTTGAATTTGTATGTATAATGACTAGTTGTAGACATTGGAGAAGGTTTTTGAGGTTGAGTTTGATATAAATAAGTATGGTGTTGTTGTGAGTTAAGAGATGAAAGAAGTAAGAATAAAGATGGATGTGAGATTGGTGTGAGTGATTTTTTTGATGTGAATTTGAATAGAGTAGTGTGAATTTCAATGTTAGGGTTCTTGAAGGTAGTGAGTTGAATGCATCTGAAATCATTCATGAAAGACTATGAAAGTGCACGAGCAATTGTGGTGGATTCCTTGTTGAATTGAGAAGTGTTCTTTGTGTAACATTCTTATTCTATCTTCTTCTATTTCTTTCTATGGAAGTGATCCCTAGTTGTGAGACTTTTTGGATAGTGTATCCTATTTTGGTTGTGATTCCTTTTGTATTAATTTTTCTATTACTTATATTGTGAGCTAATCCTCACTGTGATTTTTCCCCCATTGGGTTTTCCACATAACTCTAGTGTTCTCTTGTGTGTAGTTTTGTGATTTTATTTTTTGTTATCTACATTTCATTTTTAATCACATTAAAAAATTAAGGGTTTAAAGAATGCATGTGGATCTAATTTTTGTTGAGGGTTTTGAAGGTTTAGTTTTCTACAATTGAGTCACCCCCCTTCTTAGTTATCTTGTTCAATTAAAAAAATATATCATATAATCATGTCAATAATAAATCCATATAACCATAAGAATTTGAATTATGTATATGAAACAAAAACCAACATCCATAGTACTCATATAGTAATATCCAATCATAGGAAATCATGGTGTAGCATCATAAATTGTCACCCTTTCACACTACCTTGACATCCTATTTTTCCTATAACTTTAATTATAATAATAATTTACCAATTTCAGGTTTAGGTTAATAAAATACATTTAATTCCCCATCATCCCTATAAATTTGGGCCAAAAAGTGTTGAACACTTTGCATAGGGCACCCTAGTCCAAAAAGATTTTTTTTGAAAGTTTGAAATTTCAATTGGTAGGATTTTATGATTTTAAAACAACCCTAGGTTGGCCCCTACCCAAAAGGATTAATTAAAATGCATATTTTATTGGTGTAGGTTTTTATTTTCCTAGTGGGTTAATTTATTTTCCCTTAGTCCTAGGTTTTTCCTACACTTTTATTAAGCTTGTTTAGGATAATAAAGTGAGTTTATTACTAAGAGATAAGTGATGTGTTGTCCCTTTCCTTAAAGGTCAGAACACTTTCCACTTTGGTGGCACCCTCCACTCTTTTTGGTTGACTCCTATTGGTTGGATTTTCCACCCACATCCCCTCCTTAGTTCTATATAAACTCACTACCTAGCTTGTATGTGCATTGATATTTTGCATTGATCTTTTTTAGCTTGGAAGCTCTTAATGTGATTCTATCATATTGAAATTGCATAATCTCTTGGATTCCTAGTTTGTATTCTTTATTTTTTTCAAATTTATGTAACTACAATTTTCTCTTAAAAATTTCCTTGGGTTATTAAATCTATTTTAGATTTCTAACATGGTATCAAAGATTTTGTTTTGAGAAATCTAAGTTCATAGATTCCTAAATGAGATATTAAGTTTTCTTATAAAGATATTGTAAATTCTTGTATGCTCTTCTCTTTCATTTTGAATGATCTAGAGAATTGGAAAGGGTTTGCAAAGATCTAATAACCGCTTTATATTACATATGTATTTTGTGAGATTCAGGTGATTGCAATATTTCTACTTATACTAGCAGTATTTTTTACTATTCCAATGCATCCAAGAGGCTTGAACAAGTCAATATTGGATTTCATTTCATCTAAATTGGATATCATTTGAAAAAGTTGAAAATAGGGTTTTGAAGCTCAGATCTAGTGAACATTTTTTCCAATAGCATTTTTAGAAAAAACAAACCTTGTCATTGCATCCATGAGGCCGAGGAGATGAATTTTGATATAAAATTTTCCCATATTCGGAGTTGGGAGCCATTGAGGCAATTTTTTTTCCAAGAGGGCCATACAACCCCCCAAGCTACAATTGTACATCCGTTTTATTTAAAAAATCTAAAAAAAAGTTTATTTTGGCAATTTTTCTTAAAAAATTCAAAAGAAAAAATTAGCACTATAAAAATTGCTTAGCCCTTTTGGTATGAGTGCTTAAGTGCTTAATAAAGTTGGGGTTTTGAAAACCCCACAACCATAAGGTTGTTGGCAGTTTAAAAAATGCATGCATACCTTTAAAATTCACCAACATTAAAAGTAACCATGTGACATTTTTAAATTGCTGACAGTCACATTAACTACTATGGGTTTTGTCTTAACTTCCAATAGTAAATTTCTAACCACCGATTTAACTTTCTAATTTCAAAGTGTCACCTAGTAGCCACCATAGGTGGTGACACCTCCCAAGAGCTGCTAGGGGGGCACCAAGGCCCTCCTATAGGACAAATTGGGTTTTTTCTGAAACTTGCATAACTTTTGTTTCGAGTGTCCAATTTTTGAAAATGAGATATCATCAGAAAGCTAGAGATCAAAAATTTCCATCCACAAAGGTATTGAAAAGATTCATTTTCCATTTTGTACTAGATATTTTAGGTTGAAGCTATTTGTTGCTAATTTCTTCAATAGGCCATAATTTTTCCCCCAGTGCTCTAATTTTTAGAAACAAATAGGTGTTGCATAGATGGTGAATCATACTACACAAATATAAAGCTAATTTTCCTATATTTTGTCTCAAGTTAATTCTATATTAGAATTTTTATTTTGGCTATTTTGAGCCCATTGAGCATTGTATTTTGAAAAGTCTTTTTAATTGCATTGAACTATAAAGTGTCAACCTTGTAATATTTTGGGGGGTGATTTTTTATACTAGTGAAAAGGGTGGGAGTGTATTCATATTATTTTGAGGATTGTATCATGGGATTTTTTGTTAACCCTTTTGTGATAATCCTAGATAATTCCAATTATGAGTCTTGGAAAAAGACATTATAACCCATCTCAAATGGCTAAAACTTTTTCCTTACCTTTATGGGCTCATGACTGAACTAGACACACCTGAAAGGAAATTAGTATGGGGTAATAAAACTGATCATGTATTAGGATTTATTGGTTATCATGTTGATAATGACACTATGTGGGCTATAGTGGAAATCAAATTTCCTTGCACACTTTGGACTAAGATTTGGGAGATGTTTGGAGACCCTCATATTTCTCCATTCCCAAATGATCCTGCTATATATTGCATCATTCCACTTGATGATGCAAATAATACACCTTTTGATGATGCTACTTTAGAGTTTCTTGAGTATTATGAAGGTCTTGAACATTTAAATGACTCAAAGACTTCTCTTCTTCCTTCTAATCCTCATGTTGAGATCACATCTCATTCACTTGTTGTTGATTCAAATTCCAAAGATGCTTCTTTGAGAGCCTCTAGTGATTCATTATAGTATGATTATTTATGTCTTCTAGATTTAGTCTAGTGGGACCATTTTTTGCTAGAAATCTCATGTTTGTTTTTATCTAGTCCTTCATCTTAGATCTAGATGACACTATCGAGGACATATGTCTTCTCTCTAAGGACCACTCATTTGTCCTTACATTTAATGTTTCTACTTTAGAGTTCAGTATTTCTTCTTTGAAACCTTCTAATGACTTCTTGCAACAGAGCATTCATAGCTTTCTTGAATCAACTTTGTGTAATGATCTCTTGACAAGAATTTTAAACTTGTTTATGGAGACACATTCAAATTTGGAGGACACATTTGAGGGACTATCATCTTTGATGATAGTCATTGCACAACTATTATCAAACCATCATTTTATTTGGATTATGCTCTACATTAGTCTCTAGGAGATTCTAATTTTTCATCATCAACATTGTGGACTAGAATGCTTGATTTGATTGTGACAACTTTCCACACTAACATGGGGATACTTGAACCAACTTTAGAGACTTCATACATCTTGCACTTTCTTCCTACATATTCCTTCTGATACTTGGGAGATAACTTCCATATACCTTTGGTTTTATTTCTTCCTAAGGGGATAAATGCTGTTTGAATATCATGGACCATATTCTCCATCTAGTTTCAAGTATCTTCTATTGGACCTCTTCAAGAGGGGCTACTTATTCCTCTTCTTCTCTCTCTCTTCTAGGGAATCTTCTCTCTCTATTTGTGGGGGGGATTCTTCTTCTTAGGGGAGAAATTTGATATATACATGGGTACCTAACATGGCTTCATTTGTTTGGACCCATCATATTTTGCATCTTCCTAAGTTATTCGTAGGGAGTGTTGGTGTAGGTTCTTATTTTCCTAGTGGGTTAATTTATTTTCCCTTAGTCTTAGGTTTTTCCTACACTTTTATGAATCTTTTTTAGGATAATAAAGTGAGTTTATTACTAGGAGATAAGTGATGTGTTGTCCCCTTCCTTAAAGGGTGCAACACTTTCCACTTTCAGTGGAATCCTCCACTTTTTGTGGTTGATTCCTATTCGTTGGAATTGCCACCTACGTCCTCTCCTTAATTTTATATAAACTCACTACCTAGCTTGTATTTGCATTGATCTTTTTCAGCTTGGAAGCTCTTAATGCAATTGTGTCATATCAACATTGCATAATCTCTTAGAGTCCTGATTTGCATTCTTTATGTTTTTCTAGTTTATGTAACTTTGATTTTACCTTAAGAAGTTCCTTGGGTTATTTAATCTATTTCAGATTTCTGACATATTTAAGCATGTTTTCCTCTCATTTTGAGCATTACGAAAGAAATTTTTAGAAGGAGATTAGTTAGAAGACAATCATGAAGAAGAATTAAGTTATCCTTACATGCTATGCAACGATAATCTATGATTTATGTGAGCTAACCTTTTGCAAGTCTATCAAGCAATCAAGGCATCAATTAATCAACTTGTGTGTGGCATCTCTTCTTCAAGGGTTTTCACATCAAGGTAATACTATCATTTTTCATTCATCAATTTAAGTCAATTATATTTTTTTTAGCCTCTACCCTACCCAAGGTATGCTCTCTTGATCATCATCAATCATTGTAAGTGGAGGTAGAAATACCAAAGATGGGGTTTGACTTAGGCAAGCCCCTATACAACACAACCTTTGCCCCATTTTCATATGTGCATGTCAAATCTAAAGGTTTTAGCTAGTGATAGTCTAGAGAAGTAGAGTGTAGATCTCAACCTAAGATCCAAAAATTTCAAATCCAAAAAATAAGGAGTCAGACTAGGGAACCATACACCCTATTCCAGAAAAAATCAGATCATATTTCAGTCACAAGTTCCTCTTTATCATCATTTTCAGTCTCGGGTCCATACTATTACTTTTGGTTGCCATTTTTGTGATAAATTTTGTTTTAGATCTAGGGTTGCATGTGAAATAGGCTCACTAAATCATACATCAAATTTATCATCAACACAAAAAAAAAAAAAAAAGCCTTTAGAGGTTGGATCTCCATTGTGGTAGAAATTCAATCATAAAACCCTAGGAAAACTATGTTTAATGTTTTGTAAGTCAAAAGGAGATAATCTTGGTTTTTCTAATTATATCTAAGATGACTTTTCCTAATAATTTTTTTGGTGAAGCTGATATATCTTACACTTACAAATTTGCTAATTTTTCAATGCATAAAATATTAAAATTGAATTTAAAACCTAGTTTATTTGAAAATATTGGTGTTGATTTGAATTTATTTTCAAAAAACTGTCCATTTTCTTTAGTTTTTCATCATAAAAATTGGAAAAAAATTGCAATAAATTTTGTCTCTGATTTTCTATATTTATGGCTTAGATTTGAGTCATTTTTATTGAGAAAATTAATTAAAAAATTATACTATCATTTATGCATGCATATTTTTATAAAAAACATTAAAAAAGTGAAGAAATTGTATAGTAATAATTGAAATTAAATTGCAAAAAAAAAATCAGATCTGATTTTCCTTGTCTAGGACTTAGATTTGAGTTGTTTTCAATGAGAAAATTTATTGCAAAATTATTTGATCATTTATGCATGCATATTTTGATGAAAAACATTGAAAAAGTGATAAAATTACACAATATTTTCATTTCAAAAGATCAAAAAGCATTTCTTTTTTGTATTTTTTGGAAAAATTAGTTAATTACAGTATATAATTTCTAAAAATTTATCATCTACGCATATTCAATTGTCCTAAAAATATTCAAAATTGTATGCATACATGTGTTTCATATAGAAAAATTAGGTTTGATGCATTTCCATAAATTTGTTGACTTTCAAACTTGAACCTTTGAGATATTGGACAATCAAACACTATTAATAATTTCCAGATTTTGAATTTTACAAAGTACCTATTTAGACTAGGGCATCCTTGTGCCCTAGTCTATCCATTTTAACCTAAAATTAGTTGCATAAATTCATGTGTATTTTCTTTTCCCAAATCTAGTTTCCATTTTGGAATTTTATTTTACAAACTTGTTTGATTTTTTTTCCATCACTCATTTGATCTATAGGGAAAATAACATGTTTCCTTTTCAAAAATGTGGTTTTGATATGGTAATGCATGGCTTACATAACTACAATTCTTCTACCTATGAGAAAAGTCTAAGGAAAAAAAAAAAAATCATTGAGAATCATGTTAGTTCTCCTAATATCTATCCTATTTGTGAGAATTTTTTGGTGTAAGAGGATGCAATCATGTACAATCATGAAAATCATAGTTTTTCTTCTCCCAATACCTCACCTACTTGTGAAGAAGGTAGATAATGGTGTTAGAGGATCTAATCATTAGGTTTCATGAAAATATTTTGTGTGTCTCTCCCAACACCTCTCCTACTAGGGAAGATGTTGTGGTATAAGACGATGAAATAATTGATATGCTTCTTTCAAAAGTTATTAATATTTATTGCATAGATGAAGATTCTAAGGTGACGTTAGATCCCCCATCGATAGAAGATCATCAACAGGTAATTAACTCAGCTAAGTTTATGAACATACAATTGTCTATTAGATCTCCTTTAATTATTAGAACTCCTAAGAATCCTTTAATTATTGGACCTCCTAAAAGTACTCTAATTATTAGACCTCCTAAGTCACCTCTTATTACATGACCTCCTAAACCTCCTAGCCATATATTAAACTTTGCAAGAAAACTCACTAGTAATCATGTTTCACAACAACCAAGTTATTAGGAATTTTCTCACACATAAAACACTATAAGTAATAAGCAACCAAAACAAACACCAATATCCATCCCATTATCTAAACCATACATTCCATACCCACTTGATATTCTTTAGCATAGTGGTAAATAATATGATCTTGATGAACAAATTTGTAATACTCCAACAAAGATCTCCCTTTGGGACTTTATTCAAACATCACCTATATATCACAAGATGCTCCAAGAGGCTTTGTAGAAGATTGATGTCTCAACTTCTATTAAACTAAATGATGTAACCACCTTTCTTTATTGTATGCAAGTGAGAAAGTTGGGTATTGCATTCCCTCAACATGAATTACCCTCAATTGAGATCCAAAATAAATAGGAAGCTTTAATGATAATGGTGGTCATTAATAAATTTAGGTTAGGCATACTCTTATAGATAATGAATCGGATCTTAATGTTTGTAGCATTGATCTTCTAGATAAAATTGGTGTGGATAAGGATCTCATAGAACATAATGATATTTCTATTTTTGGATTTGATAATATTAGTAAGAAACCATTAGGTACAATCATGCTACCCATTAAGGTAGGGCCTATGGTTTTACCTACCCCTATTCAAATTATGCCAGGACCTCTTTCATACAATCTTCTCCTATGTAGACCATGGATTCACACCATGAAGGGAGTCATGTCTTCTCTTCACCGTGAGATGAAGTATGAATATAATAACAAGATATATGATTAGAGAATGAAAAGAGTTATAATTGACAAGTCCAATATGACCATATCACTTCCAACTCTCTTAATATTTTGATCCTAACTTCAAAAGTAGAACCTATACATGTTGAATATAATCATGATTGTATCTCACCAATAACAAAACTCTTAGATGATGATTTTTCTTCATTATATTTTACACCCTCCTTTATAGGAGAGTACAAAATCTCACAATCTACTACTAAGGAGTCTTGTGTTTTATCTTGTTCTACATCAACAAATTCAAAAACATGTAAAGCATTATATATATGTCATTCTTAAGGAGATCCTTATGATAAATCCATTATATTCATGTACCAAGGAAAAAATTAAAAGTATTACCAATGATAAGGAAATCCATGCTTCTTCTTTTACAATTACTTCTAAATTGATTCAAAAGTAAAAATTACAAGGTAAAAAATATTATATATTGAACTTGTTAAATGAACAAGACAACTGAGAGGGGGGTGAATCAGTTGTACCAAATTAAAACATCAAAACCATCAATAGTAATTATATCCACATGCATTCATTAAACCCTTAATTTGTTATAATGTTTAAGCATTAAAATTAGATAAAAGAAATTTAAACAACCAACACCATACACAAGAGAACACCAAATTTACATGGAAAACCCAAAGATGGAAAAACCACAGTGAGCATTAGATCATAATATAAGTAATTCAAAAATTGATACAAAGGATCATTGCTAGAATAGGATGCACTATCCACAAAGGCTCACAACTAGGGCTCACTACCACAAAAAGAAAAGGAAGATAGAAGAGAAATGTTACATAGAGAAAAAAATCAAAATGAAATAGAGAATCCACCATAATAGCTCCAACACCATAATAGTCTTCTTTGAATGATTATGGACACCTTTAGCTCACTACATTTAGAAGTCCAACACTTTGAAGTTTTCACTTCTCTACTTAAACTCGCACTCTACTCTTTGGTAATTCACATCACTTTTATCACACACCTCTATCATTTTTCTCTTGTCAACCTTTAACATCTCAACTCATATGTATACTTTCCTCAACCTTGAAAACCTTCTCCAAGGTTAGCTATACATGCTTCACACTTTGCAATTTCAATTTGTAAGTCGACACTAAAAATTCCCGTGGTGGATGAGAATGAAAAGTGGACAAAAACAACACTTAACTGGGACCCAAATCAACTCTCACATGCCACACTGCTCCTTCATTAACACTTGAACATATTTGAATGTAGTTTAAACACCAAGTTAGCCATTACCCATGGAAACACATTAAATTTGAATTGCATGCTTCCTTTAAACAATTCAAAACTTCCAAACAATAAAATTCACCTAAACATGATCCAAGAACATCCTAGAAACTGAAAACTCCTTTGCAACAAATCACTCCTTTAGAATGTTCACAACTAGTACACTCATACTACATTGCCAAACACTACAACTCTACAATCTAAATTACTAAGTACCAAACCACATCTCTTCTTGACACATGCAAGAAAAAAAACCATTAACTCTCCTTCAAAACCACATGTCTTGAAAACAATTATGGATAAATGTAGAGAAAATACATTTCTCCTAGACACCTTTGTACACAACACTACAAAATTAGTTCACACACTAGTGAACACAACTTCCTCTAACCATTGATCCAGAAGCCATAATTCTAGATATATAAACTCTAAACGTCTCTAACCAACATATCCAAACCAAAAAAGTAGATCTTCAACCCGAAGTAAATGTAAAGCAAAACCAAAACACCTCTTCAAACCAAAACAACTCTAAAAACACCATGTTTCCTTATTTTATCAATTTTCTCAGTATCCTCGATATTTGAACCATAAATAGAAGCTTATCAAAGCAACACCTGAGGTTAGCATCAAAAACTTAACTAATGAAAACATAATAAAAATAATCAAAGCAATAATCTCTTCTCAACCACTGCACTACTATTATCAATAACAACATAGGCTTGTTGACATCAGTGACAACACCTTCATACTTGCAACAATCTCCCCCTTTATCAATGATGTCAACACAAGATGTGAAAAACCATCAAAGACACAATAGATCTAGGCATGTGTATTTCCTTTTCCCTTTTCTCCCCCTTGCACAACTATCTCATTACACTCTCTCTCCTTATTTCATTTGACTTTTCTCTCTCATATGAATTCATTTTCCTTTTTTACATGACTTATTTCTCTCCCCCTTTTACATCAATTCCAAAGGATAAGGTATTTTGCATTGTTCTCCCCCTTTTACATACATCCAAGATACTTACAATTGCTCTAAATACTCCCCCTTAGGAGTACACTCAACCAAATCAACAACTCTACACAATGACAACATATATTCCTTATTGCAACAATGAAACTACCTACTCCACCTAAGAGATAGCCACCAACACTAGTCTAGACAAGATATGAATCCATAGATCCATTGGACTGATGCATCTCCATATGAATCTAATTCAAAGAAGGAGGGGAAATAACCCCTAAATTCTCTCGGAGATACTCAAAAGTATCTTTAGGAAGAGCCTTAGTAAATATGTCAACAATATGATCCTTTGTAGGTACATATTCAAGCTTCACTTCATTCTCCACAACTATCTTTCTCCAAAAGTGATAGCTAATTGATATATGCTTTGTTCTTGAATGCATCATTGGATTCTTTGAAATGTTAATTGCACTTGTATTATCAAAAATGATAGAAATAGGCTCATCATCAACTACTCTGATATCCTTCAATGTATGTATCATCCATAATACTTGTGTGCAACAAGATGTTGCTACAACATACTCAACCTTTGTATTAGATAAAGAAACACAATCTTGTTTCTTGCTTAGCCATGCCATCAATCTGTATCCAAGAAAGAATGCACCACCACTTGTACTTTTCCTGTAATCAACACATCCATCCCAATCTACATCTGTGTATGCACTCAATGTGAAATCAATATCTTTTGGATACCATAGGCCATAATGCAAAGTGTCTTTTAAATATCTAAATACCCTTTTTACTATGACAACATGTGACTCTTTAGTATCTTGAAATCTAGCCACAAGACAAGCTGCATGCATGAAATCCAATCTAGTAATAATTAGATATAACAGTCCACCAACTATAGATTTGTACTTTCTTTGATCAACTTTAGGTGATTCATCATCGTTGATCAATTTTTAACTAGTAACCATAGGAGTAGATACCAGTTTGGAGTCATTCATTCCAAAAAAATTCAACATCTCTTTAACATATTTTGATTGTGAAATGAAAATTCATTTATCTGTCTTACTAATATTTAGCCCAAGGAAGAAATCCATCTCCCCAAACATAGACATCTCAAACTCTTTTTGCATCTCTTCTACAAATTTCTTACACATATCTTCATTTCCTCCAAAGATAATGTCATCTACATACACAACCACTATCAAGATTCGATCTTCCTCAACTTTAAAGTAAAGATTACCATCTGTGTTACCGTTATTGAATCCTTGTTGTATCAAATATTTGTCCAATCTTGCATACCAAGCTTTGGGAGCTTTATTTAATCCATACAATTCCTTTTTCAATCTGCAAACCATATTTTATTTATCTAACAACTGAAACCCTTCCAGTTGTCCCATGTAAACTTCCTCCAATTCTCCAATTAGGAAAGCATAATTCACATCCATCTGATAAACTTTAAATTATTTATGTGTTGCAAATGCCAAAAACATTCTAATTGCTTTCATTCTATCCACTAGGGAAAATGTTTCTTCAAAGTCTATTCCTTCTACTTGTGATTAACCATTACACACAAACCTTTCTTTATTTCTTACCACTTCTCCCTTCTCATTTAGCTTGTTTCTAAATACCCACTAAGTTCCAATTATAATGTTATTTACAGGTCTAGGGACTAGTTCCCAAGTTTGTTTTTTCTCAATTTTTTGTAGTTCTTCTTCCATTCCTTTCATCCAATATTCATCTTTGCATGCCTCACTCACTATTTTTAGTTCATTTTTGGAAAGTAAAGAAATATTTACCTCTGTTTCAGCAGCTTTTCTTCTTGTCAATACACCTTTTTTTTTTTTTTCAATAATCTATTCTTTGAAATGATTTCTTTGCACACACTTGGGGGTATTAGGGGTCTTTTCTAGATCTTCTTCCTCTTCATTCTATATTTCCTTTTCCTTATCTTTTTCTTCTTCATCATCTACACAAGTAGGTTCATCTAACACATATTCATCTATAACAACTAAATTTTGTAAATCTTCATCAACCTTGACATTTTCACTCTCAACAATCCTTCTTGGCCTTTTTTTGTAACATTTTTAAGCTTTTATTTTAATAGAATATAAAAGGGAGATACCTTCATCAGACCTTGCATCAAATTTTCCCAAGTTTTCTTCATCTCTTTTGACAACATTTTCTTCCAAACACTCTAAAGTACTTGATAATAGGAATCCTTCCATACCACAACTCACAGGGAGTCTTTATGTTGTTAGATTTGGCTTGAAATCTATTAAGTATGTAAACAACATTATGAATTGGTTCTCTCTAGTAGACTTCTGGTAGTTTATCGTCTTTCATCACAGTCCTTGCAACTTCTTGAACAATCCTTCTTTTCCTTTCAACAACTCCATTCTTTTGAGGAGTTCTAGGGGAAGGCAAGTGCCTCTTTATTCCATGATCTTTACAAAAAAATTTAAACTCATTGGAGGTGAATTTTCCACCTCTGTCAAACCTCAAACATTTTATCTTCAAATTCATTTCATTCTCAAACATAGCTTTAAATGTTATAAATCTATCTAGAGCTTCAAATTTTTCTCTAAGAAAAGTAACCCATGTCATTCTAGAATAAACATAAATCAAAAGCATGAAATACCTATCACCTTAAAGACTTCTCACCCTTTTAGGACCACAAAGATCTATATGTATTAATTCTAGTAGTTTGATAGCAGATTGCTCTTTTCCTTCGTAACAACTCCTTTGCTTGTTTTCTGAATTAACAATCTTTGCAAACAACATTGATATGCCTCTTACTGCATGAACTAATCTAACTCTAACCATATTGTCAAAATTCATGTGGCACATCCTCTAGTGCCATAACCAACTATCATTAATTTGAGTCATAAAGCAATGACCATGAACACCCTTTAGGTGATAGATATTTCCATCTGTCATCTTACTAACATCAATCACAATTCCAAATCCTTTTCTAATCTCACATGTATCCATCATCCTAAAACACAAGATTATACCATTTGCTACACATTTTTCCAACACTCAAAATATTATGCATTAAACCTTTAACATAGTAAACATCTTCAATATTATGCTTTTCATCAAAACTAATTGAAAATATTTCACAAATCTTAGCTCCTAAATCATCTCTAAATTTAACTAAGCCTCAATCATAATTTTCAAGTTTAAAAAACTTACTTTTGTCTCTAATAATGTGATTAGAGAAGCCACTATCAACAACCCAATAGTTCTTATCCTATCTAGCATAAAAAACATATATTAAAGTAACTTCAATCTTATCCTTCTTTTCTAGAACACTTTCCTTCACAAAACTTTTAGAGTTAGAAATTGTAGATTCAACTTTTAAATCCAAGAACAAGCATTCATCATTAGGTTACCAACATCTTCTTTAACATAGTAACTTCTCTTAATCATCTTTCCTTTATTCTCCTTACTTTTATTATTCACAACTCTATTTGGAAATCTTGAAGCATAGTCACCTATATTTCCATAGCTAAAACATTTGAAAGGAATTTTACCTTTGTACTTACTAATTCCCTTTTTCATCCTTCTTACAAAGTTATCTTCCACATCATCAAGATCTTCTCCATCTGAATCTTCAACCTTTTTTGATTTTATAGCCTTGAAAGTGGTCTCCACTTTTTCTCATGTGCCTTGATCTCATCACTTATGCTCAGACCATTCAGAGGTGCAACATATTGAGTCTTTATTTCCTTTTCAATCTCAGATCCAAAGGATGCCAAATATCCTTCCATCTTTGTCTTCCAAAATGCATAGTCTATGCCATCAAACTTAGGGCTCTCTATCTTGTTCACAATCCTAGATCTACCTCAAGCGGTTAAGCTTTTCTCCAAGGAACCTTGCTCTAATACCAATTTTTAAATGAACAAGACAACTGAGAGGGGGATGAATCAGTCGTTCCAAATTAAAACATCAAAACCCTCAATAGTAATCAGATCCACATGCATTTATTAAACATTTAATCTATTATAATGTTTAAGCATGAAAAGCATATAATAGAAATTGAAACAATGAGGGAAAAACAACAGTGATGATTAGCTCACAATATAGGTAATTGTAAAAGTGGTACAAAGACTCATTGCCAGAATAGGATGCACTGTCTACAAAGGCTCATAGCCAAGGCTCGCTACCACATAAACAAAAAGAAGATAGAAGATAAATGTTACATAGAGAATAACTTGTCAATGCAATAGAGAATCCACCACAACAACTCCAAAACCTTCACAGTCTTGTTTGAATGATTGTGAACACCTTTAGCTCACACACCATGCTACTCCTTCATTAACACTTGAACATCATCTAATGTAGTGTAAAAACTAGGTCATCTGTTACCCATGAAAACACATTAAAATTTGAATTATGCACTTCTTTTGAACAATCTGAAACTTCTAGACAACAAAATTCACTTGAACATGGTCCAAAAACATCTTGGAAACCAAAAAAAACTTCATAACAAATGTAAGGAAGCTAAGGTAGCGGAAAAAATTCCTACACTAATCTTGACAGGAGAATAATGCAAAAACTTTTACAGATCTTTCAACAGTTATAGAAACTTAAACAAAAATAGAAATAAATATCAAAATACCATAAGATAGTGATTTACATGTGGAAAACCCTTTTGGGAGAAAAACCTCACACTCCAAAAGCCACCCAATATATTATTTAGAAATCTTGAATATTACAACATACTTGCAAAGCAAGCTTCTCACATGAGCATCAACAATCATAGATCCAAAGGTAACATGACCACTATCAGACTCTCAAAATACATCACAATACTTAGTTGTAATACAACACCCTCATAAAATAGGGTTTCCTTCTAGGGAAATTCAAGCTAATAAAATATTGACCGTTAGATATGAGACATAATGATGAATGGTCTAGATTTATAATAATAAAATATAAAAAATTATCTTTCGAGGGCACTGTGCCTGAGCCCCTGCTAGGGGTGCCCTACCCCCTAGACCCCCTACCAGGGGATGATCCCCTTAGAATCCTCATGGGTGGGGACCCCCCACTCATCATCATATGAACAATACCTTATGTATCAACAATACCTTATGTAATTGAAAGGTTGAGACACATTTTCCCAACAAATCTCCCACTTTTTGAACACCTTGCAAAAGAAATAGGAGGGATATAAACATCATTTATCAATTGTTAGGATTCGAAAGGCCCATAGTCTCTACACACCATCTGAACTTCTTTATGCTCATAGGCTTAGTTAAATAATCAACAAAATTTATCAAAGTCTCTATCTTAACCAACTTCATCATGCCATCTTTAATCATATCTCTAAAAAATGATACTATACATCAATGTGCTTAGTCTTGGCATGAAATGTCAGGTTCTTGGCTAGAAATATCAAACTCTAACCATCACAATAAATTATCACTACACCTTGTTTTATTCCAATATCTAAACACAATCTCTTAATCCAAATGGATTCTTTATAAGCATGAGTAG
The DNA here is from genome assembly GCA_007258455.2 of Sequoia sempervirens. Taxonomy (NCBI): domain Eukaryota; kingdom Viridiplantae; phylum Streptophyta; class Pinopsida; order Cupressales; family Cupressaceae; genus Sequoia; species Sequoia sempervirens. The sequence continues at coordinate 350,176,697 of VDFB02270651.1, read as the reverse complement.
CTACCATATACTCTACTTTAGTAGTATAAAAAGAAACCATATCCTATCGCCTACTTATCTAACTAATTGCACCACCAAATAAAGTAAACACTGGTGGATCGTCTACTATCAATATCACCTGCCAAATTTGAAATCCACATAACCATGAATATCAAGAGGAATATCATCTTTAGTCATATTACTATGAGAACACAAGGAATAATCTAAGGTACCACACAAATAGTTGAACTCTTTTAACTGCATCCCAATGAACTCTGTCGGTATTATATAAATATCTAGAAATAACTCCCCATTGCTTGGGAAATGTCTGGTCTTGTACAAATCATATCATACATCAAACTTCCAACTATACTCCAATAAGGAACTCTACTCATGCCTTCCATCTCTAATGGAGATGTTGGACAATCTAAAATAGATAACTTTGTTCCAACTAAAATAGGAACACACAATGGTCTACAATCCTACATATCAAATCTCTGTAAAATTTAATTGACATACTTAATTTGGCCAAGCCATAGCTTTCTATTCACTCCATATCTTTCAATTTCCATCCCTAGAATGTGTCTAGTTGCACCAAGGTCTTTCATTTCAAATTTAGTGGCAAGTTGAGATTTTAGTTCTGCAATCATACATTTCCATCTACCAATAAATAACATATCATCAACATATAATGTAATAAATGTGAAATGATCACCATTAGTTTTATAATAAACACAATGATCTGATTTAGAATACTCAAATCCCAAACATATGTATCAAATATCTAGTACCACATCCTAGGATGTCTCTGTTTTAAACCATACAAAATTTTGTTCAATTTACAAACCAATTTACTTTTACCTTTCACCATATAGTCATATAAATATCCTCCTCTAATTCACCATGAAGGAGAGAAGTTTTCACATCCATTTTCTCAACCTCTAAATCATAAGAAAAAACAATAGAAAGCAAAAAACTAATGGATGTCATTGTTGCATAGGATAAAATATCTCACCATAATCAACACACCTTTTGCAACCAACCTTGCTTTTTATTTCTCAATACTTCTATTTGAACCAATATTTTTCTTGAACACCCATTTACAATCAACAGGTCTTCTTCCTTCAGGAAATGGTACAAGATCCCATGTATCATTCTTTCTCAAAGCTTCCATCTCTTCATCCATAGCAATATTCCAAGATTCTGCATCATTCATCTATAATGCCCCTTCTACTGATCTAGGTTCATCCATGTTAGTATTCAAAGAAAAAATACATCTCCAATCATCAAGTAAATACCTTTGAGCTGGTTTTCTATGCCTTGTAGACCTATGAAAAATCTAAGTGGGAGGTTCTTCCTCCTCTTCTGAAGATTCAAAGCTAGATGAGCTCTCCTCAACTTCTTGTCTATCCACAGGCCTCGATTTAACTTTCTCAAGTGTGGAAGGAAATTGAATCAAATCTTCATGTTTACTTTGTTCTAGCTACAATATAATAGAAGAAGGCTTAGTTTATCTAAAAATAACACTTCTACTATGTATTACCTTCTATGCAATGGAATCCCAATCTTATATCCTTTCACATCATAATTATATCTAATGAAGATACATTTCATAGCCTTGTTCTCCAACTTTTTTTGCTTCTCCTTTGGCACATGTGCATATGCCTCACAACCAAAAGCTCTATGATGTATTAATGAAGGTTTGTGACCTAACCATTCCTCTATAGGTGTCTTATCAACAAGAGTTGATGTAGGAGACCTATTAATTAGGAAACATGCAGTAGAACCAACTTCATCCCAAAACCTTTGTTCTAGACCAGCACCACTCAACATACTCCTAGCCTTCTCCATCAGTGTCTTGTTCATTCTTTCTACAACTCCATTTTGTTGTGGAGAATATGGATTTTTCTTATGTCTATGAATACCACAATATTTATAGAATTTTTCAAAATCATTAGAGAAAAATTCACCACCATTATCAGTCCTCAAACATTTTATTTTCTTTCTAGTATGCAACTCAACCATCACTTTAAATTATTTAAATCAACTAAAAACTTCAAATTTACTCTTTAGACAATACCCATGTCCTTCTACTATAATCATCAATAAATGAAACATAATATGTGGATTTCCAATTGAGGGAACATTAATAGAACCAAACACATCAAGATTCGATACACCACAAGATTTATGAAAACTCGAGTAAAACTAAACATGGTTTTCTTTTCCATAAATGCAATACTCATAGAAATCAAATTCAGAATTACAATCAAATAGACCTTCAAAGAGGTTTTTATTTTTCAAAGTCCTTAGACCCTTTTTTGGAATGTGGACAAGTCTCTGGTTCCATAACATAGTTTTATCTATAGATAACTTTGATTTAAAAGAAAGAGCACCCTTGGGTACCCAAAAGCCATGACCATCTACTGAAGTTGAAACCCTCACTTCTTCCACAAACATGTTTTTCACAAAAGTGCTATTGAACTCAATAGTGCATGCATCAAGCTTATACAATGTACCATATCTAACACCTCTAGTAATAACATCTCTAACCATCTTGCATCCTGCATCAAAAAATACTGCCTACACCTACATCTATTAGTTTGCTCACAGATAACAAATATTTTATTGAACCAAGGATATGCAACACACCATTAATCTTTTTTATTCTACCATCCGGAAACCTAATTTTAACTTTACCATGGCCAATAATGTCTAAATGATAATTATCACCCAAGTACACCTTACCTCCATCAAATTCTTCATATTCAGAAAAAAAAAAAAAATCTCTATTAAAATTCATATGGAAAGATGAACCTTAGTCAAATAACCATGTATCATTACCTACATGAGTTTCCAAAGCTGCAATGAATGTGTCACCATCTTCCTTCTCAGAATCAGAATTAGAATAAAATTTCTTCTTTTTCTTCTTTTTCTTCTTTTCTTCTTTGCACTCCTTATGAACATGTCTAGGCTTATCATAGTTTTCCATGAGACTTAGATCTCCCATTGGACTTGGATTTGTCACACTTCTAATTCTTCTTGCCTTTTCCCTTAAGTCTTCCATGAACATTGAGGGCCTCCTTGGCATTGATGGATACCTTCCTCCTCATCTCTTTAGAAAGAAAAGAATCCACCACATCTTTGGTCTTCAATATAACATAAGTACTCCCAATATCCATAACCAGAGAATACCATGAATTAGGCATAGAAAAAAGTAGGATCTGACATTTCTCTTCCTCATCCATTTTGATCCCAACTGATGCCAATTGATCCACTAGTATATTGAATTATTTCAGGTGGTCTATAATTCATCCAACCTCTTCCATTCTCGAGGAATACAATTTCTTCCTCAAGAAAATCTTGTGCACTAAATATTTGGCTTCATACATCTCACCAAGCTTCTTCCATAGTTTATGTGCAAAGGTATCTTCATAAAAATTAATTAAAACAGAGTCTACCAAACACAATCTGATTAGACCCTTGGCTTTACAATACATAACATCATATTGAGTAGCCTAAGTAGAATCTACAAGCCTTGAAATATTCTCATCAACAACATCCCATATATCTTGATCTATCAATAGATCCTCCATCTTCAACTTCCACATTTCAAAATTATTTCTAAAAAATTTATCCACCTCTATTCTCCCTGATGAACTTTCCATTTGAAAATTCTTGCAACAAGATCACAAAGTGTCTTCTACACAAGCTCCCACTCAAATATGGATTACTTCAAAATCACCTAGCAACCCACAACTAAAACCAAAGGTGACCAGGCTATGATACCACTTGTAAGGAAGCTAAGGCAGCCGAACAAATTCCTACACTAATCTTGACAGGAGAATAATGCAATAAAATTTATAGATATTTGAATAGTTACAAAAAATTAAACATTAATAGACATAAATATCAAGCATACCACAACATAGTGATTTACATGGGGAAAACCCTTTCAAGAGAAAAAAACCCACACTCCAAAAGCCACCCAATATATTAGTAAAAAATCTCCAAGATTACAATATACTTGCAAAGAAAGATTCTCACAAGAGTATCACCCCTCAGAGATCTAAAGACAACATGGTCGCTATCAGACTCTAAGAATATATCACAATACTCAATCGTAATACAAAGCCCTTATAAAATAGGTTTTCCTTCTAGGGAAAGTCAAGCTAATAAAATATCGATTGTCAAATATGAGACATAATGATGAACAATTTAGATTTACAATAATAAAATATAAATAAAATTTAGCTTTCAAGGGCACTTCCCTTGAGCCCCCACTAGGGATGTGTCACCCCTTGGACCCCTAGTTAGGGGGATGATCCCCCTGGACCTCTCACAAGGGGGACCCCCCATGTCCCCTATCATCATCGTATGAACAGTACATTATGTATCAACAATACCTTATGTAATTGAAAGGTTGAGACACAATTTTTTAACAACAAATCACTCCTTTAGAATGTACACAGCTAGTACACTCAGACTACACTACCAAACACTACAACTCTACAATCCAACTTCCTGAGTACCAAACCATAATTATTGACACATGAAATAAAATAAACCATCAAATTTTCTTCATAACTGCAAGTCCTAAAAAACAACTATGGAGAAATGCAAAGCAAATATATTTCTCCCAGACACCTCTATACACAACACTACAAAACCAATTCACACACTAGTGAACATAACTTCCTTTGAACATCAATCTAGAAGCCAATATTTTGGATATAGAAACTTTGAACATCTCTAAACAACATATCCAAACCATAAAATTAGATCTTCAACCCAGAAGAAATGCAAATAAAAAATTATAACACCTCTTGTTTCCTTATTTTATCAATTTTCTCAACATCCTCAACATCTAAACCATAAATAGAAGCTTATCAAAGAAACACCGGAGGTTAACATCAACGACTTAACTGATGAAAAAATAATGCAACTAATCAAAGAAACAATCTATTCTCAACCACTGCACTACTATCATCAATGGAAACACAGGCTTGTTGGCATCAATAACACCTTCATACTTGCAACAAAACCACCTCCAACAAAACAAGAAAAATTGGTAAAAAGATAAAATAAACACTTGATCCTCTCCATAACATATTTTTAAAAGGATCTACTATGCATATAATAATGATAATTTGGCTTGATACATTAAGGAGACAATTACATAGATGATTGGGATGAGTATGAATTTCTGGGAGGAGTTTATCCTCACAAATTTGGTTGAGGAATTAAAAATGTTTGAGCCTTTATTAGTATAAATTTATATTTTTCCATTTCTACTATGCATCATTTTATTTTCTTGTGGTATTATAAATTGACTTGCCAAAAAATATATGAAGTGGACATAGAAAAACATGTGATTTACGCTTGCTAATGGTGTTGGACAAACTATTCCTACTTTCCTAGAAAAATCTAGTTTGGCAAGGGAATGTTTGATGGACTATTGTCCTTGTAGGGAAGGGGACCTAACAAGTGATACTAGTATAATAAATTGAATCAGAGGTCGCATCAATTTTACTCACTTCTTGAGAAAAATAGTACCTAGTGATGCACTATGGTATTGCTATGTGGGGTTGGATGTATATGATAGGTGTATTTAGGAATATTCTTACAACTTGTTAGGGTATTATTTCCATGATTTTTGTGTTGCAAGTATGAATTTTTTTCATTGATGTCAACATGAATTTTTTTTGGATGGTGTTGTCATTGATGTCAATTATGTGTTAAGGAAGTTTGTTGCATGATGAAGATGTCCAGGATATTGAAAAAATATGTAAAAGAGAAAAACATGTTCTTGCAAGTTGTGAATGTGTAGTTGAGATATTGAGAAAGTGTGAGTACATGGAGCTATCTTTTTCTTGTAGTGTCCAAAGATGAGTTGTAATGAAGTAATGAGCTGAGATGATGTATTTGGTACTTGGCTTCCAAGTACTTTTGTGAAAATTTGATAAATATAGTAAACAAGTGTTGTCCAAGTGTTCAGAATTTTCTTTCAAATGTGCTTCATATTTCTTCTATGTTGATGTTATGCTTGTGCGGATTTTATATATTTCTTAAGGTTGTTATAGGTTGCTATATTTAGAATTTAGGTTTTTTAGGTCATTGTACAGAGAGATATCTTCACTAGTGTGTGGACCAACCTTTCAGTGATGTTTTCTATGGCCTAGGAGAAATGTATTTCCTTTGCATTTTTCTGCTATTTAGCTTCATTTTGTACATATTTGGGAATTTTCTTATATTTTTTGTATCTTTCATATTTCAAGGTTTCACTTGATTTGCTATATTACAGTGTGTGTTTCATGCATCATTGTGCAAAAAATGGTTTATTGAAAGTTTTGAGTTGAAATATTTTTATGATGCAAGCTCAAATGAAGTATTTGATGAATCTCAAGTAGTTCAAAGATTATTCTAAATAGTTTTCAAGTGAATTTTGTTGTTTGGAAGTTACAAATTGATTTAAAGAAGTGTATACTTAATGTTTATGGTGTTTATCATGGGTATTGGTTGACCTTATGTTAACACTACAATTGAGGCTTAAGAAAGCATGTTGAGATGTGTTGAGATCTACTTGGGTCCTAGTTAAGGATTTAGTTGAGATGTTTTAATGTTTTAATTTTCTACAACTGATTCACCCCTCCCACTCTTAGTTGTCTTGTTCATTCAACATTTTGCATCAATGAGTTCAATGAGTTATATCTAGAAGGAATTCTCTCTTGTGTAAAATCCTCCCTTACTCATTATTGCCTATTATTTTTTCGAATATTCCTAAGGAGTACATCCTCTTGAGTTTCATCCAAAATTTATTCCATCTAATATTCCTTCCTTAATCCTTGGACATATTCAATGTGAAAATTTGAGTAATTGATAGTAAGTTCAAAGGAGAATGATTTTGGCATGTTTACTTTCTTTACTAAAGTTGTGATTTTTTCTTTATTTGATATTTTTATTAATGTTTTTTGAATGCCTTGTGATGGAATTAAGAGCTTCTTTCTTCTTATTTTATCGTATTTAATTTTTTAATGATTCTAACTATATGAAATAATACAAATTCATATAAAGAGTTGTTATCTACCTTTTCCTTTTAATGTTTGTCCAAATTGAACTATGAGTTAATTAACCCAAATGTAAATAACAATTTCCATATTTCTTTGTAGATGTAATTACACTATTCTTTTTTTGTGCTTTCAATTTTGAGGAAGTTTTTTAATCAAAATTATACTCTACTTGTAATAATAATTTACACAAAGTAAGCTAGATCTAATCTACCCAATGAAATAAAAACTAAACTAAGAAGTAGAAACATAGTGTTATAGTCCTTGGACAAGAATATGTGATCTAATTAATAACAAAGAAAGTTTTAAGTAAAGAATTAAAATGAAATAACCTAGAAGAACAATCTAATATTCTTATGCAATCATATGTATTAATTGTGTAATTAGAGGATCCTTGTAGTTTCTTCTCCTCTTATAGTCTTGTGGTAATTTATTTGATGAAAGGGAAGATGTAGATTGGGATTTATTGGGAGGAAATTAAATTATCTTTTTATGTTATGTGGGTGAGGATAGATCCTATATATGAGGATACAAGATTGGGTTTTGTAAAGAGGCATGCAATATTCTAAAGTTGATACAAGTTTCTTACATAAGATATACAAATCTTCTAGAAAATACTTGTAGAGGTAGCCTAAAATTCTTTTATCCCATGAAAATAAAGCTTGAGAATTATTCTCTTGTCTTCAAATTCTTCTTTGACATCTATATCATTTTTTCTTTTGAAATGAGAGATTTAGGAGTTTAAAAATGTAAAGGAGAGAAGAGATAAAATATGAAAGAAGGAATGAAAGAAAACTTTAAAGATAAAAAGAAAGTGATAAGGAAAGAGAAAGAAAAAATCCATCCCCCACAAATAAGTTATTTTTTGAGAGGGAAACTAGAAAAAATCAAAATTTTATGACATGTCACTTATGTTATAGGGTAGCTAAACCCTCTTATAGAGGGAGGTGGCTTGAGAAAACCTATAACTTAACATGGGTCGTTCTTGAAGTAGGCAACTAGAGTTTAATATGGTGAAAAGTGAGAAATCCAAGGAAAGGGGGAAAATGGTTGAAGGATACATAAAGGAGGGTACCAAGATGCTAGGAAAGCTTCCATAAGGATGAACAAAGGTTGTGAGAAAAAGTGAGCATGCCATGTGGGTAGTGAATTGGATTCCCAAATCATCATCAAATGCACATATATTGACACATTCAATTTTGAGTTTCTATAGTTCTCTCTATGAGTTAGAGAAAATGCAAATTATGGAGTGCTTGGAAAGAAATCTCATCATGTTTTTGTATGTAGCTTAGATATTGTCTCATGGTTATCCTTTGTTTTGGACTTCCATGTAAGCCTTGATTGTAATTCTCTTTTTTCTTTTAATATTCTCATTTTTCCTTCATTCTTTTTTTTTCATGTGTTATGTTTCCCCACTTGAGGGGAATTCCATTTATGTTTGCATTGTCTCCTACTTTGACGATGACATACTTTCTTACTTATCCTTAGGTTTCATATGCTTCTATTGATTACCTCTTATGGCCAATTACTTAAATTCTTGCATGTTCATTCTTTCATGATCTTTATGACAATTATATATTACTTTTATGCTTGCAATGTTGTGATCTTATGATGTTCACATGTTCATTAAAATACTTATCATGTACAATATCATAGGAATTCATGATTATATTAATTGCTACATGCACTATGATTACACATGTTTCATCATTTAGTATCATGATTACAAATTTAACATTGTCTTCTTCTTGCGTGTTAACTATCTAAAATGTATAGATAAATTATCACTAATTTTTCATCCTAAATTGGAGCAATATTGGAGGCATCATGTTTTCTCATCTATTTTTTTTCATGTTCTCATTTTTCATTATCCTATTTCTTGTTTATCACAAAATCCTATTTAGACAATTATTCATGATTATTAAGTTTTGCATAATTACACATGACTTATCTCATCTCCTCTAATTCCTTTCATTCTCTATATGCAACCAATTGGAGGGAGACATATTATATCACTAACACTAGATTTTATGTCCATAGTTATAGCGGTTTGATGATTGATCCACACCATCTCTTTTTTATTTGGAGCATGTTTTTAATGGTCTATTGAGGGATCTAACAACTCGTTCTTTGTTGGTTATAGTGCTTGGCTTCATGCCACATATTCATGGCTTTGCACCACATGTTCATGCATTTGTGTCATATTTGGCTTCATTTCATCCCTTCACATTTACATTTTACACTTAATTTGAGATTGCTAACATTGTGAAGCATATGTGTTAGTGTTTATGTTTCAAATTTTTGACTAATGCTACTAATTGATAATTGTTTTCTTTAGTACCAACATGGAAAACTCATTGGAAGGAGAACGTACCAAAGAAACATCCTTTTCAGCATCCTTTAATGACTGACAAAAATAATTTATTTTCATACTGATTGTTTGTTTTACTTTGGTAAAAGAATTGTACCTTATGCCACATTGATTCTATTCATATGACACAAGGTATGAAATTGTTTAGGAAGTCAAAATTAGAGTGCATGACTGATTGAGTCTTCCATTACTAGTGTGAGCCCACTCTCTACTTAAACATCACATGCTTCAAAACTGAAATAGTCAAATAACAATTTTGAACTTTATTTATGCCAAAGAATGATAAATAACAGCCTCAATTTCATGAACATTAATGTATTTTGACCATCAAAATGGAGCATTATCCATGTTATGTATTACTACTTTTATCTTACACAATATAAAACAAGTAGGTACTATGAGGAGCCCAGACCCCATACTATGGCTATTTCTTTATTTCCTAGCTCAAAAAGTATCAGTCCCAGAAAAATCCAAGCATCAACGATATTTTTGTCTGTATCAGGCAATGGCACGTTATGAATTCAAATTTGAACTTGACGGTCCTGGTTCGAATCCAACTAAAATCTTTTGATGTGACCAAAGCAATAATGCCGAAAAAGACTACGGTAGTAGTGATGATCAAAGCGCAAACGGCGCATGAAAGACCTCCGTTTATTTATGTACTCACCATTATTTAATTCATTACTGTAATCTGTAATTTGACCAGAGTTCTTAGGAGCCGGAGTCGGAAAGGTAATCCTTAGGGCTTACGTCACAGGTACGTCAGAACAACGCCTGGTTCCTGAATGGGCTGTGTAGAAAGCATCTTTGCTGTGGATGACTTAATAAAACGGATGGGTATGTCAGGAGGTGTCCCAATCTTTTGGGTGTGGTGGGTCCCACTTTATGTCGACTAAAACGACCACCGCCTTTGCCTCTCCTCGTTTGAAAGCCCTTTCAATAGAACAACACCATTCATTTACTTGCCTAATTAGCGTGTGGAACTGACAAGCCAACCACCTTGACGACTGACATTTAGCTTGAACGACTTCTTTTCAAATTTGCCCCTCTACAACACTAGGTATATTTGGTTGAATTGGCCAACACATTCCCTAGAAATTAGGCCATTTTGTATGTTGCCCCTTTTTCAAACACCAATTCATCATCACACTGTAGAATCAGATGTAATTGTTAGGAAAATAATGCTTAAATTAGGTCAATCCAATAAGATGTATACAAATCATCAGAAAGTGATTTAGATTGTCTATTTGAATAAGTATTTGGGGTGATAATTTTCAATATAAGTCTAGAAATTTGATGTGATGGATAACTGTATTTAGTAAGTATTGGGAGTGGTAATTTTCAATTTAAGGTTAAGTCATGAAATTTGATGTGATGGATAACAGTAGTTAGTTATAGTTATGATGAAGATGAGTAATTTTGACAATGCATAAATTTGAATCATTTTGATCTGTAGAAAAAATTGTATACTAGATGTGCTCATTATTTGGGATCATGCGTTTAGTTGTTGTCTTTCGGTCAAATATGTAGATATGGGTCGATTCCACAAATTTGGATCCATCTTTTAGATCATGGATTTGATTCTTCCAATTGTACATGTTTGCTCCCTACTCCGTTATAGTTTCAACATCTTGCTAGTAATCAAGGGCTGACAATATTTTAGAATACTTTAAGGAAGTTGACAGATCACTAGAGGCAAGTTATCCCGGGTCAACCGCCTAGAGAGACCAACTTAATGGTAATGCTAAATGTTGATGGATTGTAGGAAAACATGCAAATATCTTAGATGATGATTCTGAAGTAAATTTTGTTTCTTTTAGTACACTAATTAAAGTGTTCCTCTAATAAATGCTCCTTAAATGCCCTAAGAATTCAAATGATTCTTGGATGAATGCTTGATGTCCTTGATTGATAAAATGAATGCAATCAAATGCATTTAAATACAAGTACATAACAATAATCATTTGAAAGGAATACCAAGTTGGCTTATGGTGGGAAATGAATGGTTGCAAAATTAGTCAAAATTAAAATTAAAATTTTGGAATATTAGGGGTCAAATTTATGAGTGTGGGATCAATCCATGCTTGTAGAATGACCTAGGATAAGGGGGTAGTAATATCATGGTGGGGTACCATGAATTTCCAAACACAGCAGATGCAATAGGTTCTAGGTGTATAGGAATGTGTGTAGAAATGAATGCAATAAATTCAAATGCATAGGATGAGTAGATGTGGGGATATGTGAACGATCAAAGAATGAACTCAATTTTCCAAATAAAGCACCATTTATTAATATATAGTTACATTGATATTCTCTCAAAATAGATCCCAAGCTAAATGAGAATTGGCATTGGATGCAAATTTTATCATTACATTTCCCTCCACTTTGAGGTGCACATGAATCCTAAAATAATAATGTATCTCAAAGTAAAGGAGGACTCACAAACATGCATTAAAGTAAACATTTGGCCATAACAAGAATATTAGGTTCATATAAATTAATGAACCACACTAAATATCTATGTGTGTTCAAGATCCTTAGGTGGGATGTATGTTCCATGGGAACCTACAAAGTGGAGATAAAATGTGCAATGTGTAGTGAATTATATCTCGCAAATAGAATAGGTGCTAATACAAACTTTCTTAACACTCTAGAAAATTAAAAATTATGAAATGAGGAGTAGGGATAAGAAGTTCTACTTGTACAAAAAATAATACTACATGTTGTGTGGCATATTAGGTTCTATAGCATTATGCTAAAAAAAAAAATTCTAAGCATGGTGATGAGTATTTTTGTAGCATAGATCCGTCAAATTACTTGAAAGCTTGATCATATTGATGTTAGAGATAATAAATTCCCTACAATTGGTTGCATTCATAGGATGCAATAAATTGGTGGTGAGGGAAAATAAGTATACAAAATGTAAATATAATTTCAGCATGTAACTCATGTAAAAAGGTCATTGTAATATCAATATTATAAACAAAGTTGCTCAATAAACATATCTAGAATAATAAGGCATGGCAATCATATCAGATAGCTCGATTAATCTCAAAGAATAAGGTTACCCCTAACGTGGGAAAATAAAAATGATGGTGTGATCCTCAATAACTCAAGCACTCATATTGATACATAGGACACTAAGATTGACATATGCCTCTAATGTGACATCCAATAGTATAAAGGACACAATGATTGATGTAAGGCAGTAGATCCTTAGTGGTAACATAAATCTAAAACTTTAATTCAAGATTAGAGTCCACAGGAAGACATGCTTCCTCACAATATAAAAAGGATAAATAATAATATGGTATAAAAGAGATGAAAAGGAAAGTTACCCCAAATCTAAAGAGGTAGATAGGTGAGTGAGAGATTATGATGGGCCGCACATTGACAATGACAATAAAACCTAGTAGCAAGAAAATTGCTAACATTCCTTTCTCAAATTCTTATTCCCTCAATGAATGCCTTGGGATTACCTTGTATTTAGGAAAGTGGGAACCCAAAACTTGTCAAAAATCTAAAAAATCATGCACTTAGTATTATATTGAATTTTCCCATGACTTCACCTTTGAAGATGGTGAACTTTTAAATGAAATTTAATAAAATAAAAAGTTTTTGTAGAACAAAATCTCAAAATTTTAAAACTCTTATTCATTCCTCATTAATATTTTAATATGTAATTATTATTTATTTTGTACATACACTATGTTTGAATCCTTGATAGATATAAATATTAAAAAATACTCATACATTCAAAACATGTTTCATTTTTCAAATCCAAAACTTGTCTTCCACTCTAGGCTTTGTAAAGCTATAGATAAAAAAGATAAAATTTATATTTTATTATTTTTGACTAGTTAGGGTAGCTAGAAAACTATTTTTTATGCATTTTTGAAAAGTTGTATTATAAAATATAAAATAATTATATATTTGAAATTTTCAAAAAATATGTCACATATGTACATGCACGTCCCTTACTAATGTAGGAAATTTGTTGAAAAAAGTATTTTTTTGCATCAAACTAGTTTCGGTGAAATGACCTTATTTTAAAAAATTGATTAGTGGATCAAAGTATTACAAAATTAAATTAATTTCCTAAAACTTCTATTAAATTGCCTTTTTCAATTCTTTTAGATAGATAATTCCTTTAATTTATTAAATGGAATTACTTAAGTCTATTTTAATTTTTAGAACTTTCATTGATGTTGTTTAGCCCATCATGATATTACACTCACCCTACTCTAGAAGAATAACAATGCAATGCATGCATAAATGATATGAGGAAAGAGTTATTCCCTTTATGTAAAGATATGGTAATGGGAGCTCAAATACTATGGGGATGACATGATGTCCTCAATGTAATGCTACAACAATAAAAGATCAAATTCTATGGAAAATTATAATGTCCTAAATGTAAAGATAACTATAAGAACTTGCATGATATATCAATATTATAAACACATGAATGGTAATATTTATGAAAAAAAATGATTATAATAAGAATAGGAATCATAGTAACAATAGGTCTATGATTGTAAGAGAGAGGGACCAACCACACCAAGGCTCCAGGTCACTGAGAGCCGAGAGCGGAGGGCTGCCCTAACTTACCTCACTCTAATGGATGTTTTGGGATCAGGAACGAGAATGAAGAGCACTCTCAAGTGCTTTTGTCACTTTGCAGACCCAAAAATATGGTTGGGGCTAGACAAGTTGGTCTTGAAGTCCAAACTGCACCTCAGACAACTCTCTATCTGAGGATAGCATTGCGGGTTTGGGATGACAACGCAAGACCAGAAACCTAATGACAGTCTAGCTAATTGATTTTAATGAAATAAATAGAATAATAAAGTATGAAAAGTAAATGTAGAAATGATAAAGTAAGTAGATAAAAACTAGGGTGACAAATATTAACTCACTGAAGTGCTAGTTCGCCAGTGAGCTCCACGCACACATTCAACTACACACAAGTAAGAAGGGGAAAATTTTTGGGGTTGTATAGGGGTTTTCCTTAGTCAAACCCCTGCTTTGGTGTTTCCACCTCCATGGATAGCCAAAAAAGAAACAAAGTAGAAAGTATGATAGAGGAAAGACATGAATATGTTGAACACTACAAAAGATAAAAGCCACTCTATCAAATCACAAAAGGAAAGAGTGAAGCATTACCACCTCCAACCAAAGGCTCTCAAGGCCAATGAAGGGAGAATGCAAGCAATGAACTTGGAAAAGTCACCACAGCCATGACGGTGGAAGGGAGGTCTCACAAGATTCCAAGCTCACAACTTCTATGGTAGTCTCACACGTACAAAAGTGAAGTTGATGGAGGATTAAGCTGTTGCAATGCTCAAGCTAAGAAAATGCTAGTTGAATGCTTCAAGAGTGTGCTCAAGAGATCTCAAAGTGTGAAGAAGATTGAATGAAGTTACTTGAATTTTCAAGAGGATGAAGTGAAGTGAAATGGATGGATTTGAAGGCTAAAAGGAGTCGTTTCAGGTCAGTTGGTCACATAGAGGCATTACAATTCGACCCCAATCAAGTGTGTAATGTCGGGCTATAAATTCCAGAGGTAGGAATATGTTAGCGATGGTAGCATGCCACGCAAACATCCTTGCATCGCTCTCACATC
This sequence comes from Sequoia sempervirens, assembly GCA_007258455.2. Lineage (NCBI taxonomy): Eukaryota > Viridiplantae > Streptophyta > Pinopsida > Cupressales > Cupressaceae > Sequoia > Sequoia sempervirens. Next base: position 350,161,654 of record VDFB02270651.1, on the reverse strand, counting down.
CCTGAAAAAAATTCCCTCACAGATGCACAAAACACATGCCAAGTGGATGGAAGGAAGGTGGGTGACATGGAATTTTACCTTCGGATTTTATTTTATAAGGTGAGTGTATGTAAAAGGGGAATTTACTCAAGGGGTGAAAATTCAATCTTATACATTTTTCCCCCACTTTAGCAAGCACAAGTATTGATGAGTGTTCAATAAAGTAGATCAAAGAGTTAGAAGTGTATACCTAAATTGTCGAGGAATCAAATCATGACCTAGCGAGCTCGAAAGTGCAAGGTAGGAAAAGGACTCCACAGGTACTCTCTCCTGTGAGGAGGTTTGAGCAAAAGGACTTCGTAGCTCTGTGAAACTATGAAGTTGCACAAAGTACACTAAAGGCCCTCATACCAATGATGGAAAAATCTTGTAGGATGTAAGTGCTTCACATGCCTATAGACCTACAAAGAAGGTGTTCCCCCAAGTACTCTCTCATGACGGAAGCACAGTGAAAGGGGACTTCGCAAAGTCAAACTAGAAAGCGGCTTCATAGGCGCACCTGCAAAGCAGCATGTTAATCCACAGATAAAACAACATGTTAGAAAAAAAAAAGCAGCCACATAGGCAAGCAAGTAGACAATCAAGAAAATTGAAAGGCTTTCAAAGGGGTCCCTCAAGAACCCTTCAAAAGAAAAGGGGTCCACTCAAGGGATGCATTATTTGAAAGTGTAAGAATAGTTTTTGCAAATCGAATTCTTTTGAAAGATGTTCACTTTATCAAGGAATTTGAAAGGAAGAAAATGCCCCCTCGTGAGGGGAAGGTTGAGGCTTCTCCCATAGAAAAAATTTCTCCCACCTCAGAGGAAAGTTTTCAATTCTTTCTTTGTGAACCCATGATGAAGGAAACATGTTCTGTTAGGGCTCCAAGTTGCGAATGCAATTTTCTAAAGAAGTTTGCAAAGATTTTCGAGAAAAGATTTGTTGGCTACGAATGTGTTTTCTGAAAATATAAATGTTATGAAAGTGACGTTGTTGCACATATGAGGAACAAATCAAGCAAAGAAGAGAGAAATATATCCAATATTGCAAAAATAAACAATAGCATCACAGACAAAGGGCATAGGGGTGATATGATATTTCGGGGTTAGAGCTGCTCATAAATATATGTAAGTATAGTAATAGTATATAGATGAATTGTCATCAACCCCCTACTATATCAGACCATGTGAAGAATGCATGAGAAGAAAAAGTAAAAATTAAAAATTGGGTCAACATAGAAGGGGAGCCTAAATGCCCCCAACACTTTGTATTGTCCCCAATTTGCCAAAAATAAAAACACATAACAGAGGAATAATGATGGAACAAATAGAGGAAGTGTATGACACATAATCACTCATGTATCCAAAAACCTACAAGGGTGACAAAGTTCATCCAGGAACACATAACGCAAGCACGGGGGAACACATCACAACAATCACACACCTAATCTAAAGGTAAAGAAGAGGTGCATCCCCTAACACTCATCAACCAAGAGGTTGTATGCTTCCCAATCTAGATCATTATATGGGGAAGGAGAAAAATCCTGCAATGGTGGAATATTAAGGGGAGGAAGGAGAATCTTCGAGGTCTCCTCCACTCAGTTCTTGTGGAGCAATGGTCAGCGATTTTGTGAAAATATCCGACAAGGTTGGGACCTTGTCTAGAGAGTTAAACATGCACTTTATAGGAGTGTCATGTGTTACCTCAATGGATGGGGGAGGTGGCACCCGAGATTCATTGCTTGGCTCACCAAGTGACTTGGGAGCAGTGACGAACTCAGGGGAAGCCAAAACTGGTTTCGTCACTAGAACGGTGCATGCTAATGTAGGACCACCCTTTGGATAGGGTGGGGTCCTTCTACGACCCCCATTGCTGGAAGGGACAACCTCCACCTTCTGCTTTGTTAGAGGATGTGAACTCCCCTAAGATGATGCAAGAGGTGCAGAGGAGGAGAAAACTACAGTGGACACCACCGAGGTGTTTGACATGTCCACATGCTTAGGGAATGGTGGGATGTCTAAAAGGGACATCAAAAGAGTCAACTTGACTGAAGGAGTAATAAACACCTTCACCTTTTTAGGGTTAGGGGCATTTGTACTTGTAGCAAGAGCTAGAAGAAAAACCAAGTTTGATTTAACTGAGGCAGAGGGGACATGAGGGGAGGACACAGTAGGAGACCTTGCAACAAGGGTGGTTGGCTCTCTTTCTTTTCTCTGCAAAGTAGCTTTCTCACCCACCATAGCCTTTCGCTGGCACTTGCGCTCACGCGCAAGGTAATTTCTGCAAATCCGAGAGCTAGAGGCTAGGACCTAAGAAGGGACAAAAGGCTCTTGCTTAGCCATAAGAGTGTTCATCACATCCATCTTTGGCATAGGGACAAACTCCTAGATGGGAGAAAAAGGAAGAGGTTGAGAGACAGTGGGGGGAGTCGGCTCTAACACCTCAGTGATGAGCCTCTTCTTAATTTACCCCTTTAGGAGAAAGAGTGGTAGGAGGCCGTAGAGGCCAAGACATAGAGGATTCCCCATGGGGACCTCTCCTACCATACAAGTAGGGCCAAGGTCTAAGAGGCACAATAGGAAGGTCTGATATCCTAATCTTGGCTTTGCGCCAAGAAGGAACCATCAGACTTCTTATGTGGAATCTAGGAGTAGCCATCCAAAATTCTTCTTCAGAAAGGAAAGTAGAAGAGGCACCCTGAGGACAAGGAGGCCTCTCCTTTCCCTTTCAAGAAGAAGAGGTAGCTTGCTGCTACACTACTAGAGGGGTCACTTTTGGTTGTCCTTTACCCCCAATCTTATACTTCACACAGTTTTGATAAAGTGAGTCTATTCTAGGGGGAAGTAGACCGATTAGGGTAGGCCAAAAATGATCCAATGAATATCCTCCATAGGATACCAACGACTGATATCCAATGTCATGCACGATGTGTACAACACCTTTGTGGGAGAATTTTAAACAATTATGAATGATGGAAGTGATTCCGTTCATGGAAGCTAGCCACGGGATGCCTAACTTCATCCTAAATGAATCAGATTCTAGAATAACATCAAAGGTAGTATCCACGACCCTAGGTCCAACTAGGACATAAAGAGTTATTGGTCCATACGGCTTGAGAGAGAGACCATTGTGCATACAAATGGTGGAAATTATTTTTCATACTCTTCTCTATGTAATGAATTCAATCATAACGTCTCCTCTATAATAACATTCACTTGGATCATGGGGTCAACTAGGACCCCCATCATAATGTTCCCATTGAGGTGAGTGGGAATGTAGAGGGGAGAGGGATTTTTATTCAAGGGTATGTTCTGCGAAGTGAATTTCACACCTGACAAACCAATCACAAGCCACAAGGAAGGAGTAATTGTGACCATATTAATGTATGTTGAGGGTTGAGTAGAAGAATCAGAGAGATCAATAATTAAGTTAGCAGAGTGAGACGTAAACGGGTCCATGTATATCTGCAACTCACTATTGGCCTTTGCCACCGATTTATTTGCATTGTGCTTCGTCCCATCGAGACGAATGGTACCATCATGGATGTGATCATGTATCTTGTGACACAGGCACATACAACATTCGATAGCATGGTCATTAACACAATGGTATTGACATAAAGCATTTGCATCATACTAATTAGGATAAGGTTCCTTGAGAGGTTAGGGGTTTTCCAAGGTTATGATATTATCCCTCAACAACTTTTACAAGAGGGAAGAATAAGATTTCGCTAACTTTATAAAAAATTTATTGCATCTAAGGTTGTTATCATTTGTCATGGCAACTACATTTGCAACAGTTTTACATTTTCCAAAGATAGATACAATAGATTTTCCTTCCAAATGGGAGCATGAGGAGGGTCCACCAAGCTAAACTACCATTTCCTGATATTCCCGTAACATGATGCACATATGTGCGAAAGAAGGGTATTTCATAAGGGAAAAATTTTTGTACTATTGTCAATTAGGATTGCACCCTAGCTAAGTTAGACTTAACTCTCTTGTTGAAACATGGAAACATTTTCAAGCTGTGGGTGACTTATGGCGAGAATGAATCTCAAGAGAGGGTTGGTCCCCCTAGTAGATCACCTAAACTAAATGATTTTTCTGAGGAAAAGGAAAGAAGGATGACTGGAATGAAAATCCTAAAATCTAAAGGGTGATGCACTAGAACTTATAAGATTATTCATTAACTCAACACACAATTAATCAAGCAACTTATAGAAACATTGCTTAAATAATGTCTTACATCATTTGCAGTTTCAATATTTGCAAAAGAAAGGAAGGTTGGCCTTGACTTCTGACTTGATTTTTGTAAAAATATAGAGTACACAAGGCTTTGATTATATTTGCAGAGGTATAGAATAAATTTCTCTAAGGCGTAGGGCATTTGATTTTCTACAAAAATCACAAAAAACTCTAAGGCACAATGCAACCTAGGCTTGACAAGATGTGAAAAAACTCTACACCACCATGGCATTAATACTTTGCATAAAAATTTAAATCAATGTGGAAAATACACAAGCCGACCAACTTAGGGAAAATGGGAAACCCTAACACAAAACTCTCGACCTCCACTCTTTTCGCATCCATTTTTCATTTCATTTTTTTGCTTTCCACTGCACTACACCACCACCATGCCACTAGGGTTTGATCTTTGAGCCCAAAGAAGACTTGATGGGATCGACTTAGACCTTTCACCTACAAATCCCATGAATTGAAGTCGAACAGGGTAAGGATTTTGTACAGAAACCACAACAATTCCTTCATTTAATTCATTGTTGAATGCATATTCAGGATTCCTTACCCGTGGCCTCTTCATTTTTTCATTCCACATTTTGGAAAACACTTTGTGGGCACCTCCATGGATGGTTTGCTTGAGCTCGATGGAGTCTTTATGCAATTACTCGAGCCAATTTGGAGTTTCCCATGGAGAAACTTGGTATGCAGTTTTCATGGTGATTTGTAATTTGCATAAAATCTGCTACTTTTTCCATCGTCTTCTATGAATAATCATGCTTATTTAGAATTTTTTCATGCAAAAATCACTATGGAAAATCATCAAGACACATTCTAGGTTCGTTATTTCCTTTATCTCTATGTTTTACTTTGATATTTATAGAAATCTTGAGGGTTCCATCTATTTGCAAATGCAAAAACCTCTTGTAGTTTTATGGCCGTAGCTGGCTTGATTTTATTCTGCAGAAAAAATGCTTGTGGAAGAACATAACATCACCACACTTGCTTCCATTCGATGGCTTCATTATTTTGTTTATTTTATTTATCCAAGTTTCTAGGTTTTTACTTATGCCATGGTCTAGGGTCTCATTCTGGAACCCTGGGTTTTCCTGGGTATTTTACATTCTTTCTATGCATGGGTTTTTCCCCTTAAACCCAGATTAGCTAGAACTCATCATAAAGACCTTTCTCATTGAATTTTGCATAAGAAATATTTGTTGTCTTGCACATAAGCAATTGAATTCTTGTGATAGTCCTTAATGATTGATTACTTTTGTACTTGCAAGACTATTTGCAAATTTTACTTCAAATAAATGATCCTCTGCAAATGATGACCATATTTGCCTTTATTCTTAGATATAACTTCCATTAAAATTCAATGTCTTTATGAAGAATATAATGTAGTGATAAAGCACTAAAGCTATGAACATTTTCTCACATTAAGAAATGTTATCCCTTGATAGTAGATGACCCTCTGCATTGTTAGGATGACCATCTTGCTTGGTTATATATGCTACATTCAATTTCCTTGAAGCACCCACTACATTTCATTATCATTGCATTTGTTACCCTGAGGTCTATAAGTTGATGAAACTTGGGCTTTCAAAACAAGATTCTCATGGTTTTAGACTGTGAGCTCTTCTTTACTCTACCAAACTCTTTGCTTCCCCATAGCATAGTGACAACATGCTAACTTTATCGTTATCCTTGAAGGATCAATGATAGAATCACACACATTCTCATGCCTATAACTATCATTTATGATCATGGTTTACCACTGTGGCATTCCTTGCTATCATATTTCCCTTGGCTAATGGAAAATAACTACTAAAGCATATAATCACAATTGTCTATCCATTTCTCATTTGCATTCTCCTTGGTTATATCTTACTCTACATGAAAGGAAAATGAGCTTGTATATAATAAACACTTCTAAAACAACCCATTTTTGCAATGAGGAATGGCATTTGAATGTTGACTACTTCTTTGACATTAAGGTATCATGCATTCAATTTCCTAAACTTATAGATTGGGGATGCTATCTTGAAAAACTCATTTATCTATTTAGAACCCACATAGTATCAATACTCATTCATTGTGCTCATGGGTAGCATGACTACTTGGTTTTTGAAAATTTACTTCACAGTTGTTATTCCCTTCATTTGATACTCCTTAATGAGCACTATCAATGAGAATTGTTCACCATCACACACTTAACTTGCATAGTGGTAAACTAGGTCTACCTTTTTCTTTGCTGCCCCATATTTTTCATTGGCCTATAGGTTGCTAATTGCTTCTTACCTTGGCTTTTGTAGACTTTAATGAAGTATTAGTTCTCCTTGACAGTGTGATTTTACATAGGTATTCATAAAACTTGCATCAGTTCAGTATGTGACTGCTCTCCACTCATAAATAAGGTGGTTGTACTTCCTTATTGTGCTCCCAGTTTGGAAAACATTTTTCATTTATGACAGTGATGTTTACCAAATCCCTATCATAGGTGATGAATGTTTTCTTCAAGGTTGAAAAATATGATGCTTTTACACTCTCATCCCTCTCAAAATAGAAGAGGGCAGCATGTTGGGCTCGACCCTTGTGGGAGCCCATTTTTCTCCACATGTTGAAATGACAAAGAAATGAATCCAACAATGAAAATTTCACCTATACCTACATAGTGAACAAACATGTTAGATAAAAAATAGTGAAGCTCAATGTTCCTATGATACTTTATTTTCAATCTCTCTTGCATACATCTGATACTTTCTCAATTGATTTAATGCATCATAGACCTATGCTATATTTTTTTTGATAGGACATATGATGAGATTCATATATGGAGCTCTAACCAACCCTTTCAATCATTTGCAGGTACCTCTAAAGATCAGGAGCAAGGAGGAGCATGTAACAATGAAGACCAACACCAGACTACCATAGGAAATGATGGATATGTTTCCTTTCATGTGTTTTCACATTACTTTCATCTTCATATGTATAGTATATCTTTATGTTGCATTATTTCAACTACTCCCACGGTTTGTGTGGGACATTGAGTATTCTTTTCCTTTCAATGTATAAAACAACAACATTTTTATAGTCTTGTGTATATTAAATTTCAAAATGAATGAAATCAATATCTTGTAATTTTATGTAGTTTCCTTTATGTTGCAAAACATTGCACAATGAAACTAAATTCTCTTTTTAAAGCATATTTTGATATGCAATGGTTAAACATAGCAAAAATATGTTGGAATACCTTTCACCTTTAAATTTAATCAACAGATTTAGCTCTACCAAATTGAGCTGTAGGTGAAAATTTGGTGACACCTACCAAGGTCTCTATAGGTTACCTATGAACACCTTCTGCACATCAAAATCGGGAAGCAGGAACAAGATTTGTGAAAAGAGTGCTTGGTATCGTGCTATGAAATTAATTATCTTCTCATTATCCCACTGCTTACATCAGACGAGATCCGAGAAGGTCATCTTCAGACCGATTTTAGCTTGGAACTATCGGAGAAACTGATTCACAAGCCGATCAAATGAAAATATATAATTTTTGGGCAAGGAACAGTACTACTCAAGTGTTGTATCCTTGAGAGATTGGGGAAATAATTTTTCCATCAAAGTGTCATGATGGAAGAAGTCTATACACATGGCATTAAAGGCAGATAGGTGTTTTTAAGTCCCCTTTGCCACCATACTTCTTAAATTTGGGAATCTTCATTCCTTGGGGGAAGGGAGTACTCAAGATTGCCATTGACATTGGGCTATGTCAGAAGAAAGACTGAAAAATAGGCTAGGTAGAGGCCTGGGAAAGGCTTTCCAACCGAATTTGACCCATGTTCTGAAGAAGGGTGTTCAAAACAAGGTCAGAAGATGAAAAAGGACCAGTGGAACCTCCAAAACCACCACCACCAGAACCACCTCCAAAGCCACCTTTGAAGCCATTGTTGTGACCACTACTAGAGCCACCACCACTTGTAGGGCCTCCATCGGAGCCACCTCCACTACTAAAACCACCACCATGACCTCCACCAAAGCCTCCTCTACTAATACCACCTTCACTACCAAAGCCACCACCACTCATTCCACTGGAGCCCCCACTGCTAGGGGCGATGGGAGGGGTGAAATTGAACCCAAGGGGTATTCTACTCACCTTGAGAGTGTTAGGCCTTTGGGAAGCAAAAGAGACATTGATCAAGGGCCCTATTTCGGCCATGCACACAGACATGGTGGGCATTGAAATTCCTACTTGTTTTTCATAGGCATTGAGCACTTCCCCTCAAGTGGTACCTGATCTAGGCCTATACGCGGGGATATAAGCTTTGGTTAGATCAGTAAGGCATCATAGAAACTATATGCTTGTTTGATCCTTCCCTAACAAATGTATCACCTCGTCAGTAAGCCTAGCAACTCTTTCCATGCTTGACACTTTCTCTAAATGATTTATGAGTTGTAGAAATCTATTATTTAGTGCCAAAAGGTTTTATGTAGGAATATGCACATCATCATCCTCGTCTATGGACGAAGTCATAGGAGATTTTGGAGGGGTAGGCACACTGGTGGTTTATTCCATGAAACCCATCTCGTCATCATAACTTTTAGAAAAACCAATGGTACAGTCAGTAGCTATACCAATGGAAAAACTAGAGGTAAGACTAGAAGTGACCTTCGTCTTTTCCATCTATAAGTGTCACACACTTCTTCTAACAACGTGCCCAAAAGTTGTGGACTAGGTTGTGATGCTCATAAACCTTAACAACACTCAGGGTTACGACAACCACTAGGTGTGATGCAAATGTCTCAACACAAGTAGATGGGTAGACATTGTTCACATCGAGTTCACCAAAAGTGAAAGAGAGGGGGACCAACCACACTAAGGTTCCAGGTCATGGAGGGACAAGAGCGGAGGGTTTCCCTAACTTACCTCACTCTAATGAATTTTTTGAGATGAGGATCAAGAATAAAGAGCACTGTCAAGTGATTTTGTCACTCTACAGACCCAAAAATCTAGTTGGGGCTAGATGAGCTAGTTCTTGAAGTCCAAATTGCACCTGAGATAGCTCTCTGTCCGAGGATGGTAGCATAGGTCTAGGATGAAAGCACGATGCACTAGAATCTCTCTGGTGTGCTAGCATTCATATGGTCAGAAAATGAGAAATACATTAAGGAAAAGACCAAAAACCTAATGACAACCTAGCTAATTGATTTTAATGAAATAAAAAAAATAATAAAGTATGAAAAGTAAATGCGGAAATGATAAAATAGATAAAAGCTAAGGTGACAAATATTAACTCACTGAAGCACCAGTTCACTAGTGAGCTCCACGCACACGTTCACCTACACACAAGTAAGAAAGGGAAAATTTTTGGGGCTGTAGAGGGGTTTTCCTCAGTCAAACCCCCACTTTGGTGTTTCCACCTCCACAAATAGCTAGAAAAGTAATAGAGTAGAAGGTATGATAGAGGAAAGAAATGAATATGATGAACACTACAAAAGATAAAAGCTACTCTATCAAATTGCAAAAAGGAAAGAGTGAAGCGTTACCACCTCCACCCAAAGGCTCTCAAGGCTAATGAAGGGAGAATGCAAGCAAAAAACTTGGAAAAGTCACCATAGCCGCGATGGTGATGAAGGGAGATCTCACAAGAATCCAAGCTCACAACTTCTATGGTGGCCTCACACATACAAAAGTGAAGTTGATGGAGGATCAAGCTGCTGCAATGCTCAAGCTATGAAAATTCTAGTAGAACGCTTCAAGAGTGTGCTCAAGAGATACCAAAGTGTGAAGAAGATTGAATGAACTTGCTTGAATTGTCAAGATGATGAAGTGAAGTGAAATGGATGGATTTGAAGGCTAAAAGGAGTCATTTTGGGTCAATTGGTCACACATAGGTGTTACAATTTGACCCCAATTAGGTGTGTAACGTCCCTATGGATTCCAAAGGTAGGAATCTATTAGGGATGACAACACATGAATCAGAAATCTACATGTCGTGCTCACATTCCTGACAAAAATTCCCTCACCTACGTACAAAACATATGCCAGGTGGATGGAAGGCAGGTGGGTGATGTGGAATTTTTCCTTCGGATTTGATTTTCTAAGGTGAGGGTATGTAAAAGGGGGATTTACACAAGGGGTGCAAATTTTGTCCTATACAATAACAAACACATAATGAAAGGTATCAAGGAAACATGATAAACCAAAATGATAAGGTGTGAATCATAAGTAAATAAGATAAAATAGTATAAAGTGTAGACACCTAAATTTGACCATTCCCATGTGGTCAAATTTATTACATATTTTGTCTATTTCACATCCATACCTATATTAATTAAATAATTCCATTATTTGATTAATATTAACCTTATTCCTAATGTCCCTTAAAGTGTTTAATTATTCAATTAAATACTTTGCCCCCTTTCCTCTCAAGGTTAAATAAATATTCTATTTTATTCAACCTTGCCATTTATCCAATGTGAATTAAAATCCATTTTTAATTCACCCCTTTCTCTCTCCTCTTGTCACATCCTCCATAATCCCTTCTTAATCCTGGCTAACCTAATTAATCTGTGATTAAGGTGTGCACATTCCTAATGAGGATTAGTGTCACGTCCTCCATAACTTGCCACTTGCCTTAATTCCATCTTTAATGATTTGCACAACCTTGAATTAATGGTTAATTATCCCTATCCCAATCCTAATGCCAATTATGGCATATGTACCCAAGTCAACCCTCATTAACTCCTTCCCCTTTTGGAGAAGTCATCCCTCTTCCCAAGGAATTTTAAATTCCTATTTATTCCCCCTAGGTAGGTGCACAAAGATGGGGGGCCAAAAAGTGGCCACTCATCTTTCAAATTTCAAAAAATTCATAACATGAACATATTATAATGCGCTCGCATTATGGCTTGGTGTAACCAAGCCTTAGGCTCGGCCACACCAAGGCCAAAACGCTCTTGCGTTATAACACAAGCTTTTTATAATGTGCTTGTGTTATAATGTGAGTGCATTTTAGTTCATATAAACAAAAAAATGTCATTTCATCATTTTCTCTATTAATTCCAATTTCCTCCAAGTCTTGCAAACCCTTAAAAGTGTGCTCACATTATAGGAAGGCTCAAAACACTCCATTTCTTTGAGTTGAATATTCCTCAAAATACTGCCATGACGTTGAGGAGGTCAAATGAGTAAGTTCTTATTGTTTTTTGTGTGAATTTGTTATTAAATAGGTATATTTAATATGTTTTTTGATGTAAATTATTTAATTTTTAGGAAATGATAATGCACCTCCAAATACTCCTCAAATTCCTCTTCAAAATCTTGATTCACCTCATGCCCAAATCCTTGCCAAAGAACAACCCCAATAAACACCCCCAACAATTCCTCAACATGCTCCAAGAACTCAAGAAAATTTTATGGGGCAAATTGAAAACAAAAAAAATAAAATTGAGGATATAATTACAATGTTGAAAGATCCTACAAGCTCAACCTCACATAGAACCATGCTTTTTCAATCACTTGAATCATTAGTATCACATGTAGATTCAATTAGCAAGAAAATAAGTGGTTGGTCGAACAAGAGATGAGAGTTTAGAGAATTTTATGCAGATAAATTATCCTATAAAAAAGTGAAAGATGAATTTAAATTACAAAATTTGACTTGTGTGCCCTATTCACAAACCCTAGAAAAAATCAACCTTTTCATCCTTCAAGCAATAGGTTCCCTATCCATTGGTGCAACCACCAAGGGATAAAGAACAATGTTTGGAGGAGGTGGTGGATGGATTTTGACCATCCTCCATGAAACAACAATGAGGTGCCACAATATGTTTTGAGGAAATTCTACTGTGAGTTTATTCTCAATAAAATACCAAAATATTTTGATATTCAGGACTTCTAGGGTAGAGGTCATGGGGGCTTAACACATGACAGAGTGGGGGCACATATCGATGCATAGTGGGCAGCGAAATAAGCTCTTGCTATACCAACATATGAGCATGTTTTTATCCCTTCTTTTGTGAAGGAGAGTGTTGAGGTCGATACATTGTAGTTGATTAGTTCTCTAACCCAGAGCCTCATACAACATACTATTCCTCTAGCACATGGTCAGCTAGGTGATTCTTTAGGGAGTAGAGTTTGACCTCATATTTTTCAAGCTTGCGGGTCACCCTATGGTTATGATCCCATAGATAGTCTGAATGTAGGTGCCCAGGGTACCTTGTAGTTGATCAGATGGCAATGACAAATGACCTCCTTAACGAGGCATTCGACCTTGATAGTCAAGTAAATGTTAACAATTTCATTGAATTGAATTTATTAAATTTCATTTTTGAAATGCAAGATTAACTAAATTAGTTGAATGATTATAATGAAATCTTAGGGTCATAGCATTCACTCTATTTTCAGTGGTCCTACACCTCCCTATTACATGACCACATGTACTGCTGAGGTATGTAACTAGTAAAGAATTATAAATATTACATGGGAATAGCTAAATAGTATATGAATGGTATTCTTATATCTCATTTTGAATGTTGAATAGGTTAATCTTGGAGCTTCGATGGCAACATCTACTAGTGGAGGTGGTCTTCAAAATTTCACTCTGGTGATACAAACTATTTATAATTTTAAAATAAAGAATAGTATTTCATAATTGAATAATGTTTAATGAATTGAAGGTTCTAGATAATTTGTAAGTATGCTTTGTACTTTTTAATTAATTTGATTTCAGGTTGTTATGCACTTCATAATCTATGAAATCATTTGTTCATGTTTTTGACCTTTATCTATCATTTATGCTATACCCTTTATTTTTCATTTTTTGTCCTTTATTCATCATTTCTCCTTGTGACCATTACTCTGCCTATGTGAATAAATTACATTTTCCACTGTAATGAAGATATCTCACTTCATTTCTTAGCTATATCTTCGTTGTGATTCACCCATGAATATGAATAGAATGTTGAGGTTTTATGAAAATCATGGAGTGTCTTTATAGGTGTGAATTGTTATCAATATCTTAGGACCACAATCCCCTCATTGCTCACTATCACTATGACATTTTTTTCTTAGTTGACAGTGCTCATTATTGCTTCTTTTCATGCATCTCACTATCATGATTTACATTATTTCCATAAATCTTATCCCCACTTCAAAAATTCCTCACACTTCATATCAACAAATTTTTGCATGACTTCTTTATGTAATCATGATATTTTCCATCGCTTGCATGATATGATCATCCCTAGGACTATCATCTTGTGACTATCCTTTAATTTGAAATTGTCCTTATGAAACATACAAACCATTGAAGCAATATATAGTTCAATAAGTAGTAAAGATGTTGTTGACTATCTTATACATTATAAGCCATGATCTGCATCACTCTTCTAGTTTAAGTAATTGAATAATGGTGTTTTATTTTTAGATGATGCAAGCAAATACTCCTCCTAATGTTGATAGGGAAATATAGCATGGTGTCTCTACTGCAATAGATAGCTTGATTCCTTTGACGAGGGTATGAGGTAGATTATTAAATTTCAAATTACATTCATTGTTATAGTTTTTTATTAATGAAAAATCAAATGATTATTGATTTGTAGTTTAATTTCTATTTGGATGGTTTATATAGGACTTTGGAATGCCACCGCCTGAGCATTTCATTATTGTGGATGAGGAGAGAGATCATTTGGTGGCGGTAAGTGATTATTTTGTCAAATATTTCATTTTTATAATAATTTATATATTAATATCTATAATTTTTATTGTAACAGGTAAAGCTTGATGAAGAATTAAATAGGAGGAGGAGCCATCAAGTTTGAAGTAGACCATTTTCATATGCATATCCATCCCCCCGATGATCAAAGGTTGCCAATGATCTATTTTCTTCTCCTGGAGGGGAATGACTTTTTATTGGGGTCCTTTGTTGTCTTCCTCTATATGGAATTTTTGGATATATATTTTGTATTGCATATACTTGAAATTGCATGCCTATATCACATTCTTGTAAGCCTATATGGCTATTTTGTATATATGTTATACTTATATTGACATATATTGATGTATTCCTATATGGCTATTTGGTTAATACACATATTTTTATTGATGGTGTCAATATTTGTATTATAAATCCATGCTTCAATGGATATTTGTAGATGGTTTTCTTCAAATATTTAAAGTTTGAACATCATAAAGTAAATATGAACTATTGGATGAAATTAAAATCTATCCATGTCATCATTGGCATCATCAATCATATGAATATAATAATGCATGATACAATCTAACACCTAGGTCTCTCTACCACTATACATCTAAGCCCATACTCTCTAGGAGCATTGTAGCATGGTAAGGAAATTCATGTAATTATACAATGCACTTTCAAGTATGCAACTAAAAATGAGCAAGACATTATTGTTGACGACAATTTTACTCGCAAAAAATAGCGCGAATAATTTCTTCACAGACAAGACCACAAAGATCCTATTCTTCTTGAAAGATATGGAACAAAGACAACCTAAGGGGAAATTCTGCATTATAGGGAAAATATTGGCTTTCGTTCAATCCCAAGTCTCTGATAACCAGGTCATGGTTGCACTAGGGTCGCTCTCAGGTAATGATGTGATATTGTTGTTAATCTCAAAGGGACTATGGTTATTATTTGAATATTTTAGATATACATTCCAAATTGAAACAATGAGTTCAAACATCATGAAACCAAAAGATTTACCATAATATTTCAAGAATATTACAAGTTCTTTGCTATCAATTAAGTAGATTTAGCATTAAGAATTCAACAATCATATGGAAAACAAAGGATTTTCAACAAAATTCTTTCCATTCATTTAAATTTTTTGGAACATTTTCAAATAATTAAACATCTATTCTAAAACAAAGTATAAAAAATAGTAAAAATTAAAAGTTTCTCCTAGCTATTCTCCATGGATTCCCCAAACAATTAATTAAAATAGAGCAAACTACTTTATACTTCACCAAATTGCTTCACAGCTACATATAAAACGGTGCAAGCTTTTAAAGAGAGGGTTTCATTTCTGGACACTGAGTAGGTTTTGTATGCACCCTTAAATGACGAAACATATAGTCTTGTTTGGTTGAACTAACAAAACCAACTACAAAAGATACTAAGATATGTAGCTATCTAATAAGATTTGATATTAATTAATGTCTACGTGCATACAAATTTTTATGCTAGAATGGTTCAGAAAACATGAAAACAAAAAAACTTAAATTTTATGCTCCTCCGACATCCACAAATTTTGAACTTTGCATCACAATCTGCATCTCCTACAATCACAAATTCCACATATTAAATCCCTTAAAAAAAACATTTATAACATCTCATGTAAATAAAACCATTATTCCAATGTTAGTACAAAAATCTCATAATTAAAAGCATATCATGAATCCTCATACATATACCGGATCACCAGGATCATTAGACAAATTTAAAATTTCACATTTTCAATCTACATTACAACCCAGTACCCGGTACCCAGTATTCAGCTTTACCCACTTACTTTCCCGGACCTCAGTTATACTGGAACTCCACCATACTAGAACACTTTATATCAGAACTCTTCATACCTGACCAAAACCTTTAGCTTGAACTTTACATTACCTTTTTTCCCTCTTCGTGTTTTTGGTACTCGATGTCCAGTGTAAAAAGCACTTGCAATACGAAATACTTTATTATCAAATATTTTCTCTTTCACTTCTGATGATCTTCCAATTTTGCTAGCTTCTACCATAAGAGTTACATACATTTCACTTGGGTCCCCAAGTCTTTTTAGTATTGGGGCAAGTTGTGAGACCACACAACAACTTGCAACCAATAAAACCAAATTTAAACCAAACTTGAAATTAAATCACCAGTTGTAAATTAAAACGTATACATTTTTTAAAACAATAACTTTCTACCTTTACCTACATTTTGGCATAAAAAAAAAACTCCACTAGAAACATCCATGTGTGTTCTGATTAATTCCATATTTTGAAACTTAGTAAAAAGAATCAATTCATTAACATTGAACTACATAATAGAGTAATCCTTCAAAACCAACCATGGATAGAGCCTTGCTGCTAGTAAAGCATCCATAGCCCCAACAAGGTTATCTCCGCAATTCCCCCAAACATAGCTCTACTGCTAGTCAGACGTCCCTAGCCCTGGTAGAGTTATTTAGATAGCCTAAAGAGTTGATATCTTTTTTTTTTCTTAGATATAGCAATGATAGCTCATTTTCACTTTTGATATTTCAATGATAGCTCATTTATCAACTTGCAAGCAATGAAGCACCACTATTAGGTTGGGAATTACAATGGTAGCGAAGGTTACTTTTTGATTTTTCATTCAATGTAAATCCCTTCATCAATTCACTACTTCCCAAAAACTCATTTAATAATTCCCTATAGGTGTGTGTGTTTCCAGCTGAATTTTACTAATTTATGCCAAATCCTAGCTAACTGTAGCTTGCTATATGTTAAAAAATATGCATAAATTAAAATTTAGCAATAAACAACTTAATTACCAAATTTAAATCTAAATTTAGAAACATTAGTTACCACCCTTCCGATTAAATTTTATGGCAACTACCAAAATTTCTAGTAGCTATTTCGACTTGGCGGCGCTGCACTTCATTAATGGATAAAAAATGTCATTATTACCTTGGAACACGATCACATTATTCTGTATTAAATTCACACGCCTTACTCAGCACGTACTATCTCTTCAACTAACTCGGGTGATGACGTGTACTGCCTTGCTGGCTTCATTTTCCTATGTATCCAGCACACATAAGCACATCCATAATTAGTACAACTCTTTTTAAACAATTTGAAATGACCACTATTAATTTTGAAATCTTCAACTTGTTTGATTTGCAATCTTTGTACTGCTCAAATTTGAAGCAATTTCACCAGATATGTGTAAAGAATTAATTTGATTTAACCTTTAATTCTGAAGATTATTGTTCAGCTGCCACCTCGCTTATGGTTTCCCAAAAAAAACAATTACTCCAGGTAACTATGTATTGCAACTTTTCTTATGGTTCTCTATAAATTTGTTCATTTCTTCTCAAATTCTCCACACTTCTCTTTTCTTTTCCTTTTGTTTTAGTTTCTGTAAATCTGCTATGTGTCTTTGCATTTTCTTCTTAGCCATGTATACTCCAATTTGCTTAGGTTGTTCTCATAGATAGAATGTTTTCTTAGGAAGTATCACACCACAAAGGCATGAAAAGGTCTTCTTCATTAGGACTTCCAGTTTAACTGTGCTAGATTTATGCTTAGTCCTTGGGGAAATATATGTTGCATCCAATCGCTACTTTTTCTTCTACTCTAACATTGCTTCTCACTTTCTAGTGTCACTTCTGGACATTGGGCTACCTATTGAAGACATTCGCATTGCTTCCAACTTAATAGTGAAACTTTAATTCTTGGAGAATCTGGATACTATTTTAGTTTTCGCACATTCGGCCATTGGAATTCCCTCCATGGATGGCATTCCTTGATTCCTAGAACATGGGGAAGTGGTTCCACTTTGGCCCTTTCTTACTGATCTCCATATCCAAGACTTTGAAACTCACCGGGAACTCACCTACATATGGTATTTAGCCCTGATAAAAGAGGCATCCCACATCGACTGAATGGTTACTATTGTCTGCAACTTTTCTCACTCTTTTTTTAATTCTTTTTTAATTTTTTGAATGAGGATTTTCCAATATCTAATGTATATACATGATACACACACACACACAGATATATATATATATATATCTTTTGGTACATTCTAAAGCATGTTTTACTGTGTATGGCTTGATTGTTTCCCTTTCTCATTTCAATTTTACAAAAAAATTGAATTCACTCTCATGTGTAAGATAAATTTAAGTAGGATTTGCTAATGCAAAGGCCAGACAAAAGAAAAAACAAAAACAAGGAACGAAAAAAAACAAGCACAAAACCCTACAAAAAGAAAACTAAACCTAGCTACCCTAACTCTAACACAACAAAAGATTAACTCTAATAAAGCAATTTATTATAATTTCTATGACTATTTCTTCTACAATTTTAGTACGAATTACAACAAATTTGTCTTTAAACTCTCTTATCAAAATTTTCAATATTCTACTATAACAATAGATTATCTTAAATTTTATGCATTTAAACACCATGAATTCAAAAGTGTACTTACCCAAAATTTGGCTCAAATGTATGAAAAAGAACTCATTAGAGATCAATTGTGCACATTTTTTCTGACGCGACCATGTTGTACCTTCTTCTAGCCCTGGTCCATTTCCATGAATGAATGTGTTTATTTTCTGCTTCCTTCTCTTCTGAAAGTCTTCACATCTTCGACCCTATCTTTACTTTGCATTTTGTTTGACCAAGATATATCACTAGTTATATTACTATCAGAAAGGGAAAAAGTAAAAACCTGATATTTTGTATCTTGTATGAAATTAGGAAAATGTCTTTTTATAGTTGGTGGGTTTCCAACTTGAAGCATAATACACACGTTTCCTGCTTTGTTTTCCTGCTCCATCTCATTGTCCACATTTTCCATGTATATAGGATATGATGACTCATCAATTTCATTTCCTTGTTTGTGATGAAATATCTCTAAATCTCGACATTCTCACCTATTTTCCTCAAAAGCATTTGAATTTTCTTTATGATAATCGTAGTTTTCCAGCTATTTTGGTATATTGGTTGATTTTTTAATATTTCCAACTTTACTAGGGAAAAACATTTTTCTCGTTAATGATCCTTTTCTTTTAGTAGTTAAAACTTCCTCTGTTAACGAAATCACTCTATTTATGGCCAAACAAACCCTAGTTAAAAAAAATTCACACTCAAGTTCACCGTGGTCAATTGTATCATGAATTCTACAATCGGCGACTCTTCCAAAAGTAAACAAACTCAACGGATGCAGTTTTTGATTAAGGATTTTACAAAGTTTTCCAACTTCTATAATGAAAACCAGCTTGCACTCAAATTTCTCACTCACAAGCTTCTTACCAAACTCAGAACAAATGTTTTTGAAACACAATTCTATAAATTCTAGGAAATCATACCTAAAATATTAAACAGATGCCCTACTGCTAGTTCTCGTTGACGATGATTGTACTCGCAGAAAATAGGGTGAATAAATTCTTCATAGACAAGACCATAAAGAGCCTATCCTTCTTGAAAGATATGGAACAAAGATAACCTAAGCGGAAATTCTGCATTACAAGACAAAGATTGGATTTCATTCAATCCCAAGTCTCTGATAACCAGGTCATGGTTGCACTAGGGTCTCTCTCAGGTAATGATGTTGATATTGTTGTTAATCTCAAAGGGACTATGGTTATTCTTTGAATATTTTAGATATACATTCCAAATTGAAACAATGAGTTCAAACATCATGAAACCAAAATATTTACCATAATATTTCATGAATATTACAAGTTCTTTTCTATCAATTAAGTAGATTTAACATTAAGCATTCAACAATCATATGGAAAACAAAGGGTTTTCAACAAAATTATTTCCATTCATTTAAATGTTTTGGAACATTTTCAAATATTTAAACATCTATTCTAAAACAAAGTATAAAAAATACTGAAAAATAAAAGTTTCTCCCAGTTATTCTCCATGGATGCCCCAAAGAATTAAAACAGAGCAAATCACTTTATACTTCACCAGATTACTTCACAGATACATGTAAATGGTGCAAGCTTTTAAAGAGAGGGTTTTATTTTTGGACATTGAGTAGGTTCTGTATGCACCCTTAAATGGTGCAACATACAATCTTGTTTGGTCGAACTAACAAAACCAGCTACAAAAGATACTAAGATAGGTAGCTATCTAATAAGCTCTTATATTAATTAATGTCTACATGCATACAAATTTTTATGCTAGAATGGTTCAGAAAACAGGAAAAAAGAACAAAACTTAAAAGTTTATGCTCCTTTGACATCCAAAAATTCTGAACTTTGCATCATAATATGTGTCTCCTGCAATCACAAATTCCACACATTAAATCCCTTAAGAAAACATTTATAACATCTCATGTAAATTAAACCATTATTTTAATGTTAGTACAAAATTTTTATAATTAACACACCTTTTAAAAGCATATCATGAATCCTCATACATATATCGGATCATCGGGATCATTATCTAACAAATTTAAAATTTCACATTTTCAATCTACATTACAACCCGATACTCGGTACTCAATATTTAGCTTTACCCAGTTACTTTCCCGGACCTCGGTTATACTAGAACTCCACCATACCAGAACACTTTATACTGGAACACTTCATACCAGACTGGAACCTTCTGCTTGAACTTTACATTACCTTTTTTCCCTCTTCGTGTTTTCAATACCTAGTATCTGGTGTACAAAACAGTTGCAATACAAAATAATTTATTATCAAAGATTTTCTCTTTCACTTCCAATGATATTCTAATTTTGCTAGCTTCTTCCATAAGAGTTACACATTTTTCACTTGGGTCCCTAAGTCTTTTCAGTCTTGGGGCATGATGTGAGACCACACAACAATTATGAAATGTGACCTCACACCTCTAGAAGTTTTTGATATAATTCTTCGAAGACATCTACCATTCCAAACCCAAATAGTGGATTCTATGAATTAAAAGATAATATTTTGACCTCAACAAGTCTAAATTATAAGACAAAATAGGTTGGTATATACTAAATAATGTTATAACATTGATAATATACAAAAAATCCTACTTCTTATTGTCTACTTAGAGATGTTGCAAAGGAAACCTCACAAGCAGTAGCATTGCTCACTCATGCATCTTCTCTATCACAATAATAGATACTTGAAATTGTACTATTATAGGATGAAGATGTCTTTATAAATTGCAAAAGTATTCCAAAAACAATTTACGGTACTATAGACACTTAAAATTGTCTTGATTGATATTGCACATCTCAATTTGATTATTAACACCATTTTTGTCCTAAATCACCTTTTTTGACTGTTTAATTAAATAATCTCCATTATTTAAATAAATTCATCAATTTCCCCTCTTAATCAAATGATCAATATTAATTGGCTAATTCATCCCATTTCATGCTAATTTTCATCTTATTTAATTAGGTAATGTGAATTATTTAATTAAATTACATATGTCTTCTCATTTAATTAAATAATCTTTATTATTTAAGTTAAATTTCTTTAAACCCCCTTTCATTAAATAAATTAATTATTTAATGAGCATCCTAATTTCACTCATCTTGCACAATTAAAAAATTATTTTAATTGTCTAAATAGATAACTTCTCTCACCCTCCCACTTGCAAGGGAATATTCCCCTAGAATATTCCTCCTTTTGAACTCCTCCAAAATGAAATATTCTTGTAAAAAGCTTCCTAGCAACCTCCTAATTTTTAGGAAGTGTACTTCTTTGAATCAATGGGAGCCATTGATTAAATCCTTGATCCTTGTCAACTTGCATTCCCATCCATTGATGAGAATCCTTGATCCATGCCTTCACCTCTCATTACTTCTCATCCATTGATTGATCAAATCAATCCTGACCATTGATTCAACCATTTCTCCTATAAATACTCCTCATTTCTATGAGAAATGGATCCACTTTCATTTAGAGTAACTAGAATACACCAAATTTTAGAGCCATCTCCATTATCATTTTAGCATTTAGTACATAGCATTCAATATCCATTTTATCTTAGTTTTGCATCCATTTTAGCATTCAAATATCCATTTTAGCTTAATCTTCATCAATGGAATCCATCTAAAAGCTTGTTTCAACTAAGGGGTTGGGAAAGGGCTGATATTCCACATCAATGTAGCACCAATCCCAAAATGGGATGAGGTTTGAGTCATTAGAATAGGTTTCCATTATGCATTTATTGCTTGTTTATGTTTTATGGCTTCTTTATTTGATGTTTTCAATAATTTCATTAGGAGTTTGACTTAACTAGCTAAATCTTGGTTTATTTAGTATGGATCTAGTAGGTTTAGCTTAGGTTATGATCATGCTCACATTTTGGTGTTAGGAGGGTAGAACTAACTGAATTTGATGAATTTTACTTGAGTTTTTCGTGATTTCAAAATTCCAAACTAGAGCGACACTATTGAAATTTACTAGAGCAACACTTTTGCTTTATTGTGGTGCTATTGATGCATAGTGGAACTATTGCAATTTTCCAGAGAAACACTTTTTCTTTATTGTGGTGCTATTGATGCACAACAGTGCTATTGCTTTATTGAGGCACTTTTTCTTTTTTGATAGAGGTGTGTTATTGATATGACAGTGCTATTGCCAGAAAGCTACAGTTGCGCTATTGAAAAATTACAGTACTATAGAAATATTGTGACACTATTTCTATCTAACAGAGTAGCACTATTGCAAGGTAAAATAGAGAGTTAAATTTTCATATCTACCTTAATTTGTCAAGTTTATTTGTTCTCTGATCATTTACTGACTTTTGGTTTTTCTGTAAGGCTAACTAATTTTGTATATTTGGAAAGGAGCATAAAATATTGAAGTGAAGGAGCAAAGTCTCATTTGATATTTATTATAAAAGTGTTTTTAAACACTCATTGGATGATACAACCCATCTTGTTGCTTTGTTTCATGCTTTAGGATAACTAGATTTCAATTTGGGTTTTAAAACTTACAATTCTTTGAGTCTTTCAAAGTTGGTTAAAATTAAACCCAAACATCCTCACATTGTAATGTTGGTTAAAATTGAACAATACAAACTTACACTTCATTTTGGTGCAATTTAAAATGAACATAACATCTATTTTGGTGTTTTGAAATGAATTAGTGTATTATGTGCTTGCATGCTTGTGTAACCTTTTAGTGTGTATCCTCTCCCCTTGTGCTTCATGTGATCTAGGGTAAAGAGAAACACTCTAAGTTTACAAAAATTTTAGAGTCACCCCAAGAACTTGCTATATATCCTCTCCCCTTGCACTTCGTTTGGTCTTGGGTGAAGAGAAATATCATTTTTTTGTCTTTATTAGATAAGGGCCTACTAATGAGATACAACCTGCAATGGAGAACTCATATAAGCAACCCTAAGAACATGTTTACTGATGGGCTATATAAAGTTTATGAAATCGAAAGAAAGTAGCTTAAATTTGGGTGGGAATAGCATACCATGCTTCATCCTCGTCCAAACGTAATGAGTTGGGTAGGAACGGCTAAATTCTTTAGTGTCTTATGTATGAACTATGCATCACAATGTTCACTGTTGTCATTAAACACCTTGTCTTAGCAACCTATCCCTGTTTTTTGAAATGTTCTTTGAATTAGTGCATGTGAGTTGCACCACTCCCAAAAGTTACTTACCGTGTTTGATTTATAGTTGAGGCATAAATCTTAAGAGTTAATTCTCTTGTGCAAAGCTAGGCATGTCAAGATGGCACATTTCCTTGACATGGCCTATTTTACCCCTCTATAAAGATGGATTACATCATTCCTTCGAGGGTGAGGTAAGCCTAACAAGAAGATATGTACCTTCTCCTTAGGGTGGTTATGTGACTAATTTTGTTGAGCCCAACCAGTAAGTATTATGGACGAAGACTTGTGAAATATCTCCATCACCTTTTAAGTCAATAATACACATTGCTTGTTATTAAAAATAACTCAAAACAAACATTGAGCATTGTCATCAAAATTTCAAACCCTTTGGATTACATGTGAATACATTTGAAAAGAACTATATTATTGCATGTCCCTAAAGATATTTTATTTTTTTCAAAATAATATCTCTAATGCTTCCTAATATTTGGACTTATATGTCAACTTACATTATTCCAAAGTCAACATAAGGGACTATGGATTTAGCATCCTAATTTTCACTTTTCAAGCTTTGTGGAAAGAAAGTTGCTTAAATATAGACATTTAGTTTGAAATTAATCAAGACATTTGAATGTGGTAAAAAGAAATCTCATTAATCAAAGTTTAAATCAATTAAACACACCACACATTAGGCTTATTTTCAAAACACCTTGACTTCCAAACAACAAAGTAAAAAAAAAGGAAATGTATTGCCAAACATTGTATCAAAATTCCACTATCCAACAAACATTGATTTCTTAGGTTTATCACTCCAAGGGAAAAGCATGTCTTTCACTACCTTTATCTTGTAAACAAATTACCTCTTAGGTTCACACATTAAGATCAACTATCACATTTATCTCAAAAAAATTGACATCTCACCTCACAAACAAATTTAAACTTTGGACACATCAACCTTCTAGACCTAGGTTGTCATCAATCAATCCTCTAGTTTAACTATGTGTGTGTGAATGCATTATTTTTCATACATTTAGTTAATTTAGCCATCATTCTTTTGAACAAGTATTTAACCTAAGGTAACAAGTTTACTCAAGGATTTACAAGTTCATTAGCATCCTTATCCAAAACAACAAACATCAAACCTTTATTCTAGTGTTTTACAAAGTTTGGAAGTTCATCATCCGTATCACTCACCCTTTTCATAATCCACTCACATCATTGGTCCTAAGAACCTTAGAGGATCTCTTCTATATATATTTGAATCAACTAGAGAATTTTGTCAATACAAATCCTAACACACTTTTCCCATAGTTGATCAACAATTTATGGTAAAAACAAGATCACAATACAAGAAAGACATGGAATAAAAAAAAATTCATCCACCATCAATGATCCCAACCCACAAGTATTTGATCCTAGGATTTACTCAACCCCATTACAACAACCACCAAAAAATTCACTAGAAATGAGGGTATGAAGTAGAAGATGTTACAAACTGTAGAACCCCAATCCTATACCTGCACAAACATAAGAAACATACATCATATTAGATCAAATACAAATAAGAACCAAGATTCCTCATGAAATTCATCTACAATGCTCAAAAATGAAAGAAATGGAGGAACAAAGCAAATAAATTAATTGAAATCCTATTTGAACAAGCAAACCCTCAATCCCATGGAGGAATTGGTGCCCATTTGATGTGAAAATTGGCCCTTTCCCAACTCCTATGCAAGCTTGATGAAGATTTGATGATGATTGAAGCTCCTTGATGACATTTTGGCATAACCTTGCTATGAAACCTTGAAAATGATGAACACTTGATATGAAATGGGTAAAATTAGCTCTCAATGTGAAGAGAGTAACTTTTCTCTAAGTTGTGGATCCAAAATACAAAGGAAAGCCTTCTATTTATAGAAAGAAAAGATGGATGAATGAGAAAAATGGAGCAATGTGGGATCATTCAACATCCAATGGGCAAGTGCCACTTGTCAAGATGTGAATGGAGGAAGCTTGAGCACATTTTGATGAATGTGCACAATAAATGATATTAGGTGGAATTTCAAATTTGTGAAATGACTTGTTGGAGGGAGAAAATAATGAATTAAATGCGACTTGGCTCAATGCACAAGGACATGTAAGAGGGAATGGATGTCTTGTTGGAAGGACAAATCCACTTGGAGGGATTTTCAAATTTGGAAAAATATTCCCCTAAAGATTCCATGTTGAAAGAAAATAGAGATTTAATAAATTAATTAAATGTATTTTCATGTGCAAGTGGAAAAATCTAGAGGATTTAGATTATTATGATTAAATTAATTAGGATTTGATTAATTTAATGAGGGATTAGATGATGTGACAATTTGATTTATTTTTTTGTGTTGATTTAAATCAAAATTGAGGAGAATATGATTTAGATTTAATTAAATAAAGGATTTGATTTATTTAATTAAACAGGGGTGATAATGTTAGATTAAATTAAACAAGGTTTAATTTATTTAATTTAATAAGATGACTTTAGAGATTTAATCAAGTAAAATGAATTGTTTAATTAAATAGACAAAGGAGGATTAATTAAATAACATTGATTTATTTAATTAAAAAGAGAGAATGACTTAATCAGATAAATGATGATTTATTTAATTAAGGGACGAAGAGTGATAGTAAGAAGATGATTTGGGATGAAACAATGTTAGTAACCAAGATCAAGTGTGTCGGTATGTTTTCCATGTTTACATTTTTCCCCTCTTTGAAGCAAAGTACTCCCTATGTTGGTTCAAAGAATAAACTGTCTCGATCAAAATTCAAAAATTTCTAATTTTCAAAATTGCCCCACTGCTATCCCAGTGAGAGAAAACATGTTGATATACTGCCCCCTCGAGAGATCAGACAAAAATTTGAATTTTTGGGTGATCTCACAAAAAAAGAGGACAAGGTGCCCGACGGGTCCAAAAAAGGCTCCGAGATGCCAAAAAATGTGCCATAATGGGACAAAATGAAGCAAAACAACCCTCGGTTGGGAAAAAATAGGATCAGGGAGCCAAAACCCTAGCTAGAAAGCTAAATAGGTTCAAAAAAGCCTAATTTTCAGGCTTAAATAAGCCTCGAGGGGCCACTTCCAATTCATTTGCACACATAGCCTTTTGAGATTCTGCACCTTTGAGCTCTGACCCCTTTGAGAGATGGTGCAACGAATTCCCCGACACATTTCAGATCGAGTACGCACACACCAGAGGCTGCCTAGCACTGGACCACCGGTGAGTCAACTTGACTTGACCTTGTTTTTTAATTTACACATTCATTTATTAGCTTAGGAAGTTAGGTTTTTACCAGCGGTCTAATATAACGCCACTTGAAAGTTTGTTTCAGCACCACATGGCCTCAAACTACGCCACAGTCGCAAATAGTAATGTTGCGACACAGTTTGGAGTTAGGTTTCAAACTCCAAACTAAACCGCATGTGTAAACTGCACCGCAATGGGCCTCTTTGGAAATTAGGATTTAACATTAAATTGACTTGTGCCTCAAACTGCGTTGCGACGACAGAGTTTGAAAATTTAGGGCTCCTAGTGGCGCAGTTTGGAACTTTCAAACTACACCACACCCACAAACAGGATGATGATTTTTTATGAAATTTAATGTGGTGGCTTTCCTGATGTAGGAGCAGGTGGAGATCCTTCATTCACATGAGCACAGGTCCCGAGTACTTTTTGGTACACTAGAGGGTATGCCTGAGTGGCTACAAGAGCACCTAGGGGTGATCAGACTCTGGTACATTGCTTATTCACCGCCAATGAGGACTCACTTAGGCATGATTCCAACACTCACAGAGCAATGGCATAGATAGACATCCTCCTTCCACCTTCTGACAGGCAAGGCCACAGTCACACTAGAGGACATGTGGTGGATATTTAGATTGCCCATCCACAGGGAGTGTGTGATATATGACGTGGATGCTGGGAGGGAGGCCTGCTATGATGTGTTGGGCCTTCATGAGATTGTCTTTTGCAAGGGCTAGATCGAGCTGGAGCATTACAGGCCCGCCGTGTCTCCCTCCGCTTGGTTATAGTAGAAATTATATTGGGTCTTGTTGCACCAAATCGACAAGGCCAATATTTTAGTCCTAGATGGGGGCTTGCTTGGGAGCTGATGGTTTGATGATGGGTATGATTTGTGTGGGGGCCAATACTGCTGGCCTCTTTGTACCAATATTTACATGAGTTCATATATAGTGACGACAAAGCCATCAGGGTTGGGGTCACACTCTTCCACATCTGGGCTTGGGAGCATATCGTTGTGCTTCGTCTGAGAGTTGTTGTTGATATGGAGCTAGACAATCCAGTTGTTTGGAGGTACAAAGGAGGTGTTTCATTTACATACACGGGACAACACAAGATTCCTCATTGGAGGAGAGTTCTTGATGACATGCGAGCCTTTACATGGCGGCCATATCTTGGATGCCCTGCATGGTACGATGATGCATAATAGCTCTTCTTCACTCGACAAGATAGACTTATGTAGGGCAGGGAGCACACAATGATTGAGGGATACCTACCAGGCATAGTGCAAAGACAGTTTGGGGAGCCCTAGGATAGGCTTGATGACCAATATGTCACAATATTTGCATGTACTATGAGGGAGACTTCATGGGGCTGATATATTCCAACATAGAAGGTGATTGATTCTTTTAGATAGCTGGTGGCCAGGCCATGGCCATATGATCAGGGTTAGGCCAATGCAGGGACCACCTAGGCCTATAGAGATTGGTTCAGGCCACCTCTTTGACTAACAGTGTTGGGGACATCGTTCTCACGATGCAAGGCTAGAGGTAGAGGGGCAAGACAAGGCCAGGGCCAGGGAGGCCGAGGGGACAAAGATGAGGATGGGGACCGGGGCAGAGGCGGGCCAGGTCAGCAGCTAGATCAAGACAGGGGGCCATAGGATCAACATCCAAATGCCCCAAGATAAGACTAGGATCAGGGTAGGTAGGATCAGAATCTAGGGTGGCATAATTAGGATAGATAGGATGAACAACCACCACAGAGAGACCAGGGACCTCCACCACTGCCTGGTCAGGGAGATGCCTAGATATAGTAGCTGTAGGCTCAAATTGCAGGGCTACAGGGACAGGTTGTTACCTTGACAACAGAGAGACACTAGCTGAGATAGGAGAGATATTAGGTTGTCCAGCAGAGGCAGACTACAGAGCTTAGGGTCGCTTAGGAGACGAGCCGCAAACAACTTGAGAGAATTTCTACCTCTTCCTCTTGGAGTTTAGTGTCATTACAAGAATATAGGGAGGCGATTAGGGAGGCCAACTATTACAGGGTCCATTATCATCAGGCCATTCCCCGAGTGTCCTGGATCCCAAACTTTTCACAACAGACAAGATATAGAGCCCTTGAAGACCACAAAGAGAGACACCTTGGTGAGGGTGAGGGAAGCCAGTAGGGTTAGAGCATTTTTTTATTAGAGACATGATTCTTTTGTGCCCCATGGGCTCATTTTTGATAGCCCAATGGGCATTTTTAGTTTATGTATTTGATACACACTTGATCCATATATTGTACCATGACAATGTTTTATTTGATGATATGTATGAGATGTGATGATTTGATGATGTGTCCTATTCTATTTTATGCATTATGGATGGATGTGATGTCATGATTCTATCTTATGTATGCTGTTATGAGATGATTCTATATGGTACTTATGTGATAATGATGTTATGCAATTTATGAATTTATGCTAATGCGATGTAATGATCTATTGGATGCATTTTTATTTTTTAGTATCTTTTCCTATGCACTTTTTATGATGATGTATGAAAAAATGCAAAATGTTATGATATGAAAATGTTCAGACTAACAAATCTATATTATGCACCTAATGGATGATGAGATATATGGGATGTAATCTTTTCTTTTCAGTAATCTTCTCATGTATGATATGGTGATGCACTTATGATGTTATGATGATGATATGATGTATTTCATGATGTATGGAATGATGTATGATGTTTATGATATGGTGCCTATGTTATAACAATGCAAATGGATGATATGTATGTATGTATATGATGTGATGGATGTTAATGATGTCTATGCATATGATGTACATGATATGCCTTTATGATTATGCAATGGATGTTTTATGAAGTATGTGATATGAGTTTAATAATGCATATGGGATGGTTTCTTTTATGCTTATTAAATGAATGCATATGTATGGTTTATGAGATGCCTAGAATAACCAATCTATATTATGCAATGATGCAGGTGATATGACAAATGCTTTCTATATGATATGGTATGCGTTATGCAGTATGCTGATGGTTTATGGATGCAGGATGGATGCACTGGCGATAATGATTTGTGATTAACTGTCATGGTACAATGTTAGCATGGAAAGAATATAGAAGAAAGCAAGAGACTCCAACAAGTCACGAGATGATAATGATGATGATTATGATGATTTTCTTACCGAGGAGTTTGGATTTTAAAAGGGCCAATTACCTTATGTTTGATAACACACATAGGTATGATGAATCAAGGTATAAGAAACCAGGATAGTGTTGCACCTAGTGTGATGGAATTTTACTTGACAATTAGATAGGAGTACTCCTGTTCACACTTGGTATACATAACCTTATTCAAAATGTAATTTAGATATTTTCAACATCTTGGACCAAAACATAGAAAGGAAAGTCTTCCTATGTGGTCAAAAAGATATCTAAAACACCCTCCCTAGGAATCAAGCAAAGCACGCACGACCAAGTTATATTACAAGAACATCCAACAAACATAGTAGATAAAAAGATAATGATCATTGCCCCATTTCTTTCTCTCAATCCCTTCATTTGGGACATCATCGAGAGGTCATCAAAATGGAGCACAATAAGATAGGTCAAAAGACAAAGATAAAGCAAACAAACAAGTTAATGTTCTTCAATACCACTAGCCAAGACTAAACTACGGTGATGCCTGATGTTGATGTCCATTGTAGGAAGGATTCATCCTAGGACATGACGATATTAGATGATTGATCTGGGATTGATTGGATGATAGGCTATTGACACAAAGAGTTGATTAACTTGCTTACTTACTGACCTAGACTTGAGACTTTGACGATTGAGTTTTCACCTTTAGCTACTAGACTTGTTTCTTATTGTTTCACCAAAGGTTGAGGATGACATTTGATTTATTATGTGTGATGTTTATTGTGAGTGAAAGTGTGATGAGACAGATGAATTTTTTCAAATATTTGGATTTTTTTGGAGTTTTTTGAAATGTTTTGAGGCTGTTTTTGGTATTTGTTTTTTGAATTTTCAAATGTTTTAGGGTTTTCTGATATTTTGACTAAAGACCTAACCTAAAGACCTATCCTAGGGGCCTCAAGGGCTGGTCAATAGATTAGCCTTGCCTATGTTATACACGCAGAGACCACATAGTTCGACTGACACAAACTCAATTATTTGATGAGATATGAAAAAATGGATTGCCAGTTTATTATGATGGACTCCTAAAGGAATAACCTAAGTGTCTCGAGGGAAGATCAAAGATCAACTATTCCTATGTTCAAAGCTCAAAGACAATGTAGTTCGACAAGATGACTCTGTTTTTTAATTTTTGACTGATTTTTTACTTATTTTTGAGTTTTGATATGTTTTGGGATTTTGTGATTTTATGATGTTTTTGGATTTTTTGATTTTCTAATGTTTTTGGATTTTCTTATTTTGGGGACTTCAAGAACATACACGAATCCAGTCTGATGAGAACATGCCCCTATGTGATGCAATAGACTACTCTAATAAAGGCAAGACAAACTAACCTTGAGAATGGGTCGAGTAGTACTAAGAGGGATCATGATACAAACATAGGACCAAGCTATGATGCAAACACAGATGGAGGATGGATGAAGATAGATGGATGATGGCAGCGTAATGGATGAACGATGTGGAACAAGCCGCGAAGATCCTGGTGGATGGAAAGTGCTTATTTACACATGGTGCCTATTTTCACAGTTTTCACCAAGGTACTTTCCCAAAGCACCACTGAAGTGGTTTTCACTAGAGGACGATTTTTCTCTTTACTATTTTTAATCCTTTTCTTTTCTTTTCTTTTTTTTTGGATTTTTTTCTTTTTCTGATTTTTTTGTTGTCACCAAGATGCCTGTTTGCGAGGTTTTCATCAGGGTGACTATTTTTTCAAGAAATTTTCTTTTTCTTTTTTTTGTATTCTTGGTTCTATACCTTGCAAGTTTAGGCATAAAACTTTTTGAGATGGGAGTTGTTCATGGGATCCTACAAAAGTTCCCCTTCGGGTGTTGATAACTGATATGCCTCTAACTTATAGCTTGGTGTGATGATGAATGGCCCCAACCAGTTGGGTTCAAATTTTCCTTTTCAATTTGGGTTTGGGACGTTCTTTTGGTTCTCTTTTAGCACAAGTTCTTTGACCTAGAAGTTCCTACTCCTGATCTTCTTTTTATAGTTCCACTTGAGGTGGTTTTGATACTCTTGTAGATGGTTCAATGCTTCCATTTGTCGTTCATCTAGCAGCTCCAGCTCATGTAGTCTTGACACATGATATTCATCATCTGTGATGAGATTCTACAGTGATTTTCTCAATGACGGGAGCTCAATCTCAATGAGGTGTATGGCTTTTGATCCATAGACCAGGGAGAAGGGGGTGGAACCTGTTGGTGTGTAGATGCTAGTTCGATAGGCCCAAAGGGAAGGATTTAGTTGGAGATGCCAATCACGACCAACTTCATTGACCATTTTCTTGAGTATTTTCAGAATGGTCTTGTTTGTAGCCTTAGCTTGGCTGTTTCCTTAGGGATAATATGGGGTGGAAAAGCAATGTTGGATTTTGAATTTGTCGCATAGGTCATGAACATCCTGATTTTTCAATGGTGTCCCATTATCTAAGATAATGGCTTGTGGGACACCATAGTGGCATATTAGGTAGTTCAAGGTGAACTTAGATATCTGCTTTCCAGTTATGTAGGTCATTGGTATGGCTTCCACCCACTTTGTGAAGTACTAAGTGGCGGTAATGATAAACTTGTGGCCACTGGATGAGGTAGGGGGGATTTTTCCAATGAGATCAATCCCCCACTGTGGAAAGGGCCATGGTGTAATGATCAGGTGGAGCTCTTGAGCTGGTGCATGGATGAGGTCCCCATGCTGCTGACATTGTAAACACCTTCTGACATTGTCATGTGCTTCTTTTTCCATGGTAGGCCAATAGTACCCAATTCTTAGCAATTTCTTGGCCAAGGTCATACCACTCATGTGTGAACCAAAGATTTTGTTATGTACTTCAGTTAAGGCAGTCAAGGTCTCCTCGGCATTTAGACATCATAACAGGGTTCCTTTTATGCTCCTACGGTAAAGGGTATCTCCTAGGATAATGAAGCGAGAGGAATTTTTGATGAAGGGTCCTTTTAGGCTTGAACATGAGTCAATAGGTAGGACCCCTATTTGCAAGTAGGTGTATATATCGTGATACCAGGGATCATCGGGGCCAACGATTTTGCATACAAATTTTGACTCTGGTACCTCAAATGTAGGCACGAGAAGCTACTCTACTAGGAATTCATGTTTTGGAACATTGCTAGGGATGCCCTATAGGGATCCAATTATCACCATGGTGTCTGCCACTCTATTTTTTTCTCTAGGTATCTACTCAAATGTGATCTCGATGAAGGACTCTTTAAGACTTTCCACCAATTTCTTGTATGGAGTTAGCTTGTCGTCCTTAGTCTGGTATTCATCATTCACTTGATTGATTATTAGTTGCAAGTCCCCATAAACCTTGAGAGCCATGATATACTACTACACTACTATTTTGAGTCCTATGGTTAGAGCCTCATACTCTACAATATTGTTTGTGTAGGGAAATTCCAATTTGTAAGATCTTGGTATGCAGTCTCCCTATGGAGTGATGAAAAATACGCCGGCTTTGGATCTATGCTATGTGTAGGAGCCATCAAAGTACAACTTCCAGTGGTCTGCTATGTTCAATTTGAAGATGGATTCATCAGGGAACTCTAAAATTAGCAGATTCTCTGAGTATATTGGTGCTTCTACTAGTTGGTCTGCAATAGCCTTCCCCTTGATGACCTTCAGCTCTACATACTCGATGTCATATTCTGATAGGATCATGACCCACTTGGCCATCCTTCCTATGAGCATTGCTTTGGAAAGTGGGTACTTGAGTGGATCGATCTTGGCAATGAGTTTGATTTTGTGTGTTAACATGTAGTGTCTAAACTTCTATGAGGCAAACACCACTGCTAGACAAGCTTTTTTTATGAAGGAATAATTTAACTCATGCCCTACCATGGTTCAGTTGATGTAGTAGATATCCCTCTCTATTTCATTTTCATCGTGTTGAGCTAGGAGAGCACCGAGAGCTACTGTTGTTGCTGATATGTAAATAATTAGCAACTTTCCTTGGATTGGTGGCATAAGCACTGGAGGTGTGAGAAAATACTCTTTGATTTTGTTAAAGGCTTGATCACACTTTTCATCCCATTTGTACGCTTCCCCCTTGTGGAGTAGGTGAGAATTATATGGTATTGAATTGTTTGCTAGCTAAGCTATGAATCAGTAGATTGACTGGAGCCTACCTTGTAGGCCTCTCAACTATTTCAATGTATTAGGTTCCTCCATCTCAAGGATTTCCTTTACCCTAGCGAGATCTATTTCAATTCCTCTCATAGACACAATGAATCCCAACAGCTTCCCTGATTGTACACTGAAGACACACTTCTTCGAATTAAGGCGGACTTTGTATTCCTCTAGTTTGTCGAAGATGACACTCAATGCTGCTATGCGGGCCCTTCTCTTTCTATATTTTTCCAATATGTCATCGACATAATCTTCAATAGTCTTATGGATCATTCCATGAAAGATTAAGGTCATGGACCTTTGATATATCTCTCCAATGTTCTTTAGGCCAAACGACATCATGTTCTAGCAACATGTCCCCCATGGAAAAGTAAAAGCAATTTTATGTTGATATTCTTTGGCTATCATAATTTGGTTATACCCGGAGAATTCATCCATCAGTGAGAGCATCTCATGTGCGGTCATATCTACAATCATATCAATGTTGGGAAGTAGGAATTTGTCTTTGGGACATGCCTTGTTCAAGTCTCTAAAATATGTGTATATATGGATGCCCCCATCGGGCTTTAAAAAAAGAACTAGATTTGATACCCACTCCAGATAGTTGATTGGTCATATGAACCTTACATCAAGCAACTTCTTCAATTCCATTTGAACCAACAAGGCTATCTGGGGATGCATTTTCTTTAGTTTTTTGTGTAACAGGATTTGCTTTGGGGTAAACTGCTAGATGGTGGACCACAATATTTGGATCAAGCTCGGGCATGTCAACATAGCTCCATGCAAAGGTGAATTTTCTCTCCCTTAAGAAAGTAGCTAGGAGCTCCTATTCTTCTGACATCAATGATTCAACATAAAATGTGATAGGCAGAGTTTCCTCTATTCCCAAGTTGACTAGGTTATAGTTCTCAGCTAGAACCGCTGACTTTTCCTGATGTAGAGCATTGAGAGGAACATTGAACCCTTCATCCTCAGGCACCTCAGAGAGGTTTTCACCATTGGATAAGTCCTTTGTTTTTACTATTTTAGGGTCAGAGAGTGCCACAGTGTGGTTTTCACTCAAAGACCTTGAGATTATTCTCAAATTCTTTCCTTTGCGACTAAAGGATTCAATTGCCTCCCCGTAGTAAGCTTGTGTGTCCAAAATGATATCAAACCCAGCCTTGTGATTTCCATATGGTACCGTGTTCCACAGTCCCATGAATTTTGAGAGCACTTGATCATTTTGAAAAGTGTCCAAAACTGGCAGTCCTCATTGGTTGTAATTGATCGCCTGGGGATAGACTAGGTGGATTTTATGGGCCTAACTGGTTGACTCAAATGACATGATACTAAACATGAGGAGAGATGAATTCTTGAAAAGCATAGGCAAGTCAGTTGTGGCATGTCCCTCATCATCACTACTACTATAGACATTGGTTATGTCAAAGTTGAAGTTGTCTAAAGGAAAACCAGTGGATATGGGTAATTGAAGGGTGGTTGTCATTTGTTGATGAGTTTTGACTTTCTTCACTGGGGTATTTTTACCACGTATTGTTATACTTAGAGGGGTACATCCAAGGCCAAGATTTCTCATTCGTATCTCAGGAATTATGGGTACTAGGAGCTCGTTGTCATTTTTTCCAAGCTTTTTGTTTCTATCATAGCCCATGGTGAGCATCATTTGTAAGCCTTTACTGCTATCATCCATAGGTAGATCGGTTGTTGGTCTATTGTCTTGATATAGGAGATGGGATGGGTCCTCTTCTATTATTTCTTGACCGAGATCTCCCCAACTTCTAAAGCTGGAGGAGCTTGCTGTGAAGGTTTGGAATGAGGAAGCATCATTTGAATGTGGTCATCCTCATGACCTAGGAGATCGTGGTAACTCTCCTACCACAAAAGCATTTTTTAAAATTGTATAGTGTCCACACCCATTATCCTGGATAATGAATTTGATATTGAAGATGGTGGGGATGGCGGGTGTCTCTGTCACAGAAGTGGAGGCGAGAGTAGCTAGATCAATGTATGGAGTTGAGGGGCCTTCATCATTCTTAGGTACTTGGGGGATTTTATAATATTTTACTTCTAAACTCTTGCAGTACGAAAAGGGTTCAGGATCCCCATGGATATTGACCTCTTGGCCTTGGTATGTGAATTTGACACATTGGTGGAAAGTTGATGCCACTGCTTGCATCCCATGGATCCATGGACTCCCTAGGATAATGTTGTAAGGAAAATCGAGATCAAGGACCTGACAGGTGGTTTCCATAATTGTTGGCCCTACTTGAATAGGGAGTTGGATAGTGCTCTAAGACACTCTTTCTTGATCATTGTAACCCTTGATTGTGATGCCTTTTCCTTTCTCAATGGAATCCTCTAAGATTCCCAGATTCTTTATGAGCTTGAGGGAACAAATGTTTAAACCTCCACCTCCATCCACCAAGACTCTCTTAACTTTGTTCTTATGCACTAGGACCTCCAGATGGAGTGTGTGATTGTGAGATGGTTGGGTGGGGAAGTCTTGATCAGAGAATGTAAGAAGATTTGGGGTAATGATGTTTCTAACCATAGCTTGGAATTTTTTAGCACCAAGATCTGTGGAGATGGTGGATGAAGCCAATGCTTCCACAAGGATCTTTTTGTGGGCTGATGAAATCTTCAGCAACTCCATGATGGAGATCTGAGCTGGGGTTCTTTTCCAATGGTCAAGGATATTATAGCCACTAGGAATGGATCTTAGGTTGGAAGTGGGTGCCCTAGGAGGCTGAGATAACCCTGTGATGGTGATTTTTTTGCCTCTTGTGGTGACTCCATAATTAGCTTGGCATCCTTTGATGGTGATAACAATGCAATACTCATCTAGGGATGCGACGAAATGGTTGTATACATGATTCAAAATTTTGAATGCACCCTTTACCTTATCATTGTTATTGTTCCCTTTGTTGTTATGATTGGGCATCAGATTCATTTAGATCTTGAGATTTTGGTTTCACGCTGGTTGTTCCACATTTATGATTTTTCTGTCACTAAGGTCTTTGATTAAGTTTTTCAACCTCATACAACTAGCAGTTGTGTGTCCCTTGATTTTTTGGAAATCACAAAGGTGATTTTCATTGTACCACGATGGTTTTACCAAGGGTTCTTGATAGTTGTCATTGGTGGGGATTGTGATGATTTTTTCCTCCACCAGTCTCTTCATGATGGATTCAACTGATTCCCCAAGGGCTGTGTACTTCCACTTGGGGGAATTTTTGTTTCACTGGGGTGGTCCCCTTTGATCGTTCACATTGTTGATTGTTTGATTGTTTGGCTGTTGATTCACAATGTTAGCTTGATGATTGTTATGATTGTTGTTTTGGGGTTGTTGTTGGGATGTTGGTGTGTTTTTTCGAGGAGCATTGATGACAAATTTGGTGTCGATGACACCATTGTTGGTAATGTTTTTGTTTTTTTCCCATGTACGAGGTTTGTCATTATAGCTAGTGGATGGGAAATTGTTTTGTTGTTCAGGATATGTGGGTGTCCATCCTTGTGAAATAAGGGCTCGTTCAATGTTAGGCACCTTGGAGATCATTTGGTTGTACGTGGTGATACCTTGCACCTTGAGATGGAATGCCAAGGCTCCTTCAAGATTGGAGATGATGGTGCAAACTTGTTTTTCTTCTGGCATGACCCATTTTCTCCTATTGGCCTTGGATCGCCATTGCTATAGGAAAGAAGCAAATGACTCATTTTTACCTTGTTTAAGAGTTGATAGTTCCTTTAGACTGACATCCATATCGATACTGAATGTGTAATTTTTTATGAATGCATCTACTATATCTTGGTACTTTTTGATGCTAGGAGGAAAGCGAGAGAACCACTCCATGGCATGGCCATCCAAATTTCTAGGAAATAGCCACATCAGATATGTATCGTCATATGCAACTTTCATGCAATGTACTTGGAATTCCCTAATGTGATATTTAGGGTTTCCCGTCCCACAATATTTATCAAATTTGGGGATCTTAAATCCCTTTGGGAATGGTTTCATTGCAAGATTCTTGTCAAACGGATAGGGAAACAAGTTGCTAGGCGTCTTTGTGGTTTTCCCTGACTAAAGATCAAGCACTTGTTGCGAGAGCAACTTGATTTGCATTGTTACGTCATCTTGTAGATCAGGGAGTGGGGCAAAGGTGTTCTACAATGGTTCAATTGTTGGAGGGATGGGTGGATTGTTTGGTGTGTTGGTGGATGGTGTTTACATGTTTTTCTACGCCAAGTATGCTTGCACTTGTTTTTGAATCAACAATGCTTTTTGTTGGTCCTATTGTTGTTGTTGTTGTACCAACAACACTTGTTGTTGGGCTGCTAGTTGGGCTACTTCTTATTTCTCTTGGTATTGCTTCAACACTTGCTGGTATGCTTGTTGTTGGGCTACTTGTTATGTGAGGTACTATTCTTGCACTTATGCTTGTGATTGTTGAGCTTGGTATTGGGCTTGAGCTTGTACTTGTGCCTGATCTTGTGCTTGTTGGGTAGCTTTTGTTGCTTCTACAGCTTGTGTGGCCTGAGCGACTTGAGTGGCTTGAGTAGCTTGAGTGGATTTCTATTGTTGTAATAGGGCTTGGGCTTGAGCAACTTGTTGTGCTTGCTATGCTTGTTGCGCTTGTTGTGTGGCTAATTGTGCTTGTGTTTTTTGAGCGGCTAGTAGTGCAACTTGTTGATTTTGGACTTTCTGGAGTGACTTTTGATAGGTAGGTTATTGAGTGGTTTGTAATCCAATGCTATATTGGTTTGACGTGTTTCAGTTTGGTGGCAGAGGTGGTGATGGATTCAAAATGGTCTTTTTTTTGTGTGATGAGAAGCATCGTTGTATTGATGATTGGGATTTGTGTAGTGGATGGTGAGATCAATATGCTTGGTCCTTGAGAGACCATGTTTTGAGGTATTTGACGAATGGTTGATGATGTGGTGGTTGCTTCTATTATTGGGATGGTTTCCATCTGTTGTTGTGATATTGATGGAAAGATGGGAGGATTTGGTATGATGCTTTGATTGATGATTGGGGGATTTTTTTGAATGAGTGGCGGTAACAAAGGTAACCGCAAACTGAGAGGTGATGTTGATGTTGGTAGCAGGGGTGGAAGTGGTGGAAAAGTGAGTGGCATAATTCCTTGGGGAAATGATGAAGATGAAGGGTCAAAGATGCCCCCTGGTCCAAATAAGTCACCTTCTCCTGACGAGATCATAGGGAGAGAGGTTTGAGGTGTTGCGTGAAATGATGATGATGGGTCATTGGGATCAAGAAAGGTGAGGGGGACATATAGATCTAATTGATTTTGGGGTACAGATTTCCCCAAGATAGTGTTTGTGTCCAAATTTTGAGTATTGAAAAGGGGGTGTGTTTGTAGTGCATTGATAAATGTGCTCGCTTTGTTAACAGTGGGTTGAGTTGGAGTAATGGATGATGTAATTTGGGGGATGGGTTGAGTGATGCTTTGGAATGGAGGTGTGGATGAATTTGGGGGCATAGATGAAATTGGAGGTGTGGATGAAACTAGGGACATGATCCCAAGAGGTTGTTCCACAATGGTGCTCACATCGTAATCGAAAGGGAGTTCACCCACTTGCTTTGCTAATTCAAGCATATATTGTGAGGGATGGAGCTTCATCATAATATTGACAATCCTATGATTTTTGGGATTTTGAACCATTTCAATGATCTCATCTTGTGTCATCTCGAAGGAATTATTTGTGATATCCTCTACTTGACCTTCCTCTTGAGGATTTTGTGATGATGAAGGAAGATTAGTTAGGGGATTTCTTGATCCAACGGGATTAATTTCGAAATTGGTTTGACTTAGGTAACTTTAAGTTGATGTTTCTTTGTTGGCCTCCATGTTCTTCTTGTGTTGCAATATTTTTTGAACCATAAAATGAGGCTCAAAAGAGAAGATCTAGGATGATTAAGGATCAAAGGTGTGATGGTGAAATGTGCGAAAGGTGGATGATATGGATGATTAAACTCTTAGAAGATCTTGAGGGGGACGCTAGACTTTTGGGACTTTTTTGGATTCTTGGATTCTTGGATTTTGATTTTGATTTGGTTTTGGATTGCTTTGATTTTGGATAATGAAAAAATAGATCCCAAGATGTTGGATGTTATCTATGGGATAGACTTGCTCACAAAATGATAATTTGACTAAGTGTAGGGAGAAGGATGCATCAACCCACACCTAACCAAACAAGATGATTTGATGATAATTCAACTAAGAATATGGAGAAGGATACATCTACACATACTTATCCAAACAAAGTGTTTTGATGATTTGATTCAAGGATTTTTTATTCATGGATTTTCCAAAAAAATCTAGTATGAAGGATGGTTTCAATATTTTCAAGAGTTGTTGGTGAGATGATTTTGATTGATGTTTGAAACATGGATGAAGGTTGACTTTGATCCTATGTGTACCTAAAAAGACTCTTGTTTACAAGACCTTGGTTTTGAGGAACACACTTTACTCTAAACAAGATGCTCAAATTGTTGAAAAAGTCTCAGATTATGACAATAATAAAATGAATACAAATTGGGATTGTTTCTTGAAGCTCTTCTGTAAAAGTTGAAAAGAAATCTTTTTCTGAATTTGTAGAGCATTGAGAGATGCTTTTGATGATCTTTTGGACTAAGAGATTTTGACTTTGGTTTCCAGATTTTGATTTTGTGTGAAATCATTTGAGACACATGTGTGGGGTTCAATTGTTCTTAGCTTTGTTTAATGACTTATTTTTACCACAAAAAATTCTTGATTAGGTTTTGAAACTAGATGTCTAATGTCCTAACTTCTTCTCATCCCACAAGGTATATTATGTGGAACTTCAATGAAATCAAGGAAAAAGTTACCTATTGTTGAATTTAGCAAGAAAATTGAGATATAAATCCAAATGTTTAGAAACATCTAGGGTTAGGATCCCTAGGGAAAGCAATAACACTTTAATTTTGGGTATGTGCAGGATCATCATGGAAAAAACAGGCCCTTAAGTGGCAAAAAATTTAGAAAAATCAAAGTTAGGCAACTTGAAGTAAAAATTTGAATAAGTTATCTATATTAATTAAAAAATATGTAAGAATAG
This sequence comes from Sequoia sempervirens, assembly GCA_007258455.2. NCBI lineage: Eukaryota > Viridiplantae > Streptophyta > Pinopsida > Cupressales > Cupressaceae > Sequoia > Sequoia sempervirens. Next base: position 350,120,350 of record VDFB02270651.1, on the reverse strand, counting down.
AATCTATAGCAAAATAAATGTAGTTTCTAAACTACTAGGTTTATTTAAAAACATATATATATTTGGTGAAAATTTGAAATTTTAATGCAGTAGTACTTAAATTTCAGGGAAAAAATAAGAAGTAGGTGTTTGTCTGACCACCCTAACCACAATAAAATGTTAATAATTTTTTATAAGATTTTAGATATAAGTAGAGGACTCATGTCCCGATGTGATGCATATTTTTTTGTAATTTTTTTCCAAGTAAATAATTAATTATGATTTTTTTATTACAACTTTTAAAAATATAAAAACTTGTATGTTTGACCATCTTAACTTGGTCAAAACTTCATGAAATTCAATTTTCTTTCTTTAATCCTATAGTATGAAAAGCATAGAATGTGACAGATGTTTTGATTCAAAAATGTGATATCGATTGAAAGCTATAGATGTTTTTCAATTAGCCTATCAATCACTTTAGTCGTAATTCAAATAGAAAATGAATAATAATTATTTATTAAATTCAAAGTAAAGCATAATTTATATTGGTGGAAATCTCTCCTTTAAAAATCCTTTTCATTTCATCAATTTTGGGTTAAAAAAAAGTTGTCAGCCACATATCCTACACATACTCATCATATCGCCACTTTTTGGCCCATCATGATCCTGCACATACCCTTTTGTCAAAGATATTTGCTTCCTAAAGGGTTTGAAGTTTGATGATAATGTTGAATGTTTGTTTTCCCAATGTTTACAATCAAGAGAAGTGTTTTATTTCCAAGAACATGCACAACCCTATGGATGTGAAAGACTGTATTTGTTGAATCCCCACTTGGACAAGTCCAGCTATGCCTACTTTTAGCGGATGGTTAGATTCTTGACCACACAGGCTCCACCTTACAGTGCACTCACTTCTCAAGTCAGCCAAGCATTAGTACCCATGAATATCTAATGGCATACTTTCCATCTCTACTAAAATCCATAAAAGTGTGGGGCGGCTTCAAAACGATCGTTCTTGCACCAACAAATAGATCAAGGATTTTGGCCTTTTCTAAACAAGGGTTTTAATACGGGCATTCTATTCATAGTGGATCATCCATGCAATGAGAGACCATTGTTTCCCTTCTCATTGAAATAATCCTCGTGATACTTTCCTTTCCTCAAGTACCCACACTTATATCCTGGGTGGAAGTCACTTGGTTTTAGCGTGTTCCTGGTTGGGTCGTTCCCTTGGGTGATTACTTTTTCCCACAAGGAAGGCCCTCTAAGATAACAAAAAAGCAAGCAAACACATCCGTAGTTCGATCAATCTTCATTGAGAAACAAAGAGAGAACACATGCAATATGTTCCACTCACACTCACAAGATTTGTTCAATTTTAGGATCCGAATTGAAGTGTATGGGAAATCACTTACACAACCTAATATCACCAAAAGCCTTTTGATTCTCAAGATCTCCATGAGGCGCAAGAGAAGTGCATAGGTCTTTTAGATGATATTATTTTGGGTAAGTGATTACAAAACAAATATGCACATGTTCATTTTTTAATCCTCAAAGCAATGATTTGACTCATTTTAAAGCACTAAAACAAAAGATGAAAGTTGTTTGTTCAATTGTTAACCTTAAACCAAATCTAGTAAGTTTGTCCAAAGTTCTTTTTAACCTTTTTCCTTGTTCGTTTTAAACCCAAATTGAAAATTAGTGAGTCCTAAAAGCTTGAAGAGGTAGAATCCTTAAATTTGGAATTGCTTCCAAAAGTGTCTAAAGACACTTGATACAATGGACAAATAACGTTATACTTCAAACTTCCTTTTTTCTCCTTCCTTGTTCCCACCTACAAAACTAATTGATTCAAGAAAACAGAGGCAAAAAACAAGTTAGTAACTCCAAATGATCAAAATCAAAAAGGTACATGTCAAAAAAAATTTGAAATTTGATCTTTTACTCCACCCTAGCAGTGCAACCCACATATGCGGCATTGTTTGAAGAAATTAGTGGTGTTGTATAGTGTCGCTAGGTCTACAAGTATCACTCTGCAGCATAATAGAGAGCATGATGGTGGCATAGTTTTTCTCAGTGACATAGTTTGAAGTTGAAAATCCCAGCGTTTGAGAATTAAACTAGTGTCGTAGTTTAAACTTTTGAATTTTTGGGTGGGAAGGTTGCAGTGGTGGAGTTTGGAGTTTTTTGTGTTACTGTATGGTGCCACTGGGATGATAGTGGTGTTGTATGGCACCGTTGGATTGATAGAAGTGCAATTTCTTGTAGACACCAAAAAAATAGAAAAAAGGTCAGAATTTTATGAGAAAATGTGTTAAGAACTTGAGATTTTCCTTCTAGCGCCAAATGTAAAACCCCAATCCTATACCTGCACAAACACAAGAAACAAACATCATATTAGATCAAATGCAAATAAGAACTAAGATTCCCCATGAAATTCATCTACAATGCTCAAAAAGGAAAGAAATTGAAGAACAAAGCAAATAGAGTAACTGAAATCCTATTTGAACAAGAAAACCCTCAATCCCATGGGGGAATTGGTGCCAATTTGATGTGAAAATTGGCCCTTTCCCAACTCCTATGCAAGCTTGATGAAGATTTGATGATGATTGAAGCTTCTTGATGAAATTTTGGCATAACCTTGCTATGCAACCTTGAAAATGGTGAACATTTGATATGAAATGCATAGAATTAGCTCTCAATGTGAAGAGAGTAATCCAAAATACAAAGGAAATCCTTCTATTTATAGAAAGACAAGATGGAGGAATGAGAAAAATGGAGCAATGTGGGATCATTCAACATCCAATGGGTAAGTGCCACTTGTCAAGATGTGAATGGAGGAAGCTTGAGCACATTTTGATGAATGTGCACAATAAATGATATTAGGTGGAATTTCAAATTTGTGAAATGACTTGTTGGAGGGAGAAAAGAATGAATTAAATGCAACTTGGCTCAATGCACAAGGACATGTAAGAGGGAATGGATGTCTTGTTGGAAGGACAAATCCACTTGGAGGGATTTTCAAATTTGGAATAATATTCCCCTAAGGATACCATGTTGAAAGAAAATAGAGATTTAATAAATTAATTAAATGTATTTTCATGTGCAAGTGACAAAATATAGAGGATTTAGATGATAAAGATTAAATTAATTAGGATTTGACTAATTTAATGAGGGATTAGTCGATGTGACAATTTGATTTATAGTTTTGGGTTGATTTAAATCAAAATTGAGGAGAATATGATTTAGATTTAATTAAATAAAGGATTTGATTTATTTAATTAAGGAGGGGTGATAATATTAGATTAAATTAAATAAGGTTTAATTTATTTAATTTAATAAGATGACTTTAGAGATTTAATAAAATAAAATAAATTATTTAATTAAATAGACAAAGGAGGGTTAATTAAATAACATTAATTTATTTAATTAACAAGAGAGAATGGCTTCATCAAATAAATGATGATTTATTTAATTAAGGGATGAAGAAATGATTAGCTAAGAAGATGATTTAGGATGAAATGATGTTAGTAACTAGGATCAAGTGTGTTGGTATATTTTCCATGTCTACACAAACAACCCACATGAGCTCACCACGAAGTAACTTCTTGAATATCAACAAGATCCCAAAATGCACCATATCATCAATGCTTTGATGAAATTAAACCCTACACAATACATGCTAGCTTTAGCAAAAGAAAGAGCTAAAATCCCTTCAACATTCGATTTGGACACAATTAGGAACAACCCTTGGTAAATGTGGCTTCTATTCCTCAAGATTTCATCACACAACTCTTGGTACAAGGTGTGACTCAATCTATCATTCAACCAAATTCATCACATGCACCAGGTCAGCCTTTGACTACTAGTCTTGCAACTCGACTAGCAACCAACCTTGGTCTCACTCCAAATCTAGGAAGCAATGCAACTTTGGGTATCCAAGACACAACCCTTCCCAAAAACATAAATTGGACACCAAAATTTAGTGCCCAACCATATTCTTCCACCACCAAAAATACCTAAAGTGTTCCTAATATCACACAAAGTCAAGTGATCCAAGCATCCCAAGTGGATGAACAAGGGAAAGTGAACACCATAGTAAAAGGTCAAACCTTAACACAACAAGGTCAAACATCGAACCACCCAATTAACACATCAAATCAATTTGTTCCATTAACCATTCAAGCCAACCAACAAAACACATCAAACCCCTTGGTCACAAATCCCAACAACCAAGGAAACACATTAGTACCAAATCAAACACATCAAGGAAACACAGACCCAACCCATTAGCCCCTCAACACAAAAAAAATCAAGGGGACCCTTCCAATCAATTGATTCAAATCCAAAGTGTGCCACTAATATCACAACACCAAGTGGCACCATCTCAACCTTTGGTCCCCCAAGTAATACAAAATCAAATGGGATTCCAAACCTACATTCCTCCACCCCAAACTAAAATTTTATAAGGAATGATAACAAAAAATCAATGATAGGGTGTTCCAAATACAAATCTAATGTCTAACCCTCAAAATCTCATCACACATCAACCATCCCATAATCAACTCAACCCACAAAATTCTCATAACATGGTCCCTCAAAATCCACCATTCATCCCACAAAATCCAAATATCACAAGCCAATACACACAAACAAGTCAAATTGTCCCAAACCAAAACATCATTTCACAATCCCAAGGACAAAATGCATTGGCTTATCAACAACCTCTCATAAATAAACAACAAGCACAATCACTAGCACAACAACAACAAGAAAAACTACTAGCACAATGAAAACAAGCTCAATTACAAGCACAACAACAACAAGCTCAACTACAAGCACAACAACAAGCCCAAAAAAAATCACGCTTGCAAGCGCAATAGCCAGCTCAATTACAAGCCCAACAATTTCAAGTGCAACAAGGCCAATTATAAGGACAACAATACACTAAAAAACAACAAGTGGTTACACAACAACAACAAAAATAACAAGGCTTGTACTACAACCCCCAACAATCATACACAAGCACACAACAAAATATCTTGAACACAAACACGTAAGGAGCATACACACCTCCACCACTATCACCACTATAACCACAATATCAAAATCCACCATACACCCCATATCAAAATCCCACATTTAACTCATCTACCATCTCACAATATACCGCATATGCTCCCCCACCAAATCCTCAAGATGACGTGTCCTCACAAATTAAGGCACTCACGCAAAAAATCCAAGATATTTAAATGGGGAAAAGAATAAGCTACATATGCAACATGACTTGTGTCCATACCCCTTTGAAAAAAACATTGCAATGATGCCTTTCCTGCCTAGATTTGAAGTCCCAAAATTTGACAAATATAAAGGGCATGGAAACTCGGTGGATCATATAAAAGAGTTTTACGTAACATGTATGGAAGTTTCTTACAATGATTCCTATTTAATGCACCTTTTCCCATGTAGTTTGGGAGGCCCGGTGATAGATTGGCTCTCACATTTACCTGTAGGAATTCAAACCTTCCAAGACATAATCGATTGGTTCATGGATCATCTCTCCTACAACCTAGACATGGACATTGTGCAAGAGTTTCTCCCTTGGTATCCTTGTCTTGTGCAGCATGGAACTTGGGTTCATGAAAAGGCTTAACCACCTCCTATGGATCTTTGATCTTGCATAAATCTGGCGGTTGTATTGGGCATTAACAAGTCAATCTTTTGGTGCAACGACAACCACTTGGGAAACAATTGTAATTAGATATGAGGTCACAGGTTCAAACCTCTTGCTTACACTAAGGGGATTGTTGCATGAGTTTCTCCCTTGGTCTGGGTAGGGCCACATAAGTGGTTTACAATTTTATGGAGGGAGAAAAAATGCATTTTGGGCACTTGAACAAATTTAAGGGGTTCGCTCGAATTGATTGGTTTGAGTGAACCGCTAAATGTATTCAAGTGAACCATATGGTTTGAGTGAACCCAATAGTTCGCTCGAACCTATGACATTCATTGTTTTTAATATTAAAAAAATGAGTTCAAATGAAAGGGGGTTCGCTCAAACCCCTGAATTAGGTATTTTTAAAGAAAATGATTGTTACTGTCAGTTTTGACAGTCATTTTCATGTGTATGTGAAGTGGCGAACTATGCATGTGAAGTGGAAAACTCTTGGATGAACCTCTTGGTGAACTCACCACCCTGAGCGATAGTGCATCACCTCCAGTGCGGTGTCCTCCATAATACATCACCCTCCAACTTGGTGTGACTTTTAGGTTGGTTTTATGCTTCCACATTTCACATACATGGCTGCAGTGAATTTCATTTTCTTGAAAGTTTCTAAACCCTAAATTCAACAAATCCATTTTGTGCATATATGTTAATCATGGCATTCCATGAGACCAAATTTCTTCTTGGCTATCAATTAAACAGTTCATTTACCTTGTCAATGCTTCCACATTTCACACACATCCAGTCCATACCCTATTCCAAAGCTCCCATTTTGGCACAGGTAGGGTGAAGGTTGTGGAATTTGGATTTACATCTACCAATTGCATTTGCTTGAAAGTTTCTAAAGCCTTTTCAATAAACCCATTTTCTACATAACCTGCAACCATTGTTCTATCCTTTATGCTTTGATGGATGTCCATACCCTATTCCAAAGCTCCCATTTTGGCATAGGTAGGGAGGATGTTGGAAAAGGTTGTGAAATTTGGCTTTACACCCACCAATTGCATTTTCTTAAAATCAGAATGAAAATTTAGAGTAAAATCTAAACCCTGTTCAAAAAATTCAATACCCTGTTCAATTTTTTTAAAGAAAAGTATCTAAACACTTCAAAAAATAGAATGAAAATTTGAGTAAAATCTATTTGTATTTTAGACAACACTTATTTTAAGTAATACAAAAAAATTTCATGTTGTACATGTCACTTTTATTTTGATTCTTGTCTCTATTAAATGAATATATTCAAACATATGTTTACTATTAGAATCATCTCCTTTATGGTGTATTTCTTTTAGAGAGATAATTAAGGGTTATTTTCCTCTCCATTCCCATGTAAATAAAATTGAATTATCAGCTTGTGTTTAAGGAATACCATAAATATTTCATAGATGATACTAGGGAATTTTATTGTCTTAAAGGGTTATTAAGTAGGATCATATAAGAAGGCCATAATCATTAGTGTTATCACTAAGTTTCAGTTTTTGTTTCTTACTAACTAGAATATTAACTTATTATTTGATTCAACCAAACCAATTTAACTTGAGGTGTTAATAATAATTTAGGCCAAAAGTTTCAATCAAACCTTTGGAAATCAAGATAGTTTGAGAACAATAATTAGAATGTGTACATCAATATTAACATCTTAACATTAATATTGAACAAAGGTTCTTGATCCAACAAAGTAGATTTCCTATTAGTGTAAGTAATTAAGCATCTTTCCCACAGTGATCACAATAACTAGTAGGATTTACTTTGTACCACTTTCCTTCTTTATCTCAAGTGGATATAGCTCCAATTGTTTTTGAGGACCTCTTAGAGAAATTTGAGCAAGTACACATTATTCAAGCTCATGAAGATGGAAGAAGAAATAAATTATAGTAAAACTTAAACTAAACAACAAACATTTTAAAAACATAATATTTTGCCTCAAAATCATTTATACCTAAAAGAGTTTGAGAAGAATTTGTTGGAAGAATGAAGAAGAATAGTTATCTATATAGATGTGTTGTCATTGATGTCACCATGTTATATGGGTTGTTGACTACAAGACTAAGTTAGTGTTTGATGTGACATTTTGGTCTAGTATCTGAACTAGTATGAAATTTACATCCTCCAGTATTTTGATCTGCAATACTCCACGATTGATAGTTGTTGCTTGTGGTTTTTGGAATTAGCTTATGGATAGTGAATTCATGTATGCTTGGCATCTCTCATGCTCAAGTTCTCGTATGGTGTATCGACATTATTCTGTTGATTACATTTTGCTATTAAGTTCATCTTTGGCTAACTTCATGAATGATTGGTGGTATGGTGAATTAATTTTGTTTTGTGGATATATGTGTGACCTATCTTAGGTCTATGTCAACATGATGTATTGTGTTGAATGTTTGAATTGTATTTTGAAATATTTTGTAAATGCTTGAAGCCAATAGTTGATATTTTGATAAATAAGGGTTGCATCTAATTAGGTCGACCTAATTGATGCTTGTGCATAGGTCAGATATATATGTCAGATAGTTTTGAAGAATTGAAGTAGCAAAGAGAATGAGGAATCACATTGACGAGAATGTGAAGAAGTGAAAAAAATGATGAAGTGTGTTAAGTTAGTCTATTGAGCATCACTGGAACTGTATTGACACTTGTTAGGTGCACTCTCATCAGTTCATTTTGGCTATGAAGCCAATTTTGTTTTGTAATCTTTTGTAAGTAGTGAGCATCCTTGTGTAAGGAGTGAGATTTTGTATATGGACACTGAGTCCTATTATGGGCAGTGAGCCCTTTGGAAATGAGCCTTATATATTCGGTTTTGTTACTACTTTATATTGTGAGTTAATCCTCACCGTGGTTTTTCCCTTATTGGGTTTTCCATGTAAGATTTGGTGTTCATTATGTTTATTTTTCTTTTTGTTATTTGCATTTCATGTTCATACTTAATAATAGAATAGTGTGGTTTTGAAGTTGTTAAGTGTTTGAAGTTTTGTGATTGAATTTGGTGACAATTGATTCACCCCCCATCTCAGTTTTCCTATGTCTTTTAACAATTGGTATCACAGTATTGGTTCCATGGTGTAGAGCTTAACCACTTGAGGAGGATCTTGAAGGTTGATCAAATGGATGGTAAATAAGAGCTTTGGGCTGCACTTGAAGATCTTGATAAAGCTGAAAATGGAAACAATGATTTGAAAGAAAATCTTGTAGATACAAATGAATGTGTCCAAAAATTGAAATAGAAATTAAAGAAATTCAAAGAAAGACATAGAGAAGTGAGTGAGCAGTTGAAACAAGAGATCATCAGATTGAAAGTGCTAGTGGAAGAGAAGAAAAGAATTGAAGAATTCCTTAATACAATGGTTTAGAGCAAGTCTGATGAATGCACCAGACTTGAACAAGAGGTGATGAATTCGAAAGTAGAACTAGAGAAAGAAAAACTATGTGAGAATAATTTTAAATCTAGCTCTGAAAAGCTTGATGAGTTGATTGCTGGATAGAAACCAAGTAAAGACAAAGGTGGATTGGGAAATGAAATAGGTGAAAGTTCAAAAGATAATCAAAAGACTCAGAACAAAGGGAAGCATAAAGGAAATTCAAGAAACTTTGCTAGAAGACCGCCTATGAGACAACCTAATGCACAAAGGTATCCATCTTTCAATAGTGTCTATTTTTCATGTAACAAATTTGGTCAAAGGGAAACCAAGTGCAGAAGTAAAATGAATCAGTTTTCTGGACAATGTTTTTCATGCAAGAAATTTGGACATAAGGCCACTGAATGCAGATCTCAGGTGAGAATGATTAGTCAAGTGATGATGAATAGATTTAATGGAAGCATAATGAATCAATCCTTTAATGGCTACTACTATACTTGTAAAAAATTTGGACACTGAGCAAATAAATGTAGAACAAGGGTTAATGGAGGTCAGATGAATTAGAAAAGTGTTGTGTACAATAATTGCAACAAACCCAAACATATCTCAAATTTTTGTAGAAGTAAGAAGGGAAAGCAGTCTGCTCCAGTAGAAAAGAACGAGACTGTGAAGAAAATTGACAAAGATGAGGTGAAGCAAGAGATGAATAAGATATGGAGGAAGAAAAAAGAAGAACTAGAGACAACAAATGCATCCATTCCCTCATCAGGTATAGACAATTCCTCTAGAATTAGACCTAACATGGTCTTAGGGGGAGCATTAATAGAAAATTGTACAAACCCCCTAGATGTATGGCATTTCAGAGGTTGGCATGAGGATATATTATAAATAATGAGTAAAAATAGGTTATGGAAAGAAATTGGGAGAAAATATGCAAGCATGTTCCTTTGCAGACCGATTTAGGGTTTATAGTGCAAAGAAACAAGGTTTTTATCATCTTTTTGATGTTTGGCACATTTAATGTGAATTAGGACAAACCAATGGTTTATCAAGTAAAATTAATAAGTCTTAGTGATCACTTGTGCACTTGAGGAATTTGGAAAATGACTTGGAGCATTTTTGAAGTGATCCCGAAGTGATTTGAAGCGTTTATGAGGTATTGAAGGAATCATTACAAATAATTAGAAATTATTTCTCATTTTACAAAGGAGAAGAAGGAAAATGAAGAATTTTTGATTGAACAATAATGAATTCAAGAAAGATAAGCACAACAATGGATAGAGGATCGAATGGAAATATTCCACTGAAGCTGAAGGGTGTTGAATTGGAAGAATTTTATCATAGGAAGATGAAGGAAATGGAACTAGGGTTGAAGAAAAATGAATTGCAGAATATAAAAACCCTAGGTATGGATTTATGAGGAGAATTTCCCTAGTTTTGAAAATAAAGAATCTATCTTGTTCTCATTAAGTCGATTCAAGAATGAAAGAATTATGTTGGACAAACCCTACATGATCACAAAGGAAGAAATCAAAGAGATTACTGGTTTATGCAGTGTTGGGGATCTCCCTGGGAAGAAAACTAAAAAATATAGATATGTGGAGGAACTTACTAGCATTCACAAAGACCCTCAAGATCTATTGAAAAATACTATTGTGGATTCTGCTGTAAGGTATGTTTAGTATGAAATTTCTTATAAAATATATTTCAAAAATCATGAAGGTTTGACTTCGGCTGTTGTTGTATATCTTGCACATATGATGGTTAAGGAAAACAAGCAGTTTGATTTGTGTAGCCTATTGATAGAAAACCTAATTGAGAATGTCAGAATGTCCTTGGTCGAGGGCTATCCTTTTCGGTTTGGGTCTTTGCTTATATGTTTGATATTTTACTTTCTGAGCTCGCTACTGGGAAAAGATAATGTTGTGGAAATTCTGTATTAATGTTGGAAAACAAGTTTATAGGTATTTGGAATCGATGGAGGAAAAAGTAAGTGTTTGCAGAACCTATTTTGCATCCTTGAAGATGAATCTATGCTCTAATATGTCGGTACCTAGTTAGTTTGAAGTGGGATCTTCCTTCAGTAAGAAAGAATTGGAAGTTGTCATTGGTGAATCCCCTCTGGAATCTAAAAGGAGAAAAGCTATCACAAAAGCTTTTATCTCTATCTTGGAAGAAGAGAAGAATGAAGAAGAATTTTTTCCTGGATATGAATCCTTTGATCCAAAGGATATATAGATGATGTTAAATAAATGTGATATGAAGAAGATTGGTGAAATGTGGAGTGCATGCTCTCCAATTGAAAGACTTAAGATTAATGATGTACTAATTGATTACTTTCTCAATAGGGGTATTTCATTCTTAGATGTATCTGATTTATTACTGGATGATCTGGTAGAGGTTATTGAAGAAATAACATTGTTGGAAGGACCCAAAGGTCATAAGTTTGAAGCTATGATTGAAAGAATATGTGTAAAATCCAAATGAGTGTTATCTAAACACATTAATGAGACAAGATAATGCATCAAAGAAGAATTTGAAATCTACAGGTATTGTCTCTAGTGGCCGATAGTAGTTGACAATTTTAGAAGTAGAATTGAAGCCGTTGAATATGAGATGAATTGGATTGGAAAGAATTTTGATTTCTTCAAAGACGAATGGAAAACAAAGAATAAGATTTGGTGAATTGCAAGTGGAACTGTTGATTTCTCAGAGGAAAAGAGAAGACTTGGTTAGAACCTTCTAGTTGGTGAAAGAAATTGTTGAGGTCCGGTTAGATCATCTCTTCAGAATACTCTCTGATGTAGAAGAATGTGAACGACAATGTTTGTCTTTGGACTAGACATCCTCTTTTACATAGTTTTCTTTATTGGATGGTATGAATACTTGGAAAAGGATTATTCTGATCATAAGAGACAGGTAGAAGAAAATATTTCATGTAAAAAGTGTCATTTTCACTTGAATGATTGAAATAGGGAGTTGGAATTTCTTTGTATAAACAATATAACCATGTACATACGTTTACATCCTACCTTTTTGGTCACCCTTTTCCATTGATGTCAAAGGGGGAGAGAGTCATGAGAAGAATATTAGTGATAGGGGGAGAGAACATTTTGGCACATGTTTCCATCAATGACAAAGGGGGAGATTATTGGAAGAATGAAGAATGGCTATCTATATAGCTTTGTGTTGTCATTGATGTCACAATGTTATATGGGTTGTTGACTGCAAGACTAAGTTATTGTTTTATCTAGCATTTTGGTCTGGTATCTGAACTGGTATACAGTTTACATCCTCCAGAATTTTGATCCACAATCCTCTACGGTTGATAGATGTTGCTTGTGGTTTTTGGAATTAGCTTATGGATAATGAATGCATGTATGTTCGACATCTCTCATGCTCAAGTGCTCATATGGTGTATCAAAATTATTCTATTGATTGCATTTTTCTATTAAGTCCATATTTGGCCGACTTCATGAATGATTGGTGGTATGGTGAATTAATTTTGTTTTGTGAATATATGTGTGACCTATCTCAGGTCTATTTCGACACATTGTAGCATGCTAAACATTTGAATTATCTTTTGAAGGATTTTGTAAATTCTTGAAGCCAACAGTTGATATGTTGATAAATAAGGGTTGCATCTAATTAGCTTGACCTAATTGATGCTTTTGCATAGGTCAGATATATATGTCAGACAGTTTTGAAGAATTGAAGTAGTGAAGAGAGTGAGAAATGACATTGACGTGAATGTGAAGAAGTGCAAAAAATGATGAAGTGTGTTAAGTCAGTCTATTGAGCATCACTTGAACTATATCAACACTTGTTAGGTGCACTCTCATTAGTTCATTTTGGCTGTGAAGCCAAATTTTTTTTGTAATATTTTGTAGGAAGTGAGCCTCCTTGTGTAAGTAGTGAGCTTTTGTATCCAGACAATGAGTCCTACTTTGTTCAGTGAGCCTTATATATTCAATTTTGTTACTAATTTATATTGTGATTTAATCATCACCGTGGTTTTTCTCTTATTGGGTTTTCCATGTAAAATATAGTGTTCATTGTGTTGATTTTTCTTTCTGTTATCTGTATTTCATGTTCATACTTAATAAAAGAATAGTGTGGTTGTGAAGGTGTTAAGTGTTTGAAGTTTTGTGATTGAATTGGTGACAACAAATTCACCCCCCCTCTCAGTTGTCCTATGCCTTTTAATAGAATTTAGGAAGCCAATAGTCTATGATACCCATTTAACATTGATCTTGTGGATGGTACTGCCATTTTTATGGTTGGAACTTGGAGAAAGATAGAAGTTAATTTAATTGGAATCAAGAAAAAATTAGACTTTGAAGTAATAGAGATGAAGGAACTCTTTAATAGCTTCAACATTTTACTTAATTTAGAATGGTTTGTAAACTATAATGGGACAAGTAACTCCTATAAATAATAAATCTCATTCTTTGACAAAAAAGTTAGTTCATATACCCCTATACATTGATATGAGTAAGGCATACATAAAGAAGATAACATAAGAAAAAATTGGAGAAGAAGAATTGAAAGCACTACATTCTTTAAGAATAATAGTCTAAGACACCATTCATGAGGCTAACTCAAGAGGATAAATCATACTTGATATCAATAGTTACAACATCGATAATGAATATGGTATGGAAGAATGAGTTTGGGATGAGCTAGAAGTAAGATCTAGAAAGATATTAGATGTGAGGAGGATCCAAAACTTAAGAAAAGTTATAAAAAATTCCACTCAAGATATTTCAAATAATGAAAACCCACCACATAATACAAAATGAAACTATAAAAAGAGACAACATACTAAAATTCAAAACAATTTAACCACATTTCACATGGAATTTCTCATATTAAGATTCCTTGGTATTCTAGGGTGGGAATTTTTTTAACATGTAAAGAATACATGGAAAAAATATTTAAGAAATTAAATTTGAGATTATAATCTCTTCAAGATACTTTGTAGCGTGACAAGATGGTGGTACACCCACAACCTAATATTCCAATTGGGAAGATATTTTTGGTCCTTATAAGAATCAAGTGCTTATCAAAAGGAGACTTTAAACCCAATCTAAAATATTGTGGCAAGATGAAACTAGAAATAAACCTTCAAATTTGAATTAGGGAATGGAAAAATAGAAGAGAATATGATGAAAGGCTATATACCCAAATTTTCTATTGGACATTATCACCTATTGCAAAAAAAAGGTATATTAACTAAGAAAAGAGAGGAGGAACCAACAATTGGATGATAGGACAAAATAATTTTATAAAAAAAATTACATTCCATGATATTGAAAAGTTAATCCACAATGTACTAAAACGAAGCACATTATCGTATCTCTAGTAGAAAGAGTCCTTCACAAAGAACATTAGACCATATTGCCAAAGGAGACAAGCATTTGGAACTTGATAAAGTGGATGGATAAGGTTGAAACACCATATTAGAAGTTAAGTGGTGCCTCTATGAATAAATTATGAAATCCAAAGGAGAAGAAAATCCTCAAAACTTAAAAAAATATAAATTGAAGAAGGGGAAAATGAAATAGCCACTAATAATGCACTAAAAAATAAATATTTCAACATGAACCATTGAGGACTGGAGAACAAAATATAATTTTAGAAGGAACCCTAAGATGGAAAAAATTGGAGATTAATGGGATAAAATATAAGTGATGCAAGTGGAAAATTTTAAAAAATATGAAGACCTTTTTCCTAGAATATTTACTAACCTAATAGGTATAAAAGAAGAGGTAGGAACCATGTAGATAAAACTAAAAGAAGGATCCAAACCATAAAGGAAAATAAAATATTAACTAAAAACATCAATGCAAAAAAAAGAGTTGAGATAAAATTAGACAAAATGTTAGTACGAGGAATGATAAAAAATTTTGAAAATACCCATGGTAGATAAGACCAAACAAAGAAATCACATTTTCTTCATCTATGATACCCATGATGTTGACCATTGTCTTTTTACATGTAGACTTATGAAATATCATTCTATCCCTATTCCTCCCACTACTTTCCCTTTTGTAGTTGTTGTTACTATGGAGCCCACTACCATTCTAGAGGCCTCTTCCATACCTATAGAATTTCCTATTCCCACTATAACTAATACACTTTCACCTTCTTTTGATGAGAATTTATTTCAATCCACTATTGACATTCCTTTTATAATTATATCATCCTTAAAAAACTTTCCCTCTTTATAAAGTTTTATGATAAATTATTTCATAAATAATTTCTTGATCTACACCATTATTGAACATAATCGTGCTTTCCTACAACCATATAGAATTATAGATTTTTAAAGAAATTCAATGCATAATTTGCTAGTTTCAACTTAGGATGGGAAATTTTTATTGTTTGAAACATTAAGAAAATTCAATTAAAATTATATCTCTATGTGCTCAAATCATTGTTCTACCCTCTCTACATCTCCTACAAATGAAAATATCTCAACTATTGATTTAGAACCATCAAGGTGTGTTTGGTAAAATAGAGTGACCATGGAAATTTTTCTCTACTATATATTGGGTTGTTCCCTTACTCTTCAATGAGCATAAATTATCTAAGAGACACTTTATTAAGCACTATGTCATATTATTGGTTGAGATAATCTTGCACCTTTAGTATCAAGCTTGAGGAATCTTGCCATGCCCTTAATATTAGTGTACATCAGGTTATGAATAGTCATCTTGTGGCTATCTTAACTCCTAATTAAGTCATGCTATCATTATTATATTATTATTTATTTGGTTGGGTTGGCCTAGGTCTTATATAGGGGTGTCTAAGTCGGCCTAGGTGATATCCTAGGCATAAATAGGTATATATAGGAGGTTGTGGGTCTTATTTCATCATCATATTGTGAAGTGTGTTCTCATTAGAGATATTTGGAGGTTTTCCCCCTTGAAGTGGCTTGTTATTCTCAGTTATTATCAAGTATTTGTAGCTTATTTCATATCATATTCTTCTATTGTGCAAATTATTTCATAACAAGTGGTATCAGAGCATGATCTTGGCACTGTAGAGGCAAGTTTTTTCTCAATATTGGAGGCGATTTTGGAAAGAGCATATCTTTCAAATTTTGGAGAATTTTTTTTCTGATTTTTTAAGGGTTTTTGAAGAAAATATCAAAAAAGATACAATCCATATTTCAAAAGAATTGGAGTAGAATTGAGCAAATTATTACAGAATTAGGTTTTCTACACAATTTTTTTGGAATCTACTTATCTCTCACATATTGTCAAGTTAGAGATTTATTGTTATTGGGTTTTTGAAGAAATACTAAAGGAGCTTACAGTAAAAAAATTGGAGGAATTGGAGAATAAATAAGCAAGTTATTTAAAAATTAACGTTTTCACAAATATCACTCTCAAGGCTGCAAATCTGCTTATTTCTTGGAAATTTTTCTAGGTGAGAGTTATTTTGGCCCTAGTAAGTTATAGTAAAAATTTAAAATAATTTAAGTTTCATTTGTGTGATTTATTTCAAAATCGTTGGTTCCCATCATGATAGGGCCTGAAACAATGGGAAAAAAGAATGTTGTCACTTCGGGGAAGATTCCAGATAAGGACGGGATAAAAATAGAGGATATTACTCCTAATGAGGAAAATCAGTAAGGTCAAGGAAGACATTTTGTCAATGAAGATGGATATATGTGACCTAAGAGGAGATATATCAGATATACGAAACATGTTAAGCACCTATATGACTAAACCAAGAAAGGAATTCTCAAGCAACCAAGGTGAAAATTCCAGGTCAACTAACATGGACACAAGTTTTAATACTCCTATGGGATCTAGGAATTTATTTACAAAGGTGGATATGTGCAAGTTCAATGGCAAGGATCCTCTAACATGGATAAAAAAAATGGAGAATTTTTTTTAAGTACACCAAAACCCAAATAGATAAAAGGTCACGATGGCTTCCCTATATCTAAAACCAGATCAATTAATTTGGTATAATTAGATTTGCACTCATTGAAGTAAAAATAGGCTAACCATCTCATGGTCAATTTCTACGGAGGAACTCCAAGCACAATATAGCAATAGCGTGATAGACAACTTCTTCAACCAACTTGCTAAACTTCAACAAATAGGATCAGTTAAGGATTATATTCAGCAATTCCAAAATCTATCCTTAAGAGTGGATACAATTATAGAGAAGAAATTGAATGATTTATTCTTAGGGGGTCTCAAGGATCACATTCAACATGAGGTACGCATGTTTAGCCATAGCTCTATAAATGAGTCTTTTATCTTAGCACGTAGGGTAGAGGAGAAGTGTTTGATTCCTAAGAAGCAAGGGGCTAATGTGACAAGAGAGAAATGATATTCAACACAGCCTACTAGGTTGACTCCATAGAAAATTGAGAAAAGAGAAAAAGGGTTGTGCTTCAATTGTGATAGAAAATACAATCTGGGACATAAATGCAATGAAAAGAAATTGTTCTATATTGAAGGTCCAAGTGAGGAAGAAGAAGAGGAACCTATACTAGAGGATGAAAGGGAGTCAAATGATGAATCACATGGTTCTCAACCAATCATTTCTTGTCATGTACTCTCAGGTTTTAGTGCTCCACAAACTCTCAAGGTGGTGAGGTTCTTAAAGAAGCAGAAGGTAACAGTCTTGATCGACTCAGGTAGTATAATTTCATCAACAAAAAGTTAGCTACTCATCTAAATTGTTTTATATATGCAGCTCCAGAGTTTCAGGTTTTGATTGCAGATGGTGGTACAATTAGTTGTTTAGGGAAGTGTCATAGCATTAAATTATCCATGGGATATTATCAACTTGATTCCCCAATGTATGCGATATCCATGGGTGCAACATATATTGTTTTGGGAGTACAATGGCTTACTACATTGGGAATGATTGAGATGAACTTCCAAGAATTATTCATGATATTTCAATTAGAAGGAAGGGTAGTAGAGATAAGGGGGTTGAAGGAAAAATCCCCACAAATGGTAAGCTCTCATCAAATGAAAAATTGGCTTAAGAAAGGAGTGGACGGATTTGTGGCCCAACTATGTTCATTAGAAGTTTCTCAATCTAATGCTCCTACTCATCTAGATTTGCAAGCTATAATTGATCGTCACTTAGTTTTTCTTGGAGATATGCCTAAAGGACTTCCTCCTAAGAGGGATCATGATCTTGCCATACAGTTAGTACCAGGGAGCCAACCACCAAACATCAGGCCTTACAGGTATCCACACATACTAAAGAGTGATAGAAAAAATTGTTGAGGAGATGCTAGAGGTAGGAATTATCAGGCATAGCCAAAGTGCTTACTCCTCTCCTGTGGTGATGGTACATAAGAAGGATGAAACTTGGAACATGTGTTCAGATTATAAAGTGCTCAACATGTACACCATTAAAGATAAGTTTCCTATTCCAATCATTGATCATTTGCTAGATGAATTGAATGGAGCTATATATTTTGCCAAGTTAGATCTCAGATCTGGTTATCACAAAATTCGGATTAAGGAGGAAGATATTTGTAAGACATCATTTCAGACTCATGAGGGTCATTATGATTTTTTTGTGATGCCATTCGGTCTTACCAATGCACCATCTACATTCCAAAGTCTATTGAATTTCATTTTAAAGAAGTTTTGAGAAAGTTTGTGTTAGTATTCTTTGATGATATTCTGATTTATAGCAAGACTTGGAAAGAACATTTGTAACATGTGGATCAAGCATTACAAATACTTGAATATCAGAAAATCTATGCTAAGCCATCTAAGTGTGCTTTTGGTCTTAAGGATGTGGAGTATTTGGGACACATAGTTTCACATGAAGGAGTAAAGGTGGACCCTAACAAAATTAAGGCTATCATGGAATGGCCTATTCCAAAAACCATTAAGAAACTGAGGGGTTTCTTGGGATTGATAGGGTACTATAGAATATTTGTGAAGAATTATGGTTGTATAGCAACACCCCTCACCACTCTATTGAATAAGGATTCTTTTCATTGGAACGAGTCCGCTAATACAAAATTTGAGAGATTGAAGGAGGCTATGTGTACAACTCCAGTGCTAGCCACTCCTAACTTCACCAAGGAATTCATTGTGGAATGTGATGCTTCTAGATATGGGATAAGAGTAGTTATCATGCAAGAAGGTCGACCAATTTATTTTGAGAGTTGTCAATTAAAGGGTAAGAATCAACTAAAACCTATTTATGAGAAGGAAATGCTAGAAATCCTTCATGCAGTTAAACAATGGAGGCCTTACCTTATGGGTAGACACTTCAAGGTTAAGATAGATCATGATAACCTAAAATATTTTTTGGAACAAAGACTATCTTCTGAGGAGCAACAAAAATGGGTCACTAAGATGTTAGGATATATGACTTTGAGATTGTATATAAGAAAGGGAAGGAAAATATTGTACCAGATGTACTTTCAAGGAAGGATGAGAAAGATGAAGCCTTATTGTGTAACTTTTCAATATTCCAAGAAAATGGGGTGGAGGAATTAAAAGTAGAGTGGCAAAATGATGTTGCGACAAGTAATCTCATTCAACAATTAAAAAGTGATCGTAGTAGTTTAGATAAGTTTTGTTGGAAGGGAGATACTCTTTGGTATAAAGAGCGTTTGTATCTCTGCAAGAATTCCACTCTTGAACACAAGATTCTCACAAAGCTGCATGAGTCTCTAGTGGGTGGTCATTCAGGATTTTTGAAGACATATCATCGATTCAAGCAAGATTCTTTTTGGGAAGGGCTAAAAGGTGATGTTCAAATTTTTTTGGGTTGAATGATTGGTTTGTCAAAGGAATAAAGGGGAGACAATTAAGACACCATGTCTCTTGCAGCCCTTATCTATTCCTAGCCAGCATTGGGAAGAGGTATACATGGACTTCATCAAAGGGCTTCCCAAATCTAAAGGTCATAATGTCATCATGGTAGTAGTTGATCGCCTCACTAAATATGCACATTTTATTGCATTATCACATCCTTTTACAAAGAGTGTAGTGGCAAAAGATTTTTTGGAGAATATCCAAATGCTATATGGTACGCCTAAGGTTATTCTTAGTGATCATGATCCTATCTTCACTAGTCACTTTTGGAAAGATTTATTCTCATGTTTGGGTACTCAATTGGCTCATAGCTCTTCATACCATCCTCAATCAGATGGGAAAACTAAGGTTGTTAATAATTTTTTGGAAGGATATCTACGTTGTTTCACTTTAGCAAAAAAATCTCAATGGGTAGATTGGCTACCACTTGTAGAATGGTGATATAACACTTCTTTTTATAGCTTGTTGAAAATGTCTCCATTTTTGGCACTTTATGGATATCATCCTCCTTCCATCACTTCGTCAATAAAGGTGTCACCAAGAGTTTAGATAGTAGAGGACCACTTGCTTCATCAACAACAAGTACTTTTAGGACTCAAGGAGAATTTAGCCATGGCACAAAATCAAATTGAACAATAGGAAAACCAACATCACAGTGAAAGAAGTTTTGAAGTTGGGGATTGGGTCTTCTTGAGATTGTAAAATTATAAGAAAATCTCACTGAAGCAACAAAAAAAGAATAATAAGTTATCTCCAAGGTATTATGGGCCATACCAAATCATGTAAAATATCGGTAGTGTTTCCTGCAAGCTAGAGTTTCCACCAACAACAAAGATACATTCAGTTTTTCATGTTTCTTGTTTGAAGAAGGTAATTGGGCATAATATTCCAACTCAAACAACACTACCAAAGCTTGATGAAGGAGGAATCATTTTGGAACCAAAGGGAATTCATCAAACATGCATAAAGAAGTTGAGGAATATAACTCTCACTGAGTATCTCATCCAATGGAAGAATTTACCAGTTGAAGATGCCACTAGGGAGGACAAGGAGTTCATTCAAAAGAATCCAAACTTGATTAGCATTGAGGACAATGGTTCTTTTAAGAAGGGGAGCATGCTACACCCTTAATATTGGTGTACATCAGGTTATGAATAGTTAGCTTGTGGCTATCTTAACTCCTAATTAAGTCATGTTATCATTATTATATTATTATTTAGTTGGTTGGGTTGGCCTAGGTTTTATATAGGGGTGTCTAAGTCAGACTATGTGATATCCTAGGCATAAATAGGTATATATAGGAGGTTGTGGGTCTTATTTCATCATCATATTGTGAAGTGTGTTCTCATTAGAGATATTTGGAGGTTTTCCCCCTCGAAGTGGCTTGTTATTCTTAGTTATTATCAAGTATTTGCAACATATTTCATATCATATTCTTCTATTGTGCAAGTTATTTCATAACAAATTTTACATTTATATCCATGCTTATGGTTTTGTTTGGGAAAATATTATCTTTTTGACAAGCAACAAAATTCTAATTTTTTTGTATGTTGCATACCTATACATTAAATAATAATAAACTCCACAATGAAATAACTTATTTGATTACCACTTGATTCATTTAAACTAGTCCATAGTTATTCCATACACTAGTAGCAAACAAATGGATTAACTTAGAGAACACAATTATTGTAGAGCAAAACCTACTAAATATACCAAGTTTATAAAGGTGTGAGGTGGGAAAAATAAGCTATTGAGTGCTACCATACTCTTTGGTCTGAAAATGATAGGATGAGTCAATATTATGCCTTGCATAAAGTGGCTAAGCCATCCACAGTGGATATAGGGCACAAGAGAGCCAGGGAATTGGAAAAGCCATCTTTTGCTAAAAGCCAAGGTGAGAACAAGCCTGTTGTCATGGAAGAATGAAGTTTGATGGGGTTTTTTGTTCCATTTTGTTAATTAGATAGTTATAGTGTTTAGTCGATAGCTATTGGGGAATTTGTTTGTTACAATTCTTAGTATACAAATTATGGGGTTTCAACATACGTTTTATGGGGATGTAAATAGTTGAATTAGGCCTGAATCTGGGTGTTTTTGAAAAACCTAATTTGTATGTAGTGCAAGGGGATAGTGTTGCAGTAGAATAGAGGTTTCTACTATCTTTTGTAACTTTTGTAAGTGCATTGCCGAGTTTCAGCTGATAATCAGACACTCTTGTCACAATTTTGTTATACTTTTATAAACTAATATAAATTGATAGGCTATATGCCTCTTATTTTAAAAAAAATAGTTAACTTTAATAAAAAATTATTGGAATTAAAAAAGTAACAAATGGAACAATCAAGAACACCTATTTCAATAGTAAATCCTTAGTATCTAAGTGAATCCAACACTTATAATTTAAAGAAACATCACATAGTTCCATTGCATTTATTTTTAGGGCTCATAAATATAATCTTTGTTGGATAGGATCCCTTGAATATTGGTCATCTCCTAGACTATTGCATGTAGTCACTTCACCTCTTCAATAGTTTCCAAAGATTCCAAAAATTAAAATTCAAACCTATAATGGGAAAAAAAGCATCTACAGACATGGGATGGATTATTAAAATTAATCTTTAATCCTCCTTGTGTTTCTGTCAAATGTAATCCTTCCTCAATGCCTTTGTAAATTTCTTGTCTTAAATAATTTTATAAATGTTCAAGAGACAAAGATTAACATGGAAATGCTCTACAACTTCAACAAAATCCCATCCTAGAACCTTTTTAATGTCATTGGTAATATCTCCACTTTATAAGAATAAGACCATGTTATCCTAGTAATCTATTATTTATCCCAATAAATCCATTTAGAAAATCTCTCCAACCAATCAAATGTGGAGTTCAATTTTTATCTAAATAAAAATGGTAGAGTGGGTAGATGGAAAATAACGAGTGTAGGCAGAGAAGCTAGATATTTTGGCATGAATAAATCCTAGCAATCCAATTATATAACCTTTAATTATCATCCCATCATTTGTTAATCATTCATCCCACTTTAGGTTATTAATGGAATGAAGGAAAAAAAATCATTTAAGGAGTTACATGCCACATGATTGTATGATCTAGACAAATTTTCATATAATTTCCAATTATTGAATCATTCATGCTATAAATCCCTTGATTTGAAAAGAAAAATGTTGTCTTGTTTCCTTCATGGTAGCAACATAGTTAGAGATTAATTTTGGTGAATCAAGGATTTCCCATGCCTCATATAGTATGATGTTTTTCTTCTAACTGATCAATTATATTTTCATGATGCTAAATATATTTTCCATTGAATATCCTTCAATAATAACTAAATTTATTTTACATGACCACCAATGTTAAGTAATGATGCTTTCCCTTTATTACTAGTTATTGGAAATAAATCTTAGATGCAACCTTTATCAATATTTCTTATGTCTTTAATGGCACATTTTGTACTAGAGTGCCCTAGGTTTCCCCTCAAAGAACCATCAAAATTAAACTTTCACCTAGTTTCTTATGGAGGAATCAATCTAATATGATCTCTAGAAGGGTGATATTTGAACCTAAGAATTATAAATTGATAAATATATTAAATTAAACAAGTAAAATGTTTAGAAAATTAAATAAAATAGTGAAAATGTTTTGATTATGAAAAACTATGATAGATGTTGAATGTTTTTTTGTTAATGGTATGAAAATATTATTGATGATTAGATGAATTATTTGAACTACTAAATTCTTTATTTATCATCCCAAGTAGCATTCAAATTACTAGTGATATTATCTTGCATATACAAATCTAATCTAAGATGCATATTTTATATGTGTGCAACCTATAGGTTCAATATATATGTATCATGTGCACACTTGTAAATTTATTTAGAACTATTTTAGATTATGTTTTGTGTGCAATCTAGTGATGCATGTTTTGATTATGAAAAACTATGATAGATGTTGAATGTTTTTTTGTCAATGGTATGAAAATATTATTGATGACTAGATGAATTATTTTAACTAGTGAATGCTATATTTTTCATCCCAAGTAGCATTCATTACTAGTGATATTATCTTGCATATACAAATCTAATCTAAGATGCATAGTTTACATGTGTGCAACCTATAGGTTCAATATATATATATTGCACACTCGTAAATTTATTTAGAACTGTTTTAGATTTCTATTCCCTAGATCTAGATATATTATTTACCAAGGTCTCATTGCTCTTTTAGGTTTACATACATATAACATGGAAAATGCATTTGTTCCACCTCTAGAAACACTGTTTGCAAATACTACTAGTGAGATTAGGAGATTGAGAGACTCATTAATAGATGGTACAAACACAAGCATATATTCAAAAGTTTGCATGTCCATATTACAAAGCCTAGAAAAACTAAGAGATGAACTTGGGCATACTAGTGCATATTCCCCTAATAGAGTAGTTGTTATTCTTTCCCACATGCAGGAAGAAGTACATGGTGAGGTTCCCTATAAACAAATACATGATGTTGTAACCAAAGAAATGATTAAAAACACTTGTTTTCCATTTTATCAAAATCAACATAAGGTGAGGGGATACCAGGTCACCAAATGTGTGGATCATGCTATGGCCCCATTGATCTACCCACAATTTCTTGTGGCACATGGTCAATATCCAAACAATGACCAGATTCCTTTATATTCTATTCATCAGTTATATGTTGAGGTCCATTTGGGCCTCAAAGTCAACTACCTAGACATTCCACCATATGTTGGTCAAGGGCATGGTAGGATTGCCGATAGGCCCACCTATCATAGAGTAGATAGATCAATCCCAGTGTTTAGGGAATTGGTTAGCAGCAGATCTGTTGCTCTCACCCCAACTCTCATGCCCTTAGCATATTAGGTTGTCGTTGCTTCCCAAAAGGAAGCAATTGACAGTGTAGGTGGCATTGCAGCTGCCACCACTAGGATATCTACTGATCATGTGGGTTAGTATTTGATTTCTAGACGTTCACTATCCACACCATTTGTAGTACAACATAACAACATGAATCCTTTTACAATGGTGGACATCCCTACACCCACACAGCTCGATGGACTTAAAGGAGATATGGCACACAAGGCTATGCATTGTTTGGTTGAGGACCTCTTGGAGGCATATGCCTTCATCACATTAGACTATGGGATCACTATAGACTATGTTAGAGATCATTTGGCTTTAGGAGTTCATTCACATATAGGATCCCATCACTCTCAGCCCAACACTAGTGCACATCAAGATCCACCTACAGATCATTTGACTATTGTATAGACTATGGGTTTTATGGAGATGTTGACTAGTCTTGGTTCATCATCGTCAATGCCATCTTAACTACATAGTCCCTTTCACTCATCATTTATGGCATAACATGTGATTTATTAGATGGATGTAGATGTTGACTTGTTTCTTAAGCATTTGGTTGATTTGGTGGAGACGATCATTGCAGAGGACTTAGATCATTTGATATTAGATGATGTGCGTGTATGTGTGCATGTGCATGCTTCAATTCTTTTTTTAATTATTTTTTAAATTTTAGTTTTAACTAAATATTCATCTACTAATATATATGTTATATATATATATTGTAGGTGGACATACCTCATGTTACTCCTAGCCTTGGTTTAGATCATGTACATCAACGTGACTCTATGAATGATTCTACTACTAGTGGACATGTGAGTTTTAAATTTTTGTATACATGTGTATATGTACATGCATATGTATGCATAGATCTAGATAGATATTTAAAAATACATGTACATTATGAAATAACTTTCATAAAATCTATAACATATTATATGTATTTAACACATTGTGTACACAATTTTATCTACAGGGCTCGTCACATCCATCAGAGCAGGGTTCTCATTCAAATGATCATTTGATTAGGAGTCGACATTCATATTAGGCCTTGAGCTAGATTTATGATCTCTACCACATTTTCTTATATGATGAACTCTAGTAGTCGACTTTTGATGATCTCTAACTTACATTAAATCTTATGTTTATATGTTTATTTTCATTCAATCTACGTGCATGTACCTCTTTGCTTATAACATGTTTATGTTTATACATTGAATCTATCTACATGCACATGTGTTTTCTTATGTTGAAATGTTTATAGATTAATAGATACATGTGTATGTATGTAGATGTTTACACTCAATAACATGTTTATAAAAATTTTAAATCTATATTTAGAGAACTCATGCTCACATATTTATGATTTATATATGTTAAACACATGTTAAATGTGCATTAAATAAGAGTAAGAGGTCAATGACTAAATATGTAAATGGAATAGTCAATAAATATTTCAACATGAACCATTGAGGACTAGAGAACAAAATATAATTTTAGAAGGAACCCTAAGATGGAAAAAAATGGAGATTAATGGGATGAAAGATAAGTGATGCAAGTGGAAAATTTAAAAAAATATGAAGACCTTTTTCCTAGAATATATACTAACCTAAAAGGTATAAAAGAAGAGGTAGGAACCATGAAAATAGAACTAAAATAAGGATCCAAACCATAAAGGAAAATAAAATATTAACTTAAAACCTCAATGTCAAAATAGGAGTTGAGATAAAATTATACAAAATGTTAGTAGGAGGAATTATCAAAAATATTGAAGATACCCATGGTAGATGAGACCAAACAAAGAAATCACATTTTCTTCATCCATGATATGGGCATGATGTTGACCATTTTCTTTTTACTACATATAGACTTATGAAATATCATCCTATCCCTATTCCTCACACTACTTCCCCTAATCCACTTGTTGTTACTATGGAGCCCACTACCATTCTAGAGGCCTCTTCCATACCTATAGCATTTCCTATTCCCACTATAACTAATACTCTTTCACCTTATTTTGATTAGAATGTATTTCAATCCAATATTGAAATTCCTTTTATAATTATATCATCCTTCAAACACTTTCCCTCTTTATAAAATTCCTTGTTCGATTATTTCATAAATATTTTCTTAATCTACACCGTTATTTAACATGATCGTGCTTTCCTACAACCATATAAAATTATATATTTTTAAAGAAATCCAATGCATAATTTGCTAGTTTCAAATTAGGATAGTAAAATTTTATTCTTTGAAACATTAAGAAAATTTAATTGAAATTATACATCTATGTGCTCAAATCATTGTTCTAGCCTCTCTACGTCTTCTACAAATGAAAATATCTCAACTATTGATTTAAAACCATCAATGTGTGTCTGGTACCATGGAAATTTTCCTCTACTACATATTGGGTTGTTCCCTTACTCTTCCATGAGCATAACTTATCTAAGAGACACTTTATTAATCACTATGTTATCTCATTGGTTGAGATAATCTTGCACCTTTAGTATCAAGCTTGAGGAATCTTACATTTATATCCATGTTTATGGTTTTCTTTGGGAAAATATTATCTTTTTGACAAGGAAAAAAATTCTAAAATTTCTATATGTTGCATACCTATACATTAAATAAAAACAAACTCCACAATGAAATAACTTGTTTGATTACCACTAGATTCATTTAAACTAGGATAGTTAAATTCCATACACTAG